>JARGXW010000081.1:0-353315 GCA_029204085.1 Mycena sp. CBHHK59/15
GGGGATATATCTTGCAATCTACAGCCTTTGCATCTGGCTTAAGTTCAATTGCATGATCCCAGGACTTCTTCTCCAGCAAGGAATCAAAAGATTCCTTGGCAAAGATCTTCACAAACTCCCGGTATTGTTCAGGAAACTTTTCCTCTGTCATCCTTTCCATGTTCCTTCCAGCCTCCTCGGCTAGACACTGTGCCTGGGTCTCTTTCATTCAGAGATCTATGGCTTCTCCAAAATTAACCAACAGGATTGACTCTCCTTCCTCGAGTGGTTCATGTTCTGAATTTCCAGGTTGTGTTTCAAGAGCCAATCACAACCAATAAAAACTCTGGCTTTTCCCATCCCAGTCACCAGGAATCGTTGTTTCTCCTGATGTGGTCCAATCCCCATTTGCAATTCAACATAATGGGTGATCTTTCCTTTGGTGTTTTCCGTGCCATCTGCATTTCATGCAATAATATGATCATTGAGTTCTTTCATCTGGAAGAGATACAACTACAATACGGCAGTGTTGTCCCTAAGGGTTTGGCCTTAAGTTAAGTTTAGGGTTAAAACCCTGTAATATTAGCCCTTAACATAAATCTTGAGCTTTAATTAAGCCTTAATTGATGGCATTAGATAATGTGATTCCAGAGATGTATAGGATGAATCTACTCAAAGTACTGCTGCAGAAAATTTCTCAGTCCTCAGTTCTTATGCCTTCATATCCCTCACTGTCTGACACAGAATTGAGCTTGTCAAGTCTTTCAAGGCAGGACTGTCAGAAGAGGTTTTTAGCCATTTCCAGGGTGTCACAGACCTCAGAAAAGAAGGATAACAAGGATATACATCAGACTTTTGACAAATCTGTTTTGGGGTTTTTTGGGGTTGTTGAACCCCAAAAAAACCTCAAAACACAGTGCCAAATCTCAAAACCCAGCCAAAAAAACTTGCAACCTGACAACTTCGCAACTTGGCCGACATTTTTGAAAACCTCCAAAAAAAAGTTTTTTTTTCCATCATTGCACTATGGAAGATCTCACTTTTCAGACCAGTTTCGTTTGGAAAAAAACCTAACAACCCCAAAAACTCAAAAACTCCGCAACGGATTTGTCAAATGGCTTGTATACAGAAGACACAATGGCTTAGATGAGGGAATGGCCTTCAAGCCCTCAATGGGTGTCACATCTTCACCAACAAAGTTTGCTGCCAAGCACAGCCACCATTAAACTTAAGCACTTAATATGCCCGTAATATTAAAGTATAATTAAGGCCTAAGGCCTTAACCCAAAAAAATTACCCTTATTAACCCCTTAAGGGACAACACTGCAATATGGTACCCTATCGTGGACCTAATGCAGTACTAAGTCGCTGGATGCCTAAAATATGATATCGAGTTGCAGAGGCCAAGCACATTTACAAAAACTAACTTTTTTTTGGACAAAACCAAGTTCAGATCCAGATCCACACTGGTTGAACATTTCAAGTTTTTTGGTGAAAAAACTAGTGAAAAATGTTTTGAATTTTACAGTAATTTTTCGCCAAAAAAGTAGGTGAAAAACTTGAAACATTTTGGTGACCTTTTTGAACCGTGTGAAAAAATTCTGAAAAAGTGCTGAAAAAGTTTTGAAGTTCAAAAAATTCATGAAGAAGTTACAAGTTTTTCTCAAAAGGAGCCTAAAAACTACCTCCGAAGTTTTCCCTAAGAACCGTTATTTTTCTCAATATTTTAGGCCTGTTGAATGGACCCCTTTTGGACCTTTGGGGCGAAAATTTGGTTGATGCCCCATCCCAACAGCTGGAAAGCTGTTCTCAAACTTGTGCATCTATTTCTAATCTGTTTCGGGTTTATATTTTTTTTGTGGCACAATGGGTTCTGGACTGAGTATTTTTTTTCTCACAAAAACTGCTCGATGAAATTTTGAGATCTTATGGGATCATAATCAGCTCATCACAAGGTGTCGATTGGTGATTTTTCACCTTTTTAGCTATTTTTTTGAGCTTTCACTGGTTGAACATTTCAAAATTTTCACCTTCTTTTTCAGTGAAAAATGTCGTCTATTTTCATACATTTTTCACTGAAAAAGCAGGTGAAAATTTCAAAACATTTTCATCACTTTCTTATTTTATTTCGAATTTTTCACCTTGAATTGAGAAAGTGCTGAAAAAGTTTTAAAAATTTCACGTTCTTTTTCAGTGAAAAATGTCTGAAAAATAAACAACATTTTTCACTGAAAAAGAAGGTGAAAAAATTAAAATGCTCAACCAGTGTTTTCTCAAAATTTTTGGGGTCTGATTCTGGAAAATTCGTGAAATGGGAAGATTGCCTCGTGCCCATCTCTTCATTTGTGCCTAATTACACTCTACAAATGGTACTTGTGCTTTCAGGAGGAATTCCTCGGGGTGGTATTCAAATTTCCCACGCTTCCAAAATAGGCGGCTTTTGATTGTCCCCAACTGCATCGCAGTGGATAACGAATTTATGAGTAGGAGAGTGCTATGAAACTAAAAACTACGGGCTCGAAGGACCTTGACAATGCAAGAGAAGAAAGACCGAGTCAACAGAGAATCACGTCACGTGCCGCTGAAGGGCTTGCTGGCAAAACTCCGCAAAATTCAAACTCTGGCGTTTGCCCATTAAGTGGTAGAGCCTCGTCTTTGCTCCTCTGTCCACTTTGAGGTCTACTTTGTATGGAGAAATATGATGGAATGGGCCTCTTATTTTAAAATATTGTTGCAGAATTTTGATTTACAGCTTTGATATCCCCAAACCAATCAATTTTGGGTATAGAATTCATTCTGTGCGGCCACATTGGAAAAGAATCTAAAATCGACAGCGATAGATCTAATTTAACTACTGAATAGGACCTGCTACACCAGAAGTCTGAATAAAATATGAGCAATGCTCACATTGTCAGTCTTAGTCCAATTCATGGACAACGATTTCAACGAAAATTTCCTCGCATATGCTTAGATCATGCAGGCGGGCGTGGAACGCAGATCGCCGTCTTTTCGCTGTTTCCCAAATCAAATTATAAGAAACAGGGCGCACCAACACATACATACATACATACATTTTCCCACCAACAAGTAAAGCTACATGAATAATGACAAGCCTGCCGCCCAAATCAATCAGGCATTGGTGCACTGGGCCTGGCCGAACGATATGTCGTCGAAATACGGGCCTGTGTTTTTAAATCTCAATATCCAGCTGCGAAAACCTCGCGGATGCTCACCGAGGTGGTTGGCGGTGTCGATGTGAAACAACGAGTTTCCCGTCGCGCAGTGCTTGTTGTCCTGCCCGGGGCACGCGACGAGGTTTGTCTGCGTGGCGTCGGCTATGTGGATCTCTCCACTGGAGTGCCGGAAGCCGAGGAAGCGCGGAGGCACGGTCGGGACCGGGTCGTTCTGGTTCGACACGAACGTGACGCCGACCTGAGTGAAGAATTAAAAATTAAAATCACAAGGTGGGGATGAAAGAAACACAGACATTCGAATCGAGGAAATCGGCCCATTGCTGGTTTCCACCGCGCGGCAGGCCAAAGGTGGTGACGGTCACCTCGACGGAGGGGTCGACGGCGGCTTTGATCATGGCTCCGGTCATCGTTGCGAGGGCGGCGCCTGTAGATAGAACAGATGTCAATCCCAAACTGACTTAACAAGGGTGATTCGGGAGGAGTAAGTACCGAGACTGTGGCCCGTGACGACGACTTTGCTGACGCCAGTGCTAGCCATTTCGGCCATGACACCGGCAAGCAGGCCGTCGGCGGTACGCTCGAATGTCTTCTGGAACCCGCTGTGTACTTGGACGTTCTCTGGGCTGGGGGTCAACGGGGGAGTTGAGAAAAAAAGATGAGGGAGAGCGACGTACGGCCCGCTGTTTGAGGGAAACGCGTTGCGTTAAGGTCGACCAGCCCAAATTGTAAGTCATTCAAGATGGAAAGACTGCAGAAAAAGCGATAGTTAGAATCGGGAACACGGCAGAGTACGATTTTCGGACGTGCATCTTGTCTGGATCTGTCCCTTCGTGGGCCACGACGAGACTCTCGTCGTTTGCATCGTGCGCGATGTAGTCTGTTCAATCGTGAGTAATGCGATCAGAATCATATACGAACCGCGATATCGGACGACGCACATAACGGGATCAGGCCCTGATCTGCGGGTGACGGGTAAGGGAAAATGCCAAAGTTAGTGCGGGGTGCCAGAACATACCTCCGCCCGACTGCAGAAATGTAACGTTCCCGAGCGCCTCACAGGGCGCACCACAGCTCCAGGTGGTGATGGAGGCGCTCGAGCAGTACGCCACACGCGCGAATTGCGCGGGGCGCTCGAGGGTCGCGTTGACCGTGGCCAGCGAGATCGGCGTCGGGGTTCCGGTGGCATCGGCGGACTCGCGCACACCCACGGTCGGTGCAGAAAAGGCGGACGGAAGGAGGCAGAGGAGTGAAATGAACGTAAGCATGGCTTGAAAGGTCCTAATCGGCGCTGCCAGAGAAAAGAAAGGAAAGAGCACCCGCGGGGTGGGAGAGAGGGAGAGACAAACGCAAGCAAGAGGCTGGCCAACTTAAGTTCGCCCCCATTGACGTCTATAAGTAGGTTCCATGAAATCACGGTTACTTCTGTTCTGATTCAATGGAGACATTAGGCAGATGGACATGTTGACAATGAAACAGATACGACAAGCCTGATATTTGGACCAAGCCAAAAACCAGCGCGGTCATTCAGATCCTAGTCAAGAACTCGAAGAAGGACATTGGATGAACAGACGGATGCATGACGACGTTGACGTGGATCGATCTTGCAAGGCCGCAGCTCGGCCCGATGCGGGGCGGCGCAATGTGCCGCGCTGTACGTGCATTCATTCAACCGACTGCACAGCGCCTCGCCCCGTCCACCCATAGTCTGCCATGCTCCTGCCCGTTTCCTACGTGCATACCCGCACCCACCGCAACGCCTTGCCTCAATCTCACCCGCGCTCCATCACCCTCCCACCACACCGCGTCCGATTGTCGACGGCTCGTACCTGCTCCGCACGGAAACTCAAAGCACACAAGTCCGATTTCGACCTCCAACTGAGCACTGCCCGCCCGACTCGCACTCGCGTTCACCATCTCCTGCGTCCTCCCCGCGCGCATGGTGCCCACTGGATGCTTCCGTCTGCGCTCCTGTGCCCAGATCCACCTCACACCCGAATCGTCCTCCAGCAAGCGGTACCCATGTAACATGGGGACAATAAACCCATGTTATTCAATTTCTGCTCAAGCCCGATAGATCAGCAAGTGAATTTGCTGAGCTATCATTGTAAAATTTGGACGCATCCATAAGTTCATAATAATTCTTTAAAAAAACTGCTGCTAATGCTCCAGTATTCAAATCGGATTCCCGTACTCATAAAGGACCAACTGTTCAAACGGCAACTCAGTTCAAACTGTTCACATGCTGTACAGCTACAGTAACCATCTGCATAAGTCAGTTCGAATGTGGTCTGCCATTGGAGATGGGCAGGTTCAAACGGGAACACTGCAGAGATACATACATGTATCAGGAAGTTCACCATCCCTTCCACTTCTGCATCGCAAGCCTCACCATCCATGTAGCCCGTCCAACGCCTGCAGACGCCTGCCATGCGACTTCATACGCACTCGCCCAGTGTAGACGGTGACATGCCGCAGCGATCGACAGCGGCCATCGGGCACCCGCCATCGCGACTCCACCATATCGACGAACGCGGCGCGGTCATTGTGTTGCCGGGGTTCGGTTCCGTCCGGTTTTTACCAAAAATTTTCGAACCCCGAACCTGACCATAGGTTCGGTTCAGGGTTTTTGTCGAACCTCGGACCGGACCATGGGTTCAGTCCATGGAGGTTCGGTTCGGGTTCGAATGGGGTTCGGACCTCAATGAACCCCAAATGAAATAAACTTGCTCCTACAATTTTCTGGGACAAGCTAAGCTAATGCGACACACCATAATCGTCATTTCTCATGTCAGCCAGCTCAAATCTCACAAAACAAATATTTCTGGCCATATTGGCTGGTCTTCAACTCTCAACCAATCCTGTGCCTGATTACTTTGGGGCCATTGTGGTCAGTATTGTTCAACCATGGTCCTATGGTGAACAGAAAACCTACAGTGGGGTCTCAGAAAACACCTATTTCATACTTTCAAGTCCATGGAACAGAGGTTTCAGGCCCTCAGAAGCAGCGGTTCGAACCTGTGCGAACCTGTTCGCACAGGTTCAACGAAATCAGCAATCCTCTGAACCCCGAACTGAACACGAGGTTCGGTCCGGTTTGTTTCCACCCCTCGAACCTGAATTTCGGTCAGGTTCGGGTTCAGTTCAGGTTCGACATCGGTTCAGAACCGGACTCTGGGAACACTACGTGGTCAAGGTAGTTCTTCGAATCGCACCACAACAGCGAGGTCAGGTTGGGGCAGAGACAAGGCCCCGCACCGCGAAGCGTCAGCGCGAGTATAATGGTGTTCATGTCCGCAGGGCTGGGGAAATGGAGCCACAGGCTGGCGAGAGACGGGAGGCTCTGCAGGAGATCGAGGACCAGTGCGCTGGTGCGGCACCTTTGGAGCATGAGGTGCGTCAGCGCGCACGCGGATCGTTGCACGAAGGGGAGAACACAGTCAATTGCCCCCTCGATGCGGAGTTCCTCGAGCGCAGGCACCACCAGGCAGTCCAGAAACTTGTCGTTGGTGACGGTGAGCCGGCGCAGGTGACGTAGAGTGGGAGAGGCGCCAGGATCCGGAAAGAGGTTGCTGTAGCTCACGGAAAAGGTTATATAACATTCCACGATGTTCGGTGCCATGTAAAGCGTGTTGAAATGTTTCAGCCCTGAGAAAGCAGCGGTATAGGTCGTGATTTGCGCCCACGGAAGCGGTACGAATCAAACATGTCTTGTCACAATGTCCCAATTGGGTCACGACAGTGAAACATCGTTCTTAGACACCAGAGCCTATTATCGGCTTAAAATTTGGTGAGAAACCAATAGCCAGACACATTTAGGTTGCATAGAGGCCATAAAAGCTATAGAATTCGATGACAACATTTTTTTGTTTTCTTGATATCTGAAATGAAAGTTTGCGCTCAAAGGCCGCGTTCACAGAGATCATTTGGATGTCTATTCAAAATCTGAGCTTGTAGAGGCATGGAAATACATCGAATGAGCAAGTTTCATATACAGAGCTAAGGAATTGAGCAGGAAATGGGTTTGAAATTTGGCTCAGAACACAATTGCCTATTTTCGGTAGTTTGGTGCAAGCCTCTCTGAGATCAGTCGGCTTGCCGGCTCGGAGAGAGGCTGAACCTAGCCCTCGCAATAATTTCGAAGCATCATCTCATTCCATTGATCAAAGCAATAGTTTATCACCTGTGGGCCATGTCCTTGTTATCCGAGTCGAAGATACATATGCACCGCAAACCGGGGGCAATGTTTCTAAGACCTCAATGCGATGAGCAATATGGATTTTGATTCGGACGTTGATACGGAGTCAATGTGAGCGCAAAATGACCGTGATCAGAAAATCATTTTGAGGTCTGCTTGATGCTTGATGCTCGGATGGCATTCTTCAAAAAAAAACATTGCATTGGCATCCGACCGTTGGAGGTCACATTAATACTGTCGCACAGTCTCAACCTGATATCTGAGAAATGACTTCAGAAGAGCAGAAGAACATTATTCATGCAGTGAAGGGGGACCTTAGTCTCATCACAACACATCCCAAATGAACGTATACCCGTACCTCGTAACCATGATTGTTGTGCCATTGAGCTGCTCTCAATATAATATTGCACGGCCCCGCAGTATAGACCATTTGAGGGAACCCAAAATAGTGGGGAAAAGCAATTTATCGGGGCGGAATAATGAATACATGTATTGAACTGGAATACCACCGCGCCTCATCAGTCCCCCAGCTCCGGCTCGGAACCGCTGCTGTCCACCTCGCCAATCCTACACTTCTCCTGTGTGGGACCTGCTGGTGCCGGCTCGACTTTCTTGGCATGTTTGATGAGGGTGGCTTGCCACCCAGGAACGGTCTCGACATCGACGGTTTTGTAATCGGTGGTCGACGGATCTCTGTACTTGGCTTTGTCATCCTCATAAATTGTGTCAAGGCATCTGTGAAAGGATTAGTAAATTTATGTAATAGACACAGTAAAGATGCGCACAGATTAAGTTCTTCATCGGTGGTGCTATTCTTGCGGAATTTGGCAATGATCTCATCCACTTTCGGCCAAAAGTCTTCATCGGAAATGGCCGGATACTTGAAGAGGCACCAACGCTGAACAAAAGATGAATTGGGAGGGACCAGAGATGAGTGGCTGAACTTACGATCAATGCTACGCGTTGGTAGAACTGAAGGGTGGGCTTGATACTCGTATTCTTGAGGAGCTTGTGAGATACGGCTGCAATGTTGGCGATAGGTGATTTCTTAGCCATGGACTCTTTAACCTGATAAGATGCGTCAAATGTTAATGAATTGAGGAATTCCAAATTGGAGACATGAACTTTGGTCTTGTAAACATTCCAAAGGGTTGTCCCCTTGTCGCGGATAATGTTGCCGCAACTCGAAAAGTCGAGTCGCGACTCAGGAAGTTGACTTGAAACTAAATTTGACTCAACTCGACTCAACTTAGGCCAACCAAGTCACTCAAAGTCGACTTGAGTCGACTCAAGTCACTCAAGTCGAAGGGTATTTTTGAAAAATATACCAATACATCCAGGATGTCACCTAGATACCTAAAAGCAAGGGGAGTCCACTAAAAAGATTATTAAAATCCACTGGTACTGTGGTCTACTATTTGGCTTTTGATGAAAACTGATCGGCAAGTCTAGCCACATCAATTCCATCAATATGAGTCGCGCTGGTTCACGATGTGTTTGTGGGGTGACGCGTCGAACTGGTTGTGCTCAGGCGGCCTCAAGGCCATAGGTGTATGTCAGTAGGTACAGTCGTGTATCACTGAGCACCCTGGCATGAAAACAAGGTTTTTACAGTATAACAATAGTACTTGTGAACTGTTCACATCTTCGGTCCCATCCCAACTATGGCTCCACATTCAGTAGGGAAGAAAGCATTGGTAGTGGCTGAACCTGCCACCATAGACTTGCAGGGCCCTCCTTTGATGGAATTGACGTGGCCAGACTTGCCGATCAGTTGCCATCAAAAGCCAAATAGTGGACCACAGTACCAGTGGATTTTAATAATATTTTTAGTGGACTCCCCTTGCCTAAAAGTGTGTTAAAAACATCAAGCCAAGCCTAGAAGCAATTAACAAACCAGAATATGTTGCTCCTTGAGATTTTCAAGGTATAGAACATCTAAAAGGCCAAATTTTCACAACCATTATGTTCTTTCGTGTTCCTCAGACTATTTCAGTGCCAAAACTCCCCACAAATGATGAAGTGGTCGTTGGCTGACTCGTTTCGATGCAACTTGAACCACAACCAAATAAACACAAACACTGTTCATTTACGAGGCACTCACGCATCCACTCATCAAATTGTGTTATGTATCGCCATTTACACATAAATTTGGCTGTGTTCTCAAGTTATTCCCCGGTTTCTGCATCCAGTGCCGCCAGGTATTTGTGACATCAATTCACAACTGGAGGAACACTTGGGCCAGGCGGCGCTGCACCCATTATTGTACAAGCAGACATGAATCCACAGTTAGATATTGTCTGTCGCACCACTTCATTTTTTCTCTGTCCTGAATATCTCGAGGGACCTGCTACGGAATCTCAGAAGAAATCCCAGGCTAAACAAATCATCATCGCTATTTTTGCAAAATGTATCTAACAGTCACTTACATCAACCGGAATATCACATCTTGGATCCCTTCGAGGGCTTTCCATGTGACAAGCAGGAAAAAAGAGCATGAATTCACAAAAATGGTCCAATGTAGCAAATCTGAGATTTCCAACCAGGTTTAGCCAGCAGTAATATTGGAGTCAGATGTACGATTCCGAGTTTTCTGATGCGACAGTTCTTCCAGGAGGGTTCAAGTCCATACAATGCAATTTCTTTGACCTCTCAACCATTTCAAATTTTCCCCAGACCGAATCTCATGAACTGCCCAGAAAACTTCATGGAGAATTTCAACTGAGACTGATCGGACCTCGACAGACAACACTCCACACTATTTCTTGAACGGCAGCTTTCCCATCATCATTTGGGCAGACCTTCTTCAGTGTGTTGGAATTTAGGCCTCATTTGAGATGATCTACCTCGACAATGAGAGCATCCACATGGATTCATCGTCGCACAATCGCGCAAATGCGCTGCCTGCCATGAATACCACCCCCGATTGCGAAAGTGCAATACCGTCACGAAGAACTACGCCACTGAGTACCTCTAAGCCTTGTCCCGGGGTCGAAATACACGGTTTCAAGAGTCAAGAATGGCTTCGGGTCGTTTCGGATGGCGATGAGCTGTATCGGAACTTCAAAACCCCTGTTTGACTTTGGCAGCGATCAATCTGCCCAGCACATCCCAAGTTTTTACAATAAACCTCACATAACATATGAGGTTTGCCGAGGGCCCCAAAGTCGTTTGGCCTAGGTGCCCTTCCCGTTTATGTGGTTCGTTTCGTGAGAAGTATGTGGTCCTTCGAGGACTAGTATATTATTGCATCAATTGGGCTTTGTAGATGACTGTAGCATACACTGTAGAGGCTCGTGTATGTAGTTACAGTAATTGTATGTTCCTCATTGGGGACCACCGTGGTTAAAACATCCTCCTCCTCCAGGCCCAAATAAATCACAATTGCTATTGCATCAAAATGCATCCAATATGTGTAATTCATCTACAGGACCTAGAATTTCGGATATTGCACCCCATACAGGCCATCCGGCACGACAGCAAGGAAAGAGAGTATGAATCCGCAAACATGGCCAAATATAGCAAGCCTACGATTTCCAATGGGTTTAATCAACCCAGTTTATGGTTTTCCTGGGCTCTTGAAAGTTTTGAATATTGAACCTGACTTGAGGTGACTCAAGTGACTTCAAGTTGACTCTGTCTGACTTGCGAGTCCAGCGAAGTCTGGTATTTGATTCAACTCAACTCAACTCAAGTCGGCTACCAACTCGACTTCGAGTTGGCCCGAGTCTCAAGTCGCGGCAACATCAGTCGCGGATCCTTGCCAAGAAAAGATCAACAGCAATGAGATCATCCTCCTCGGGGAGGCCGTTAACTTTGCACTCGCACATGGCTTGCTATCGGAGGCACAGGTTACCGTCAAGACAATAAGGAGAGAAAAGTGCGCACCATAATATGCTCACTAACATTGAGCCCGCGATACGATGTTGTCGTTGGTGAGAACACGAAAGCCTTAACATAGGAACTGATCTTTTTCTGTATGACACCATATCAGCAAAGAAAACGCGAGGAGGTTATAGCATTACACACCATGAGACCATCGGGTATAGTCCACACTTCGCCCTTGTCATTTTCTTGGATAGATTGAGTAACTGGAGAATGTGCGCAAGTAGCAAGACTTGTCTCTCATCGGCCAAGTGAGTCTCAAAGGGGCATTGAGCATGGTGACGATGAGGAAAGGGAATCGAATATCTACCTGGCAAAATTGGTCGAATGCCACCGAGGATGTGTCCGAGAGAGTTATCTTGTGCTTGACCAAGCGTCCATAAGCCACCAGAGAGGATGCGCTGTTGGAATTGGAGGAGTGTGGCAGTAACAAAACCAGAGGCATCTGTGCGTCCTCGTCTACGTCATCGCCATCGCCAGAGGGAAGCGCTGGAGGTGGATCAGCGGTGTGGTCCGATTATTGTGAATGCGTGCCAAGATATCGTTAGTTGGATCCAGGGCAAGGAGATTGGGATCAATATTTTCGTCAGTGAACGTGCTGGCCATGGGGAAGAGCGGGCATTGTTGTCAATGTGCGCCAGCCTTTCACGGTGGACAATCAACTGTCACTTGCGACCTGGAGGGCAACTGTCATCTGATGCCCATGCGAGCTGTCACTTGCATGAATCCGGTGGCTTACCCCTTTTAGACGGTTTCGGACTTTTCCGTGGCCACGATGCAGCCTTGCGTTTTGGAGGTTTTTGTGTGAATTTTCTTTGTATGCGCATTGACACAATAAATGAGATTGGTTTGTTCAATTTGTCCGAATCTTTCGAACAAAGCCTTAGATAAAATGTTATGTACTATATCAAAATTATTTATGTTAATATATTGTAGTCTTCCAAGTTCGTTGTATAGGAAAACAAATTCCTGCGACAAGGCCACAGCAAGAAAAAAAATTATGTACTACATCACGACTCTGGAGTAGATGCCAGCACGTCAGTGAGAAGTAAGAGAAAATAGGAAAGATACTCACTCGTCCACCGGCCAGCCCAAACACCGGAGATAAAACACGACGACACGCGCAATTCCAGCCCGACCCCCACAAGCGCGAAAGCCAAAATTTTCGGTATGACGGACGCCACAAAAGTGGCATTCCGAAGGTAACATCCATGCCCCCAGGAGTTTGAAGTGGAGGTGGATCAGCGCCTCTGGGCAAAGGTAAGTAATTGCCCGGAACTTTGGTGAGATTGTACTTACCAAATTTTGCAGCATACAGAACGTTCCAATAAGCCCACCAATCCTGTTGCTGGCCCCAACACTTGCATAACCACTGGGCCCAGCGCTTCCAAGGATGCTTGGAGTGCCCGATTTTCGCCATCCGTATCTGCGCCCGTGCGAGGGCGTGGCACGTGCGACGATTTGGTTGATCCGCCGGGATCTCGAAGATGTAAAGGGCACCCGGTTTGTCGAGTGCCGACGGAGGCGCAAGGATCGCCACCGCGACCCACCTTCGGTGACAGCGAGCGTGGGGTGCAGTGATGTGATGGTGGGGAGCTGTCACCGAAGGTGGGTCGCGGTGGCGATCCTTGCGCCTCCGTCGGCACTCGACAAACCGGGTGCCCTTTACATCTTCGAGATCCCGGCGGATCAACCAAATCGTCGCACGTGCCACGCCCTCGCACGGGCGCAGATACGGATGGCGAAAATCGGGCACTCCAAGCATCCTTGGAAGCGCTGGGCCCAGTGGTTATGCAAGTGTTGGGGCCAGCAACAGGATTGGTGGGCTTATTGGAACGTTCTGTATGCTGCAAAATTTGGTAAGTACAATCTCACCAAAGTTCCGGGCAATTACTTACCTTTGCCCAGAGGCGCTGATCCACCTCCACTTCAAACTCCTGGGGGCATGGATGTTACCTTCGGAATGCCACTTTTGTGGCGTCCGTCATACCGAAAATTTTGGCTTTCGCGCTTGTGGGGGTCGGGCTGGAATTGCGCGTGTCGTCGTGTTTTATCTCCGGTGTTTGGGCTGGCCGGTGGACGAGTGAGTATCTTTCCTATTTTCTCTTACTTCTCACTGACGCGCTGGCATCTACTCCAGAGTCGCGATGTAGTACATAATTTTTTTTCTTGCTGTGGCCTTGTCGCAGGAATTTGTTTTCCTATACAACGAACTTGGAAGACTACAATATATTAACATAAATAATTTTGATATAGTACATAACATTTTATCTAAGGCTTTGTTCGAAAGATTCGGACAAATTGAACAAACCAATCTCATTTATTGTGTCAATGCGCATACAAAGAAAATTCACACAAAAACCTCCAAAACGCGAGGCTGCATCGTGGCCACGGAAAAGTCCGAAACCGTCTAAAAGGGGTAAGCCACCGGATTCATGCAAGTGACAGCTCGCGTGGGCGTCAGATGACAGTTGCCCTCCAGGTCGCAAGTGACAGTTGATTGTCCGCCGTGTTTATAGTTTTGTCATTGGTGGCCAGAAAAGGTAACACGTCTGTGACTTCGTCACATCGTGATCTTCGCTTACGGCCTGTTCTGCGAGACTCAGATTTTGTTATGACCACAACTGCCGAGGGGTACTTTGAGAAATTAACGCAAAAATATGCAACATTTCTGGATCGTTCATGCATCTCCTCACTCGTAGTTGCGGGCACAGTAGACATCGTTTATTACCGAATCCGATGTCGCCGTTAAGATGAGGGTGATGAAAGCAAAAGACGAGAATACAGTGAGTGGCATGGGAAGCACGGTGAGAGAACCAGACATTGTATGCATGTCCAAGTAGGAACAGGACGCCGGGGTCAGCATGAGGCTCAATCCAAGGTCGAATGGCCGATGCCCGTCTGGTGTCGAGATGTGCATGTTTGGCTTACATTGAAATTGATGTCATAATGAGCCCGACGAATTGGACCTCAGAATTAGCTTATAACTACAACAAATTGCGGTCTACGGTAGACGTTTGTTTTCTGTCATGAGTCCAACCTTTTCTTGACAAAATTCCCAGTTGGCAGTGTAGAGGGCCATTCAGCATACTACTTTTTTTTTTTCGTTCAATTCGACAGTCACGCATCACATGGGTACCTGTCGATGTGGAACTTTGGTTGTGTGTCACGCGTCACTAAGGCGGTTGTTGAATTGGTTTGGTGTCACAGCGGGAAATTTGACGCCCGAAACCTGCAAAAAAGCTCAATTCTTGCGAAATTTTAGTCGAGTTGTCGAATTTTTTGGGTCAGTGACGGTCAAATTGCGGACGAGTCGAATTGTCGAATTGGTCCTAGAAGTTACGCGTCACACCCCCTGTCGAATTGAACGAAAAAATACAGTGTGGAATCCTAAATTATGGTAGATGAGTTATGTGTTCTAATCAGGGGTAAATGGAATCAATTGGGTATTCTTGAGATTAGAAAAACAAGAACTGCAAGATGGCGAGGTTGTTGTGATGTCTCCGATGTGGCAAAATCTCTGGGACATGAAAAGATGTTTTCCCATGCAGGCAAAAATCATCAGGGTCCCTCAATCTAGGCTCCCCAGGAAATTTGGACTCTGGAGAGATCCCCCATAACCTCAACATGCAAAGGAGCCCACTGGCCTCGACACCTGCATGCACAAAAGCCTGTGAATTAAATTCCGACTGTTTTCTGGGGTGTCTGATAAATAAAATTCCATGATCACAGAAGCTGAAAATAGTTACGACAGACAATATTTAGAAGCACATGCATTGTAATTCGTTTCGCATAGTTCAAAGTTGAACCTTTGTGGTTCTGTGTTTGGACCAGATTGTTCGCACCACACTCCCCTGACCATTTAAATAATATTCCGTGAAAAATATATATATATATGATGCATGCGGACTGGGTGGACAGTACGGTATTGCATGTTCTGAGATTGCTTGGTGATTATTCGATATGTGCAGATGGATCGCGAATGCGAGTGGGGGTGGGTATGTATATGTTAGGCAAGCTCTAGTCCTATCACTTATTGAGATTAAGATTCGTTGATCGAGTGCGGCGACAGTTCGAGTCAATGGCTTTGGATGAACTCCGAGATAGATGTTGCTGTATGCGTCGCGCACCGTAATGCTTTGATGATAATGATAAGTACTGTTGTGCTCTGATGATGATGCAAAGAGAGTGAGCGAATATCATGAGGTCTAGCTTGGTATCTATGGTACTATGTCGTGACATTGATAAGCGGGACGCGGAGATGACATCGAGAATAACCTACCTGAAAATCGATCAATCGGGGATGAAAGCATGAGCGAAAATATAGAAATAGGCATGCTATGAAGAATCAGCAATTGCCCGCGCTCGCCAGGCAAGTGAGAGGACAACCATTCTAGGGAGGGGAACGACATACCGATAAAGATGCGAGGTAACCATCGAGCCGCCGCCGCTCTTGCAGAGTCCTTGCAAAGTAGCGATATGCCCGCGGATGCGGTCTGGGTGGAGAGTTGCATAAATGTGAAAGAACTTGGCAATGGGCTCGAAACAGTGTCTCCCATTGTCAGTCTTAGTCCAAGTCATGGACAACGATTTCAACGAAAATGGGTTGCATATAATTGGATCATGCAGGAGGGCTTGTGCAGATCGTCCTCTTTTCGCTCTTGCACAAACAAGATGCCGGACGCACCAATCTATACATTATCCCACCAACAAGTAAAACTACATTAATAACAAGATTGCCACAGGCCAAGACACAAAGGAACTCATATCAATCACGCGGTGCATTGCGACTGGCCGAATGATATGTCATCAAAGTACGGGCCTGTGATTTTTTCAACATCCATCAGCTGCGAAAACCTCGCGGACGCTTACCGAGGTGATTGGCAACGTCGACGTCAAGCAACGAGTTTCCCGTTGCGCAGTTCTCGTTGTCCTGACCGGGACACGCAACGAGGTTCGTCTGCGTGTCGTCGATGATGTGGATCTCGCCGCTGGAGTGCTGGAAGCCGAGGAAACGCGGGGGCACGGTCGGGACCGGGTCGTTCTGGTTTGAGACGAACGTGACGCCGACCTGAGTGAAAAAATTAATCAGGAATTTAGAAAATAAAATCAAAAGGCGGGATGATAGAAACACGGACATTCGAATCGAGGAAATCGGCCCATTGCTGGTTTCCCCCGCGCGGCAGGCCAAAGGTGGTGACGGTCACGTCGACGGAGGGGTCGACGGCGGCTTTGATCATGGCTCCGGTCATCGTTGCAAGGGCGGCGCCTATATATAGAACAGATAAGTCCCAAAATAACACGCGTGATTCGGGAGGAGTAGTAACCAAGACTGTGGCCCGTGACGACGACTTTGTTGACGCCAGTGCTTGCCAATCCGGCCATGACACCGGCAAGCAGGCCGTCGGCGGTGCGCTCGAACGTCTCCTGGAAGCCGCTGTGCACCTGGACATTTTCTAGGCCGGGGGTCAACGGGGGAGTTTAGAAAGAAGGACTCGAGGAGCGACGTACGGCCCGCTGTTTGGGGGAAACGCGTTGCGTTCAGGTCAACGAGCCCAAATTGTGCGTCATTCAAGATGGATAGACTGCAGAAAAGTTGAAGATTAGAATCGGGACCGCAACAGAGTCCGATTTTTGGACTTGCAACTCGTGTGGATCCGTCCCCTCGTGAGCCACGACGAGGCTCTGGTCGTTTGCATCGAGCGCGATGTAGTCTGTTCAATCATACCGCGATCAGAATCATAACCACGATATCGGACTGCAACGCACATAACGGGATCAGGCCCTGATCTGCGGGTGACAGGTAAGGGAAAATGTTAGCGCGGGACGCTGGGACGCACCTCCCCCCGTTTGCAGAAATGTAACGTTTCCGAGCGCTTCACAGGGCGCACCGCAGCTCCAAGAGGTGATGGAGGCGCTCGAGCAGTACGCCACGCGCGCGAATTGTGCCGGGCGCTCGAGCGTCGCGTTGACCGTGGTCAGTGAGATCGGTGTCGGGGTTCCAGCAGCTTCGGCGGACTCGCGCACACCCACAATTGGCGCAGAAAGGGCAGAAGGAAGGAGACAGAGTAGTGAGATTAATGGAAACATGGCTTGAAAGGTCCAAATGGCGCTGCCAAAGAAAAAAGAAAGGAAAGAGCACCCGGGTGGGAAAGAGTTGGGAGAGAGAATTGGAGAGTCGCCACCCTCTTTGACATCTACTTATAAGTAGACTATGAAATCAGGGTGACTTCCGATTAGATGTGATGAGGACATCCTGACAATGCAACAGATCATAAAGATACGAGAAGTTGACGAAGCCCGATTGTTACACCAATTTGGCCAATAGCAAAAGCCAACGCGGTGATCGGGGTCCCAATCAAGAAGAACATTGGATGAACAGACAGATGTAGGGCTTGATCCAGGCTCATGTCCCATGTCTGTGGAGAAACGGGGGAATTCAATTTTTTTCAAGTTAGAAATAGAGAGAAAAAAGAGAGAAAGAGAGAGAGGATCTAGGACATACAGCGCTTATTTCCGCGAGAAATCCGAGCTCAAAACTCACCGTAGCGTGCTGTATGCCGTTCGCGGTAACTTGAAAAACTTGAATATTAATCCCAAGCCCCAGTTTGGCAGATCAGTGATTTCAAGTCCCGTGTCTATTTAAATTTGGAGGATAAGCCCCGAATGGATATGGGACCCGGAATTTCAAGATAAAAAATTAAAAATACCTCTCCGCACAATTCCATCAAACGTTGTCTTGTCTCTCTCCTGCGCGTTCACCACTCAGGTCTCACTCTGGATTCACAGCGCCGCTACGTTCAACGCAGGAATGGGGTCGCACAGCAAATTTCTTCAGCTGCGTATCCCTGCCTTTCGTTTCGATCTAGCGCTGAAAGCTTTTTGCGTGAGAGATGGGGATGGAGCCGTCACTCTCGTCGTACTTCTGTGCGCTATCTAGTGCTTTGCCGCCTGCAACCTCCCTTCTTCCTTCCTGCACCCACGCATCGATTCTTCTTCCCTCCTCCTGATACTCAATGGCGCGCCACGCACTTCGCCCTTCCATTGTTTCCCCCGCCCCATCTCTATCCACTCACATGTCGCGAGTCCTGCCGTCCCTGTCCCCTAGTACCCCGCTTTCCTCCCCTCATACCCCCACCTTCAGTCCGCCCCGTCCCTCCGCCGTGCATCCTTGTGCTCCCCCACCCTGCTGGCAGAGTCCTCCGCCCGCACCTGCCTTCTCCACGACCTTCTTCCTCCCCGCAAAAGCATCTCCTGCCCCCTTCACCCTCCTGCTCATACTCACCCTCCCTCCACGTCACCGTCCGCGCCTCATGTGCGGCACTATGGTCCCCGACCCGCTGCTCCCACCTCTCTGCTCTCATCCCCCTCCCCCCCGCTTCTCACCTCACACGTCCGCATCTTCCTGTGCTCTCGTCCTCGCCCTACACCCTATCCCCTCCCTCCCCATCCCCGCACTCTCCCCATTCCCCTACGCTGCTGCTGGCGGTAGTTGCACAAGCCCGCAACGCGACAGTCCCCACCGAGCTCAGCTCGGTGGTCCGTTGCGGGTGGCCCGACTCTGTCGACTGCTACGTCGGGGCTGGCTGCCGCCACCGGGTCGCGGCCGTCCCGCGCGCCCGTCGTCTCACACCGAGCCTGGCGGACCCAGAATGTGTTTACCGCCCCGCCGGGGCCAGCGGGCTTGATGCACAGTCGCTGCGAGCGTGGACTGGGTAGTGTGCTGCAGCGCGCCATTCACGCCTACGATCCGAATGGGGCGGGACAGGCCTTCCTTTTGCGGGCGCTCGTCACAGAGCCGCAGAGTCGCCATGCCCGATCGACGTGCAGACGAGCGGTGGCGCCTGACGGATGTGGCGAGGTTGTAATCTGGCGCTCGTAACAGAGGCGTCGCGTGCGATATCGGTGTGCTGCATTTTGCCACTGGCGAGGATGTCCTCCCGTATGTCCCATTACGTGCCTGCTCTGCTCTGCTGCTACAACTGAGCCTTCCTTCGTATCTTTGGGGTGAGTCGCATCTTCGGAGGCGGTGACGTGCTTCGTGCTCTGTGGTGCGGCCTCCGGGCTCGCTGCGCTGTCTGTGTGACGTGTCCACTTGTTTTTCCCCGACGCAGGATGGTCGTCGCGTCATCTCTACTTGCACGGAGTCGAGCAGCGGGAGCGGTGCAGGCGGGATGTGATCCTATACCTGTCGTGGAGAGAGGCAGCTGCCCATTTCTGCATCGCATTTGCAGGTTTGGGGTTTTTGGCTCTTCGCGGACCCTTCTTGTCGTCAGAACGCGTAAATGCAGAAGCAGACGTTCACGCGTCTCGGAGTTTCTGCGAACGTTTCACGGGCTATGCGCCTCATGTTATGTGTAGTTCTGCGGATGAATAGACATTTCTTTTCCCAGCACAAGTTTTTTTCATTGACGCGTATTGGCGTTTATGGGAAGAACCGGCCCGGCTGTTCCGATCAAAACAAACTCTGCCAACGCAATATGGTCTGAAAGCCGCTTATCGTGAATTTTGTTCCGTGTTTTGCTCATGGGCGCTGGCTGTTGTAACTGGCATGCTTCGCGACGTATATCTCGAGCCACGGTTCTTGGTCTTTTCCATCGCACACCCGCTGTGTTTTTTTCGGAATCGAACACACCGCCAATCCCAACGTGACGGACAGTCTGGACATTTAACGTAACATACTTGAATATCCCTGGGGTGAAATAAATCCACTCATCTTGGTGCCAGATCCCTGGCGTCCGACTCTGATGATCCATACGCCCCAGGCCGCACATTGCGTATTTATTTCAAACCGGAATGCCCGGCTTCGCAGTGTCAGGACCCCTTTTCTCTGAGGGATCTGGAGGTCCTGAGAGAACTCTCGCCGAACTGGCGAGATGGCTTCATCCCGTTGACTGTGTCGATTCTCAAGTCCTACAGACCGTTTACTTGCGCGGTGGTCCTCAAGGTCCAAGTATTGGGGAACTTGCCTGAAATACTTCCTACACGCTTTGTTTTGAAGCTCGGCGATCGCCGCTTTGGCTATCGCGACGAAGAACAACCAGAATTAACTTGAGATCCGAATGTCGAGAACCGCCTTGATGAGGAACTGCCTCGCATCATAGGTCCTCATCGCTCGAATCCGATTCCAGACTTATTTTATCATCAGCGGATCGACGAAAACGAAGACGATGGTGGACCACAGCCAATGTGGGACGATTGGAGGCTGGAAATCTATGTCTGGACACTGAAGTACCGAGGGTATTTGGCCGAGGCTCTTGCCTATCGCCACCTGCGGTCTCTTCAAGGCAACTCTATTCCTTGGCTTTACGGCACCGCTCGCTTTCCGATATCTTCCAGATCCACACCCCTTCACCCAATCGTGGACTTTGTGCCTGGCCTTGCCGTTGGGCACATCCCCGGACCGAATATGAACGACCTTAATGTGGGGAAAGACATCACGAAGGCAGTTGCCGAGGATATATCGAAACGGCTTCTGGATATTGTAGCCGCGATACGCGGCTCTTACTGACCTCCGCCTGCCTAACGTCGTCCTGCGGAACTGGCCCCACAACCCCGAGCCCGTGCTGATCGATTTCGGCAGCGCAGCGGTCAAGGCACCCGGGAAGCCCACCGTGGAATGGGGTGCGGGTGTCGACCAGGTGTCTGACATGCGCAGGGTCCTGACGAATCCAAAATATGGCGAGTGGCACGTTGCGTCTCCCTGGGCGCAATATGTGTGCGAGCGGTACGCAAGGATAGCTGGCTTCGAAGCGGCGAATCAGCGAATTTGGTCGGTCCGGGAGGACGTCGGGGTTCGGCACTGGTATGAACGTATACCAGGGACAGGAGGGCCAGATGCGAGCGAAAGCGCTCTCCAGTGGAGGGTGAGGCCCAGAGTGCGCACGCAGGATGATTATTCGTATTTGCGGAGCCTCACTGATCCCAATTGCATGGATGAAGATGCCAATGACGATATTGAGAATCTCCCAGAAGACGTCCGCACTCTGAATTTTGAACGAATTCCTGGGGCTGGCGGACTGGAGGAGAAAGGGAGTGTTTTGCGGTGGAGGGTGACGTAGGGAGTCGAACGCAGGATGAATGCGTGCATATACGTTTGCACAACTATTGAAATCATATGAAGTCCGAGTGAGTAGCACTATCTAATGAACGGTGCCAAACACACCAGTCTTACTTATTATCGTGTATTAGCAAAGTTGAAGGACTAGAATAATATAGATTGAGGGGCTAATGTGCCCTTGTTGGTACTCCGGGCCTCACTCTCCACTGTAGTACACTTTTCTTTAGCTCGGGCCCCTCCGTGCCCGGAGTCTGTTCGTATTGGAGGTTTCGGATGTCTTCTGGAAGCTTTTCGATCTCGTCATTCATATATAGATATCCGTGTACACCGCGGCCTGCTCTCGTGCGCGTTGATTCAACGGAGACGCAACATGCCACCCGCCGTAGTCTGGGTCGGAAAGGGTCTGGCGCGTCTCGCGCACTTCATCGGCAGAGCTACCCGAACCCATTTCCATCAGAGGCTCGTCAGGCGCCTGAACATTGGCGGCACTGAAATCGATGAGGACGGGTTCGATCTTCTGCGGCCAGTCGCGGATAATTATATTCGCGAAACGAAGGTCGTTGTGGAGGCATTGTAGTGTCTGGATCGTCTTGACAAGGGACAAAACCCGTTGTGAAACCACTTCGGCTTGGGACTTCGTCAAGTCGTCTCCGACCTTCAGAGTCTCCATACATGGTCCGAGAATAATCTCGACAGCGAGGCCACACACAAAGTCAACCACTGGATGGACAAAGTCGGATCTGAATGATATGGGGAGCCGCACAGTGTATCTCTGCAGTTGTTTGAACCGCCCATCTCCGATGGCAGGCCACGATTTGCGCGTTCCACCGCGATCTTGGCCGAAACATACGACCAGAAAGAGATATAATGAGCGGTGCATTCGTATGACGTGGATTCCAATGGTCTAGAAGTTGGCTGCTGAAAAGATCAGCCAAGGTGTCGCGCAGAAACAGCTTCGTTAGGAGGCATGACGAACGGCTGGTGAATGGCAACAGTCTCCCTGTTTCATTCTCCAAAAACAGCTCTTCCTGTGCCGGGGCGGCGAGAATAAAACCGCACTACGCATAGTCGGCGAACGCGAGGTAGTACGATGGCTCGGTTCCGGAGATCTGAATAGTAGGAGATGGTGATGCCAAGCCCGCATTCCACTAGGTTGACCGCGGACTCAAGAATGTCCAGTTGGTGCTGCGGTGGAAAATTCCCTCGCTAGTTATCTGTTCCCACGGTATGTGGAGAGGAAGTGAATGTTGGCGGTATTAAGAGTCTGTGAGCATGACCTGCGCAAGCGGGAGGCAAGGGAAAACGCGTCCATCGCGGCTAATCGAGAAGGTTCAAAATTCCAAGTAGATCCAAAATCCCGTGTATTGTACTCCGATTGCCGTAATAGCGGGAGATGGCCCTTGACGGCGGCGAGCTGAGGGAGCAGGCCGTTGTAGTCTCGATGATAACATGGCTCCTGAACGAACAGCGTTTCCCAGCGATGGTACTGGCAGACAAAATTCAGGTGGCAAAGTGACGTCGGATTCTCGGGACTGGAAACCATGATCGCAATAAGTGGAGATTTTGAGCAGGGCATTGCCCGACCGGGCAAGCTGTGTTCCAATCATGGAAGATTTTTTTTGCTGCTTCAGGGCGTCCGCGATCAAAGTGCGCCCGAATGAAAGACCAGAGTGGCTCATGGGCGGTTGCGACGGCTCTCCAGGGCCTGGAGATGTGTCCGAGATACCAAGGACTCTTCCCGACGAGTTGGCCACTGACATGCGCCGTGTTGAATGGCAACATCAAAGCGAATATCTCGCACAATATCTCCGGCGGTAGCCGACGGATGGGGGACAGTATGGAAGTGTGTTGGCGAATACGTTGTTTTACCCTGTCACATTGGTCGACGAGCCGTGCCACCGTGGCCTGTACAGCGCTGATCTGACAATTGAGAAGATTGACTTGCGCCGGTCCGTTCCGGATAACTTCCCGAATGGGTGAGATCTGAGACTCCGGAGGCGGGTCGTTGCTGACGAGCTAGATGTGCAGCTTCTGGCGGGGATTCCGGCTCGGGGAGCGGAGGAGTGGGTGATGCCCCGCATTTCCAGCAACACGGTGGCACCACTGGCATGCAGCTGGTAAACACTCGGATCTATCACGATGAATAATAAATAAATTAGTGGAAGAGAACATGAAAGGCACACTCACTGGAACTTGAAGCTTGAAGGTTAGGCGCAAAAGAACTTGATAATGCAGGAGACGTAAGATAGAGTTGAGACTGACACAAGTGACAGGAGAGTCAAGAGCTCCGTGACGGACAAGGTCGCTAGTACTGGTGCAATAAGAGCCATCGAACCTACACGGTACAGACCATACGTATCAACATAATTTCAAAGAGGAAAAGAGAGGAATATATAGAACGACCAAAAGAAAAAAAGAAGGGTTACGTCGCTTCATGTTCACGTATTTTTGTCGTCTCCCTTCCTCCCTACACCACCTTGTAACACATCCACCCCAGCCAGCCCACTCCCTACATCCCCACCAGCCTTGATACCTAATACCGCCGATCATCGTACCCCCCACGCCCACCGCGGTCCCCCCGCCCCCCACGGTCATCGCGGTCGCGGTCATGGTCACGCCCCCCGCCGTACCGGTCCCCGCCGCGGTCATAGTCGCGCCCGCCCCTGCCGCCGCCGTAGTCGTCGTAGCGCCCGCCGCGGCCACCGTAGTCGCGCCCCCCGCGGCGGTCGTCGTAGTCGCGCGAATAGCGCGAGTCGTACGGGCGCGGGTCGTAGGGACGCTCCGCTGCTCGGGAGGTCAGTGTGTACGTCTGACGGGAGGAGGAAGAGGGAGGAGGAAGGGACGGAACAGGTACGAAGAAGGATGGGGAATGAATACGGCACAACCGCATGCTGCGCAAGCATGGGAGCACCGCGCAACCAAGGTCGTCTCGTGCACCTGCAGATGGGCACCCCGCATGGCTAGGTTCCCCATGGATCAGGTCTTCGTCATGCCGCTGCTAAGCACACCCGCGACCATCTCAGATGTCCCATGCGAGATTTACCGGTATGGCGGGATAGCCGAATGGGCCAAGGCAGTACAGTCGTCCCGTCCCGCACGTCTCCCCCATATGTAGCCGGGTATCGGGGCAGGCGTCCCGAATACAGCTATCAGCACGGACGGAAGGATGAGAAGGAACGGCAGCGGAAAAAGGACGAGCGCAACGAGGAAACGAAAAATGGAGAGACACTCACTGTCACCCCGCTTCGGCGGCCCGTAGTAACGACCCGGTGTCGGCGTCCTCGCGCGGCCGCGGCGTGCCTGGCAGGAGAAGGGGTCAGCAATGTGTATAATGTATGAGCGGGAGAGTGAAAACGAGAGAGCCGGAGGAGGCGCCGAGGGATAAGTCAGAAAGGAAGGAAGGAAGGAGAGCGCCAGCGCCCGCCTGCCAGCTGGAGCGACGCGAAGCGCCGTCCTCGGGGCTACCACGATCATGATACCGCGTTCCCGGGGCGGATGCCACGAGCAGTGATAGCGGGATGCAGGTACAGCACGTCCCATTCTGCAAGAGGCAACTCATCCACTCCCCGACAGCGCGCGCTGCACTCTATCGAGGTCACCCCATCAGCATCGTCGGGCGCGTGACGGGAGGACAGCGAGGACATTGCGGCGTTGCCCTGCCCGCCCATATCGACCCCTGAAGTGGGACCGCATCGTACCCGCTAGCGCTGGCACACATCCCCAGGAGGATGCACCAGACCGCCCCTTCCCCGTCCCGCTTGCACACCTGCCCGCAGATATACCCCCGACATCGTGTCGGAGAGCGCACAGCCAACCGCGCCACATCGTTGTCGACGTCCCGTCATCAACAACCACATCCTCCCAACGCGACTTCCGCCCCTCCGGACGCCACAATTTCCGCCGACGCCCTCCCCCCAAGGGCATGATCCCCTAGTGTCGCAACCCCCTCCCAACGTGCCCCAAAGAGAAAACAGAAAAAGGACGACGACGACCACATGCTCGCCTCCCCCCCACGCAAATGCAGAAGAGAAAAACGCACCTTCTCCACATTCATCACCTTCCCCATCAGCTCGGTCGCATTCAGCGCCGTGATCGCCGCGTCCGCCTCCTCGCCCGTCTCCATCGTGACGAACCTGGGCGTTAGTTAGTATTGGTGCTAGTGATGAGGGGGAGGGGGAGGGAGGAAAGGGGAGAATGTGGGGTGGGGGAGAGGATGACACGACGAGGAGCAGATGCAGGGATGCAAGACGCAGGATGCGAGGACGGGGAAGGGCTGCGCACGGGCGCAGATGCACGTGTACATATAAAGGGCGAGGATACGTGGTATCGAAGATATGGCCCCATGGTCGTAGAGTGCGGGTATCAGATAACAATAGGATGGGGGAAGGTGGCGTGTGGACGGATGCACATGTGCGGGCCCATAACGAGGCTCAAGATGCACACATCGTATCGGAGACAAGGTGGATGGAAAACAGACGGCAGGTGCAGAGGACGGTGCGAGCGTCGGGGAAAGGAAGGGGGGGGATGCGGAGGCTGAAAAGGAAGAGGAGATAGAACGCACCCAAAGCCGCGCGACTCGCGCGTGTGCGGATCGTACATCACGGACGCCTTTTTGACCTGTTGGTGGCAGAGGGGACACGGGCGGAAGGGGGCGGGGTCGAGGGGAGGGAAATGAGAGCGGCGGGAGTGAAGGAAGGGTGGGGAAACAAAAAAGGGCGGAGGACGGGACGAAGGGGCATGGAGTGCGCGAACGCGGCGCATGACGTAGGGAGTAAGCGGGAGGAACGGAGGGACGCGAGGGTGAATGCGAACGGATGAGCGGGAGGGACGAGTGTGTGCGTGTACGAGGGCGAAGCCGAAAAGCAAGACCAAAAAGAAAAGAAAAGCGAGACCCAGTCAGCCTCCCTCACCCTCACACAGGATAGGAAAAGAATACGCACCCGCCCGATCTTCGCAAACGCAGCCTCGAGGTCGCGCGTGTCGACCTTGTGGCTCAGGCTGGAGACATGCAGGTTGTTGCCCGGATTGTGGCTGGAGTGGCTGTGAGCGGGCGGGCAGGGAGACACGGGACCGGGGGGGGAGCAAGGAGAGACGGGGGATGACGGAGCAGGAAAGGGAGTGGGAGGGCGCCGCGGGGCGGGAGGGAACGCAGAAGAGGGGGACGAAAGGTGCGGGGGGGAGGAGGGGAAGCGGGGAAGGGGAAAGAAGGGAAGGGTGGCAACGGGAGGAGCGGGGGTAGGGGCGAGGGAATGCGGCAAGAGCGAAGCGAGGTTACGGAGGGCAAGCGAGGGTACACGGCCAGGAAAAGGCAGCACGAGACACAAATGATGCACGGTGCGCGGGTCAAGCACAAGCACGAACGAGACGAGACGAGCAAACGGCGCAAACGCGAACGAGAGCGAGCAGGCGCAGCGCGAACACGGGCACAAGAGCGAGCACGAATCGGAAAAGCGTCAAAACACGCGGACGCGAGCAAAAAGCAGCAGAAAAGAGCGAGACGAAGGACGGATGCAAAACCGAAAGAAGCCACTCACCCCCGCTCGCCATCCCGTGCCGGCCCTGGGCTGCGGCTCCTGCTCCTTCCGCGGCGCCCGTTTCCGTTCTCCCGGTCGCGGCCGCCGTCACGCTCGCGGTCCGCGTTGTCGTGCCCGTTCGCACTCCACGGCGCGTCTCCGCCGTCGGCAGGCGCGGGCGCGTCGCCCGTGGGGATGCTGATCCCGCTCGGGGCGATGTCTTGCGATTGCCAGGCTGTGGGGGGCGTTAGGATTTATTGGTGGTGAGCGGTGGAGCTGAGAGGGGCGGTTGGCAAGGGAGGTAGGTGGGCGGGGTGGGTGGGGTGGTGGAGGTAGGTGGAGAAGAGAGGTGTGCGGCGAGGCGGCTGACGAGGCGAGCAAGAAAGGATGCCGGCGGTGGCTGAGAAGACTGCGGGTGCTGCACAGCTTGGCTAGGGCTGGCATCGAAGACAGCTGCTTTCGCGAGTCCGCCGCAGTCCAGCGCCAACGGCGTGCAAGCAGGCCAACGTCAACGACCACATACGCCCACGAGCGGAAACCGGAGAAACTGGCATCGAAATCGACGGAAACCGAAACCGGGCATGGTGCAACTGAGCCCGTCGCCACCCGCGAGACCGGCGTACAGTCGATATCGAAAGCGCAAAGGCGAAAAGGGTGGTAGTAGTCGAAAAAGGTGGAACGGGTCGCAAAACCGAAAGCGAAACGGGCGGGGTTCGTGTAATTACTGAAGTACTGGAGGCGGGGTGGCCGAGGCGGAGCGCGACGTACCGTCATCCATTGCTGAGGAGAGGTCGGAGTCGAGGTTGAGTTGAGTTGATGAGTTGGAGTCGAGCAGTCGTTGGTGGTTGCTGGCAGACCTGTTTGGCTGCCGCGGGAGGGGCAAATACTGGGCACAGCCTCTGTGCCCAGTTTAGAAGGTTCATCAGCCATTTGACAAAATTGTTGGCCGATTGTTGGTGTTGTTTGGTGTTGTCATGTTGCTGACAACGTCGCAACGCCTGGAGCAAAAAAAGTCCCTGCCAAAACGAAAAAGGTACCGCCATGAAATGGCGAACTCTCCCCAGTACAATGGGGGTTTTTCTTTTTTTTTTTGAGGTCGTCAAAATTGGGACGGCTGTTGTGAGTTGTGACGTTGCGAGGTTTCATGCTGTTTTTTGGTGTTGTTTGGTATTAGGGGCAGTCAGAGTAGAGGATTCTGGTAGGATTATGGGTCGGGATTATGGAAGGTTTCTAAATTTATTTAGCGTGGGAGAATCCCTCGAATTCTTAATCCCTCAGAATCCTCGAAGCTCCTCTGGAGGAGATTCGGAAGGGATTGTGATTATGGCAAGGATTATGGGTGGATTATGGCTTTAAACATAATCACGGATTAAACCTCTGATCATAATCCTTCATTGCAGTTCTGGGTCGGTCAGAGTAGATTTGGATTATACCGTGATTATGCTTGGATTATGGAGGATTATGCACTGGTTGAACATTTCAAAATTTTCATCACTTTCTTATTTTATTTCGAATTTTTCACCTTGAATTGAGAAAGTGCTGAAAGAGTTTTAAAATTTTCACCTTCTTTTTCAGTGAAAAATGTCTGAAAAATAAACAACATTTTTCACTGAAAAAGAAGGTGAAAAAAATTGAAATGCTCAACCAGTGATGGGCATTCCAAAATTCCATAATCCATCCTGAATCCTTGCCTTAATCCCTCCAGAATCCTCTACTCTGACTGCCCCTATTGTAGGAATTAGTTAAAATAGTTCTGCATGAAATCTTGGGGAAGATATTGTGAATGTATTTGCAAGGTCTTTTACCTGCCAACTTCAACATGTTTAGGATAAACATCACTGGTTGAGCATTTCAAGTTTTTCAGTGAAAATATTGGTGAAAAACTTCCTTCATTTGTCACACTTTTTTCACTGAAAAAGTCTGTGAAAAATTCAAACCTTTTTCAGTACTTTTTAATGTCAAGGTGAAAAATTCAAAGTAAAATCAAAAAGTACTGAAAAAGTTTTATACTTTTCACATACTTTTTCAGTGAAAAAAGTGTGAAAAATGAAGATAGTTTTTTACCAATATTTTCACTGAAAAACTTGAAATGCTCAACCAGTGCATTAGACAAATGTGGGGTCAGAAAAGGAGAAAGGAAGATGAAAGAGATTCAAGTAGCATTAAATATGACTTACTGAAAAGTGGTCAATAGATTCGTGAAATGTATTTGAAATGGTTCAGCAGAGGACATTCAAAATATATTTCATATTTACACCCAGGAAGAAATCCATAAGAGACATTTTTATGTCATCTTCTGCAGTATAAGCAGATATAAGTGAGAGGATACAGAGAACAGATTAAAAATGTCAATCATAAGAATTTCACGACAGTCATGGGTAAGATGGTGCAACACACTGGTTGAACATTTCAAAATTTTCACCTTCTTTTTCAGTGAAAAATGTCGTTTATTTTTCACACATTTTTCACTGAAAAAGCAGGTGAAAATTTCAAACATTTTCATCACTTTCTTATTTTATTTCGAATTTTTCACCTTGAATTGAGAAAGTGCTGAAAAAGTTTTAAAATTTTCACCTTCTTTTTCAGTGAAAAATGTCTGAAAAATAAACAACATTTTTCACTGAAAAAGAAGGTGAAAAAATTGAAATGCTCAACCAGTGTTAGATCATTAATGTCTTTGTCAATTATGTTGAGTAACATTTGTTCCAACAGGTAATTCAGGTTGAACAGTTGTTTAAACATGGGTTGAACAGTGGTTTGAACATGGCTGAACAGTGCTTAACAGAGGTTGAACATGAAAGGATGGCAAGCACATTTTGATAAGTCCATTTGCCATTTACACTTCAATCTTGATGAATTAGCATCACTTGACATAATTTGCATGATCTGTATGGTCTATGGGTTATCATTTGTACTTCAACAGAACCTGCAGTGTTGGGTGGTTACAAGTTTGATTCCCAGCCTCTGCCTTTTTGGGAGTCATCCACAGTTCCAGCGGCCTGTTCAAACAAGCAGTGTTTGAACGCTGATTCCCATCACAACAGACATTGTTCAAACAAAGATGATATGGTTACTGCCAAGGAATGGTCATACAAGCTTGCAGACTGAGTTTCCTGCTTGCAGAATGAGTTTCTAGTGTGTGGAGTGACTGTACAAGGTCACAGAATGACTGTATCAGCTTGTGGAACGTGTTTCTCATATGCAGAGTGACCACACAAGCCTGCAGACTGAGTATTTAATGTGCAGAATGGCCGTAGGAATTCATGAACCCAGTGTCTTGTGTGCAGAGTGACCGTACAACCTTGTGGAATGATTTTCTAGTGTATGGAGTGACCGTATGAGCTTGCAGACCAAGTATCTAATGTGTGGAGTGGCCATAGGAGCTTGTGGACTGAGTCTACTGCAGCAGAATGACTGTAAGACCTTGTGGAACAAGTTTCTAGTGTGCAGAGTGACTGTATGAGTTCACAGAGCAAGTTTCAAATGTGCAGAGTGGCCATAGGAGCTTGCAGGCTGAGTCTACTGCATGTGGAATAATTTTAGGACCTTGTGGAACAAAGTTTCAAGTGTGCAGAATGATTGTATGAGCTCACAGAGCAAGTTTCAAATGTCTGGAGTGGCCATAGGAGCTTGTGGACTGAGTCTACTGCAGGCAGAATGACCATAGGAGCTTGTGGAACATGTTTCTAGTGTATGGAGTGGCCATATGAGCTTGCAGACTGAGTCTACTGCATCCAGAATGACCATAGGAGCTTGTGGAATGAGTCTACTGCATGGGGAATGACCATAGGAGCTTGCTGACTGAATGTCTTATGTGCAGAGTGGCCACAGGAGCTTGCAGATGGACTGAGTCAATGACCATAGGACTGTGATTGAGCTATTGTGCGGCCAGTGTCTCGAGTATGCTGTGGTGTTAGAATGGTGGGCAAACATAGTGCAGCCTCACACCAAGCTATAGCATGGTCACATAGGAGTCATGAGCCCAGCCACAGTGATGGAGGCAATCACTGTGTGCATGTGCTGGAGCCCACTGCTTGCATTGGATCAGCAACACCCATCCACACAAAGTCAGAATGTTGGCCTTCAAGATGCCTAAGGGGTAGATCTGTGGCAGCTCAGGGGACTGCCTTGGGCCATGGATGAGAACTAAAGCACACACTTTCTCAAATGCAGCATGTGAGAGTGGGCTGCTTGTGTGTGCTATGCGACAACAATTCTAACCCAGAGCATACTTATTTCCTGAGTCAGAGGAAGCTGCCCACAATTCCAATGGCAATTAGTAGAAACTAGAGCTTGAGACTAGCTTGAGACAAAATAGTGTTGCAGAAATAAAATTGCTGTCAGCAAACAATACTGCCTGATCCATGCTGAGACTTGTGTGTTGAGAGACTAAGAGTGTGCAAGAGACTCACAGAAAGTTGGTGGGCTTAAAAATGTGGTCCCAGTGATGGAAGCACCAGGTGGCATTCAAAAGAACCATCAGGGAGCAGGGCAAGAGCGGGGAGAAGATAATACAGTGTGGTCATGGGCTCAGCCCTCTGACCTGGTCACACTCCTGATGCAGACTCAGACCACCAACACCAACTTGACCAACACAAGTAATTCATGTAGCTTGGAATCACCCTGAAGCTTACTTCAGGGCCATTTCCGCGCTGTTGTAAGTATCCACCCAAGCACATGCATGTGGTGGAATTCATGCATAGTATTTGGAAGGCTTTGCACAAGTTGTAGTTGAGTTGTGGCAAAATGGCAGCTCCGACTTGGAGGCCATTCTTAGGCCAACAACAGGGCCATCACCTTTGGGAACCACACAGGGCTCAGAGTTCTACAGTATGTGCCAGTTTTTTTGTACTACACATCCTAGGTCTATTTCCTCATGCTTGATCCCACTTCACTACTTCAATTCAAATCAGATTCCAATCACTCAGCCTAGACCCTTGACTCACCTATGTTCCAGGAAGGTGGGATGCAATGCTGGCATGCTCGTATCAACCCAGCACATGTGCCAAATGCATCCCACAGAGGCCCAGGCAGTACTTGGGCTACTGCAGCCTTGCAGGTGGTCAATCTGGCCCCACTAACTGGAATTGAACCCTCGCCATCAGGAACCACCACCTGACCACTTCCTGGTGGAGCATGAGAAAAGAAAGTGAAATGAGAATTCCGCATAATTTTGATATCAGCTGTAATAGTTTCAGCCATGCTGGGATCCCAATTGAATTCAATGATTTCAGCCGCCATGAAAATAGCTAATAAACTACTTATTCAAGCACTAATTTCAGCAGAGCGTAAAATTATCAGTTAAATTCTCATTTTAGAGTAACATCTAAACACGGAGAATCATAATCATCTGCACCTAAAAGGCCTTAATCCAGCTCTTCAACCTAGTGTGGCAAATTTTAATCCTGCATATCCTTTGCTATACCTTTATTCGGTGTGGGCAGCTGGATTCACTCCAACTCCTAAATTTCCTGGATGCATAACTCCTCCAACCAATGCAACAGTTTGGCACCCATGAAAAATTTGTGTGACAGTCTGGAAAATTTTCGACATTGAACACATTTTTTTGCCAAAATGGAGCTTTTTGGAAAATTTCAGATGTGTTGTCATGAAATATATAGAGACCCATCTGTGATTCATGACTGTTGAATTGATTTAAATGAGGTCGACTCCATTCGTTGAACAGAAGTAACAGTTTATGTATGTGCACATAGAGATTTGAATGGGTGACAAGTCTAAATAAGGCAGAAAGCTAATTCACATGATAACTGCAACACTAAACAGTACACTCCTGAGATCTGGTGTCCATATATGATTAGCTAATAAGTACTAGTAGGCCTACTCCATGGCAGAGCCCACGTATCGGTGTTCTGTACTGAACACTTGAGCTCTGGTTTTCCAGAGGAGATTTTTATGGTCTTCTCAATATAAGTAGCCACTACATACTGTATGAAAGATGGCCAGTAGCTACACATCTTTGTCACCCAAACCCTCAATGCCCTCCCACTGCAGCCCCTCGCCAAACACAATGAGCAGCACCAGGCACTCCAGCACAGGTGAGAGCATGCCATGCCTGCCACCCTGCATGACCCACCTGTGAATCGTACTGTTGCGTCACTCCCTATGTGCTCGCTTGTGTCAGGGATGTGCAACTGAGACGAAGACACCATATACCTCCAACCAGTGTTATGTCATGCTTCTCTGTGAACTTGAACACCTCAAAGATCTGCACCCTGGCCTTCGAATAACGGGTAAGTGCACACTGGGGGGTGTGGAGCAGGGAGGTGCTTATGCTGGAGGTGACAGCTGGGAACGTGTCCATGCACCTTCAGCGACAAACACCAGGTTGTATGAGATCTGTGCACAGGGCTCTGAGCATCAGAGCATGGATGATGAGTAAAGGGTGACACACGTCCTTGAGGTTGTGGGTCTGCCAAATTCCAATCCATGAATCCAAAGAAACAGACAAATGTGGAAGAAGGAATGCACCAACTGCGCAAGCATACCAAGGCTGCTGCTCCACCCCTTGAAATTGTGCTATTGGTGCCCTGACAGCTGCGCAATGCCTGACTCCCATGCGGATAAACACGTGCCAGCTTGGTCATATAAAGTGTGACCGAATGTGATGGTACGCGTCATCCCGTTCTTCTTTCTCCCACCACCTTCACCACCATGACTTCCCGCAGACACGATGACATAGATCCATCTCTCATGCTCTCAGGCCACCGTGTTTGGGTCTCCTCTAATAGACTCGCTGATCCCAACAATAGTGAACCTCTCGACGTGTCTCACCAGACTGGTAGCAAAGTCAGGTAAGTGCCCAGCATATTCGCGCATCTATTACGTGTTCTAATGTCCCCGTTGCATCCTAGTTGCTGCGGTAGTTGAATTGATCGACCAAATCGAAGGTCTCGCTCGGACCCTCCCGAAATCCGTCCCCAAAGCGGAACGAAACAGCAAGATCTGGTGCGTCCTCAACAAGGTCAAGGGCATGGACACCAGCGTCAGCGCAAAGTCATCGACCTTCATTCATTGCATGGACATCCTTTTCGGCAGTACAGCGTGCAATCCAGACGGCCAAATGACCCAAATCCGCCGGGGCTCTTCGGGGATCCTACTCCTCATCCAGTACTTGCGCAAGATCAACTGGAAGTCCAACGGGATTCCTCTGACAGTTGCGACACTCAAATTGACCCAACTGTTGGAAGAAATGCAACACCTGTGGTGCGTGACCTCTTTGTCGATTACTGAGCATCACTAATGATATTTAAGTTCAAACACCGTTACCCCCACCTCCCCAACGACACCCACTCCGGCGTCACCTACATCGTCCAAACGAAGCACGGGCGAAGCACTATCAGATCCCGAGGAGTTTGCTCCACCCAAGAGGATCAGAAGTAGTACGTGACATTACTGCAGGCATCCATTGTCTCATCATAACATCATTCAGTGTGCAACGGCAGTGCGAGCGTGGAGGACTTGGAGGATTCCGAGGACAAAGATGAGCCATCTCCGGCAGCAAGAACGAGTCACAAGTGTGTGTTCTCTATCATTCCCCATACTCTCGCCCTAATGCGACAACAGCTAAGAGAAATACCATCATTCTGAGCTCTGACTCCGAGCCGGACTCATCGTCGCAGCCGGCGAAGAAGAAAAGGAAGACAGGTAAATATATTTTCAGACACCAACTACCCGACCTTGACATGTTCAATAGGCACGGGGCCAAGCCAAGCGACAAAAAATGGTATCTTACAACTTCCACATTCAGAATTTCACGCTGAAATATCCTACTTTTATTCTGCAGGCGACCGAATTCGCGTGACTAAAAGCTCCCACAAATCAGGAAAGACTCCCCGGTCCAATCTGATGGTGCTTGGTGAGGACGGGATGCTCTCGGACATCGAAGTCCAGCCCTTGGTAGCAGTAGCCGAATCGAAAACCGATCCTACAGCCGACATTAAGAAGTTTTTTGGTGAACCTTTGATGATGAAAGGGAAGCGGGGTCCAGAGCTCAAGTTACATCACAAATGCATAATGTGTGGGTGAGGGCCCAATTTCATTTGCTTCAAGTCCTTACTTTGGCTCAATACCCTCATTTAGCAAATATCTCGTGGCGGAGGCCACAACAAACCGGTGTCATATGGCCAAGCATGCTGTAAGTATTTGGTTCTTTGCATTCCCGGATGTTGTGCTGAGCCCCATAAATATTCAGGACATATATTGGGCATGGTGTGAAGAACAATTTCGAATCGAAGCTCGAGGACAATATTTCAGCACGGAAAAAAGCGGCTGCCGACGCCGAGGAGGCGAAAGCAAAGCTTCACGAACAGACCCTCGATCTGCATCTGCGCGACAAGCCCAAAAGGGTTGTTCTGTATAGCGACAGTGCACTCCAAGATGCAGCTTTGGAATGGCTTATTGCGACAGATCAGGTTCGTGGTCATTTTTTTCATTCCCGGTGCGTATCTAAATAAATATTGTCGTAGCCTATCAACACCTTGAATCACCCCAAATTCAAGGAAATGGTAAACATTGCTGCCTGCGCCCCCAATGGCGTCAAAATTCCAGGAGGAAAGGCAACTCGGGACGAGATTTTGAATCTGTTTCAAAAACAGATGGAAAATCTGCGGGTGCGCATCCACGTAAGTTTTCCTTCATCTCATTTTCCGCTGTGCTTATGAGAGGGTTCCGTAGAGCGATAAAGTCACCGGCGAAATTTCCATCACCTGTGACGCTTGGCAGGCCAGCAATGTTGACGGATACTATGTCGTGACTGGGCACTGGATTGACGAGACATCACCTGGTGTTTGGAAGCTTCAGGAGGCGATTTTAGGCTTTACCCGCCTCAACAATGCCCATCACGGTATGCGTCTGGGCCAAGCTCTTTTCAAGAATGTTAAGCGAATTGGGATTGAACGCTGGGTAAGTTGATTTATTTTCTGCACTCTTTATTCTTATCTCGCTTGTAAAAGGTCGGATATGCCACATGCGACAACACAGCCAACAATGGCACTACTGTACAGGTGTGTATGGTAGCGACGTAACGCGTAACGGTGGGTCGAAAATGTTGCCTAAATTCCGCAGCATAACGCATAACGGAGGCCCGGTTGCTACACTGGAAACAGATTTGAAAAATATTTTTTTTTCAGCCCAAAAACCATCGAAAAATTCGCAAAAAATTCGCATTGAACTATCAATTGTCAAAGGTTTCATCTGCTAAATTACCCTCTCTCCACAGGACTCACCCCGTTCCTTGAAAACCAGCTGCGCCCCCCGGAGTTTGTGGGTCTCGAAAGCCACCTCAAGCCTTCGGTTGAAGGCAACATGTCCCCTTCATTCTCGACGTCGTCTGGATCCAGATAAAAATGATAAGTCGAGTCGTCGGCGGGAGGATTAACGTCGGCAAGTTTGCAAGGAGCTTGGATAGGTGTTTTACACGAGTGTCGAGATCTCTGGGGATTCCCTGAGGTAAGGCTGGCCCAATTTCTTTGGCCGGCATGACGGGATGAGCTCGATGAAAATTTCGCAAAAATTTCGCGTCGGGAAAATGTCGTAAATGCCGTAAAAACATATATTGGCGTCCCAGTATTTACGACATTGCGACGATCTACGCTTTGCGAAAAAGCTGAAGCGCCTTGAGAACTCCCACGTCGCGGTTGCCTAATTTATTGACCGTAACGCATAACTCCTGGTCCGTCGCTACACCGTAACCCAATTTTTTCGTAACGCCTCCGGCGCGGTTGCCTCCATACACACCGGTACAGTATGCTGGCTGAGTTTGCTCACCTCATCAAGCTCAAGACTGGTCTTGTTTGGAATCCCGTTGAGCAGTGCATCGGGTATGTGCATGCGACGCTTGTCTCAACACTGATGAAACCTTTTCATAGATGTCTCGCGCATATAATTAATATTGCGACACAGAAACTCATTTCTGCGTACAGCAAATCACCTCACTTTGATGCATGCGAGCCAACAGCTCACATCCCAGATACCTCCAAACTCATGCGCGACGAGATTGGCCTCGTGTGTGCAATTTCCGTGAAGGTCTGTGTCTCCACTCTCTGTTCCTTGTCATTCTTTGCTCTGATACTTTTCCAGGAGCGGTCGTCCTCGAAACGCAAGAATTTGTTCAAGGCCATCCAGTTCCGCCACAACGCTGACCCCGCAGAGATTGCAAAGCAAATGGTCATTGATATGAAGGTGCAGTGGTCTTCCACATACATGATGCTTGATCAGGTGTATGCCTTGAAAGAGGCATCAAAATCTCCATCTCTTTTACTCCGTGCGATTATTCATGACATGCAGCAGGATGTGGATACATTTGTTTTCGAAATTGCCATGGACAAGATGGGGCAGAAGTGTACTAAACTAGCAGCATTACAATTAACAGAAGCTGAATGGAAGCACGTCGACCTGTTCCTCAACTTGTTGGCGGTGTGTTTTATTATTCTCCTTTGATGATTACTGATATAATTGCAGTATGCGGAGGAATCGCAGCACAAATTCTCGTCCGATCTCACACTGGTTGAACATTTCAAGTTTTTTGGTGAAAAAACTAGTGAAAAATGTTTTGAATTTTACAGCAATTTTTCAGTGAAAAACCAAGTGAAAAACTTGTAACTTCTTCATGAATTTTTTGAACTTCAAAACTTTTTCAGCACTTTTTCAGAAATTTTTCACAAGGTTCAAAAAGGTCACCAAAATGTTTCAAGTTTTTCGCCTACTTTTTTGGCGAAAAATTACTGTAAAATTCAAAACATTTTTCACCAAAATTTTCAGTGCAAAACTTGAAATGTTCAACCAGTGTCAAGTCTACTCTTCACCTCACACTCCCGGCGCTGGAGACCTTGCATGCCGACTGGACGAAGTGTGCTGCAGATCCTTTGTACAGCGACTTTGCGGCCACACTCCAGCAGGCGCTGGAAAAGGTTGATGAGTATTATCAAAAGACTTCAAATTCAAACACTTATATGTTTGCGATGGGTAATCTTAATCTATTCTGTATTGTTTGAAGACAATTTAATGCTCCTCAGTGCTTGATCCCGCGAAAAAGCTTTCATACTTCCAAGCGCACTGGCCAACTGAGCTTCAAGAGTCTGCAGTTGAAAATATGGAGGAAACTGTACATCTTCATGCCTGATTTGCTCCAGACGAAATCCCACAGTCCACAGTTCAAACAGTGCTACCTCAAGCTTCACAGCACGTTGTCAGCTGCACCCGTACCTGTCAAAAAGGTCCCCGCCACCAAGCTCCGATGCTCCGTGGTCCGTGAGGATGACGAGACCACCAACAGCACCGAAACCCACATAAACGCACTCAAACCATGGCTCAATGAGTACCAGCAATATCTGATGGCTCGCGAAGTGGTGCCTGAGGGCATGGACACGATTCAGTGGCAGGGGGTAAGTGTCGAAAATATTTTTTGTTCAGCTACCACTGATGATCTCTAATCTCTCAGATAATGCTGCCCGTTATCCTGTGTGGCCATCGCTTGCACGCGACTATCTCGCTGTGATGTCATCATCGGTATCCAGCGAGCGCTCATTTTCCTCCACTGGGATTACAATCAGCAAGAGACACAATTGGATAAAGGCCGACATCGTTGAGGCGTTACAAGTTCTCAAATGTATGATACACCATGATTTGCTCTTCCGTAAGTCGGCTCTCAACACCGGGTGCAATGACGAGGAGGATGCTGATGATGGTGAGAAGGAGGGTGATGACAAGGAAAAAGGATGGGATGATTTGTTAGAAGAGGACCCTAATAATTATGACCTGGACTATGATATGGACATCTAATTGGAATTTTTAATATGTTTTTGGCAGTAATAGAGTGACGATGAGAGCATGGCAGATACACTGGGGAAAATAACTGGAAAGCCATGGCTTGAGCCAAAGCCAAGCCAAGCCAAGCCCTCGCTGATGGCTTGGGCTTTGGCTTGAGGAAAGTGAAGCCAAAGCCCACCCAAGCCAAGCCCAAGCCGGGGCTTCCAAGCCAAGCCAAGCCAAAAAATCACTAGAGGAAACTAAATGGCCCCATCATTTGACTGTCCCATTGACTGGTGGATCACTGTACATAGGGCTGCATAAGTGCCTGTGTGTGGTTTTCTGATTTTATTGTAGCCTTGTTCGGCAGTGTCAGCAGAAAATCACGGTTTCAGGGTGTCTTCAGTACAACAAGTCTCAAAAAGGTCAGGTTGGGACCTGCGAATTTTTTATGAAGCTTATGTGCATCCCATAGGTATCCTCGACCACTAATCACATTTTATTTTAGATGAAGAAGGGATGGCAATGACTTTCTGTGGGATTTCGTGAAATTGTGGCTATGTTGTTTGTATATATTTTCTTGTGGAGAGGTTCATCCCAACTTTGTCACTCTATAACATCACGTTTCTTTAGTTACATGTCAAAATGTCACTGCGCCTGAGATCTCAATCAAAATACTGTACTATTTCGACCATAGGTTCACGCCATGTCACCCGTCACCTTTCAAGTTCATTTTTCCTAAGTTCATTCCTCGGCAATCACATCAAAATTCCCATAAAAGGCAGTCCGGCGAATGCCGGAGATAAAATTTTGGTGTTTTTGAGCCTACTGTACTATTTCGACCAAGTATTCATCAATTTTCACCCGAGAAGGCCGATAAATTTTGTTTCGATTAAAGGCGATTTTTACACAAATCAAAAAAAAAAAAATGTGACCTGTGACTGAATACTTGGTCGAAATAGTACAGTATATTTGGGCCTGAAAACTCGACTGTCACCGTCACTGGTACCAAATAGGTTCAGTTCACGACCCTCCGTCACCCGTCACCTGAACCTATGGTCGAAATGGTACAGTATGACACGAGCCGAAATCTCAGCATCGCATATTTAGTTCCACTAGTCCGACTCGGACGTACTGAAGGATGCTAGGATCGAGAACGGGCATCGGAGCGCCCAGCGTGTTCGTAACTTCGAGATGTACGGCTATAGCTAGCCTCACGGTCTGGAAACACGGAAACACGGTTCGACTCGGACTTCCGCCGCGTACGTCGGACCGAGAGAATCCCATCACCCGCTCCACTTTTTATCCCAATCCCTCCCCTCGTCGGCTACCAGCGGTCCTGACAAGCAATTACGTTGCGCGGGCCGATGGCGGCACCTTCATGCACACAGCCTTCGACAACGTCACCTTATTAGGAATATGAATAGAGTCCCGGAATTGCGCATGCATCCCGCGGCCGCGGTCGTTGTCAAGACATGTCCAACGGCGCACACGACGTCAAGACAACGCTTCGCGCGTTCATCAAGGGGTGAATCCCCCAGTACCGACGCGCTTCGGGTATTTCAGTGACCGACTCGGAGGGCTCAAGTGCCTGACGCAATGCCGCCCGAACTCGCCGCTATTAGCTGTATTAGTGTGTGTGGGTAGTCCGCAGCGCTACATATGCATATCACGCTGCCCCATTGACATCCTCCGTTGCATTAATATTGCTCAGTCTTTATTATGTGTTACGCGCACGTAGTTCTGCATGGACTCTTCTCTCCTCCTGCTGTTGTGTCTCTCATTCACCCTGGTGCTTGTCTGGCATCGGATCAGATCGCGGCATCAGGCACTTCCACTCCCCCCGGGCCCGCGTGGCGGCCTCTTCACTGGTGTCAAGTCCCAACTCCCAAAATCCGAGCCCTGGAAAACGTACGCGGCCTGGGGGACCCAGTTCGGCGGTGAACATGAATCACACTTGTTATTGAACCATGTTGATGCGGCAGAACTCAACACCCCAGGCACCATCGTGTGTTTCCGCGTCTACAACCGCCTCACCTGCGTCCTCACCACCCCCGCCGCCGTGCACGACCTCCTCGAGAAGCGCGCGGCGATCTACTCCGGCCGCCCGATGTCGTGGATGTTCCAGGCCATCTGCGGCCGCGCGCACGCCGTGTTCAACGTGTCGTCCGAGCACCCGAGGCACAGAGTCTACCGCAGGCTGTTGCAGAGCGGGCTCAGTGCGAATGTGGTCAAGTCGTATTGGCCGATTCTAGAGGAGGAGACCGAGGTTCTGATTCGGGGGTTGACGGAGACCCCAGAGCAGTATGAGAAGCATATCCGGCGGTATGTGATTGCGGTTTATGTGTACTGTTGAGTCTCAACTGACTTGAGCACCGCTGCTAATAGCAATGCCACGGCCGTCATCATGAAGGTTGAATTGACTTTTGTGCGCGTTTTCCATCGCTCTGATATTTTAGGTTGCTTTCGGGTACACTATATCTGGACACGATGATCCATTCATCTCGTTCGTGAGATTCCTCGACCTCTAGCAGTGTTCTGAATCTCAACGATTTACAACAGCATCGCTGAACAATCCTCAAAGATCTCCGGATGGGCAATGGCCCCCGGACGGTGGCTCGTCGATTACTGGCCAATCCGTGCGTCCTTCGATAAAACAAAATGATACTTGACAGAGCCAGCGTTACAGTCCGCTTCATTCCCTCCTGGTTTCCGCTCGCACATTTCAAACGCCAAGGCGCGGAATGGCGCGGAATCCTTAACTCGGTCTCGGAAGTCCCACATAATTGGGTCAAATCTCAAATCGCACGTCGCTCTAACCTCTTCCAACCCAAGCTTCGCTAAATATCCAATCGAACTCCAGGCATGCGGAACCAACGTCCCCTCGTTTACGTCGCGGCTGCTCCGGGCTGGAATGTCCGAGGAGGAGGAGGACATTGTCAAATGGTGCGCCGGGGCACTGTACGCCGGGGCAGCAGACACGGTTCGCACCACGGACTCTTCCATTGCTCTTTGCTTCCCTAACGTTGAACGCAGACCGTGTCGGCAATGATCTCGTTCGTGCTCCTGATCGCCTTACACCCCTCCGTCCAGCAGCGCGCACAAGCCGAGATCGCCTCCGCGATACCGGGCAGCCCCGGGGTCGTAGACGCCCAGCGCCTCCCGTATCTCCTCGCAGTGCTGAAGGAGGTGCTCAGATATGCACCCGTTGCGAATCTCGGTGCGCATTCATTGCATGTCCCTCTCTCTCTCGTCCCCTCAACAGGATGGACAGCTCTTCCGCATCAAGTCATCCGAGACGACACCTACGCCGGGTATCGCATCCCCGCGAAATCCACCGTCGTTGCGAACGTGTGGGCGATCCTGCACGACGCGGAGCTCTATCCGGATCCGTTCGTATTCGATCCTGGCCGGTTCGACACATCCGCGCCCCAGCCAGACCCCAGAACATACAGCTTTGGATTCGGGCGCCGCACATGCCCAGGTACCGAATTTATTTTCCTGTGACAGTCAACTAACCGCGTTCTAGGGATCCAATTCGCCGAACCGTCGCTCTTGCTGGCAATGGCGTCCATCCTGCACCACTTTACGATCTCGCCGGCGTCGCCTGGGCCGGTGGCGGTGGAGTTTACGACGGGTATCACCAGGTGCGGATCCATCTGACTGGGTATTTGACTTTGGAACTGATTTGAATCCGCGATGATAGCCATGTCAAACCGTTTGCGATTCGGATAACGCCTCGTCTGGGCGGGGATAGGTGGTAGCACCCTGCATTAAAATCTCGCTTTTTCGACCGAGCGCTGAGACAAGACCAATACTTACAGCAACTCCAATGTAATACCCCATGAGTTGGGATGTAGTACTCAATAATTATAACATCGACGAAGAGTTTTGACATTGAAACACAATTCATTCACCCTCTTACAGCTCTTTGTGGAACTTGGGGTGCGGCAACTTTTTTCTCAAATTTTGATCTGTAATGGGTTGCTGCTGCTTCAACCGGAATTCGTCACCAAATGTACGGGTTTCATTGTTGAGGTACAAGGCTAGGACCGACTACTGGACTTCCGTTGATAGTAAATGTCTCAATACTGACACAGAGGTCCAAAAGGAACTTGTGGGACGACTCCCAACCGGTAAAAAGCTGATGGTTTCCGTCGTCAATCAATAGATGAAGAAGGGCGGGAACTGGGGGATGATAGCACGCAGCACATCCTCACACGAAGGGCCCAACGGTCCTTGCTTGGTTCCGCGCAGCTTCAGAGTGCCCACAAATAGAGACGTCTCGGTCCAATCCTCAACACCGAGAAGCCTCTCGCATCCGCCGAGCTTATTCCACCATTCTGCAAACCCAACCCAGTTCTGTGGTCGTTCGAGGATGATCTCGAGCGCTACCGCGGGTTGCAGTCCGTGATCGCGCAAAGCCACGAGGATTCGAGATATCGTTCCTTCATGTGGACGCTCATGCGCAGTTGTCGTGCGAATTTCCAGGCTCCTGAGGACGGGGAATGGGCGCTCTGCAGTCAAGAAATGCACGATGAGTGGGGGCGGCGCGATGAGGGTTCTCAAGTGAGAGAATCTCGGCATACTCCGCTCCACAAATCCTGCTGCAACGGGGACAGTAGCATCGATTGGGAGCGTGAGTTGAATAAGCGCCGTAAGCTTGCAGAGAAACTCCAGCAGTTTATCGAAAGCAGGCGAATAATAAACGATATCGAGTTCGGCTAAGTTTGGAAGCTCGGCAGCGATGGCATCGAGCACCGAATTTGAGGTGACAGAAATGCACAAGCTAGATATCCTGGAACATCTGAGAGCAGAGAATATCCAGCGAGCACCCGCGTATGAGAGTCCGGTAAATGTGTGAAAAGAAAACGAATGCAGGGCCGAGCGACTGCGAGCCAAGGACGAAAGTTGTAGCCCCTCCTTGGGCCAAGAGAATTCCGTCTGGTGTCTCAAGTAGGGTGGACTTCGAATGGTCAATGAAACACAAGACCTTTCAACCACCACGTTCAACAATTGCCCGAAAACCGCTCGCCACTTCTCATGGACCCGTTCGTTGATGTCGTTGTCCCCGTTTCCGAGACTAACTAAGTGAAGGGAAACTTCTCTGACAGAAGAGAGTTTGGCTAGGAAGCCAGTTAGTCGCTCGACATTGTCCAGATAACAAGCAATTATCCCTCCTTGCTGGAACTGGCAGATCACACGTTTGACCTTGGTGAGGAAGAAGGCGGAGTTGAGTGCAGATAGGACATCACAGGGAGTCGGGTAATTTATGAGTCGGAAGTCGCAGATTTCAGTGGGATTAGGGATGCCGTTCTGGGCAAGATAAAGGGGGAGCGCAACCAGATGGAGACGACGACACAAGCGCGACAACGAGTAGAGTTCAGATCGAAGGTTGCCGAATACTGCCAGAAGAACATCGTCCGGGAGATCCAGAAAACAGGTCCTCCCGAGGACAATGCTGGCAAGGGATTTGGTAACTATGAATTGGACTCCTCTGATCGTAATGGTCTAGATCTGTGGGCATGTCCTTTTTATTTCCGCGACCAGAAACGCCACTGAACTCTGGGAAATGTGTTCCCCGCTTCCTGTCCACGAGAAGGTTTTCACTCCATGGAAGAGGCTTACCCAACGTGCGAGGACAACTGGATTTCGGTCACTATAACCGCGCAAATTCAAAGACTGGATAGCACCAAATGTTCTGTCCCATACCGCACCCCGGGCGAGGGCAAGATTCATGTGTCGGCACATGACTGCCTCTGGTAAGATTTGAGCGCGAACATCCAAAGTAAGCAGAGCTTTGTGCCTGACGCCGAAGAATATTCTCTATGAGCTGGATCGTTGAGCTGGAGCTGAGGTCTAGTAACTCCAGTCTGACATACATAGATGTCAGAGATGGAAGCGGTTTGCGATCACGGAACAGAACAGAAATGTATTCCGGACGAGCGGCTAATGTCACCAATTTGGTCAGGCGTCCACTGGTTCGGAACGAGGTGAAGAGGGACAGAATTGGAGACTGAGTTCTGGGCGATGACCGAGTCTTTCACATAATCCGAAACCAATCGAAATGAAGGTGGAAGTGATTCAGTGGACTCGGAAGAGAGGCCGACCTCCGAGTCAATTGTAAGAGTGGTCAGGTGTCGCAAGCGGACGATAGAGTGTACAAGGTCGACGACATCCATATGCGCTCCCATGATGGTCATATCGGTCAGCCTTGGGACTGCGTCTACAATTTTAGGAAGGATGACAGACCAATCAGCTTTTGCTAAAAGCATGTGAACCCGGAGAGTGGTGACAGTCCTCGATGCGAGGATGGACAATGTCCAATTGTAAAATGAGGGTACCACAAGGATAGGGGTGTCGATCAGGAATGTGTTGAGGGAGCCGTGTCTCAGATCGTCTGGCTGTGCAGACGGCGATCTCCTGAAAATTTTGGTCGACATTATAGCCTTGGATAAACTCCACGATCTCTGTAGAATCGCTGGCAAGGCTCGTGTGGAAGATGATGGGTGGTTTCCCGCCGTAAGCGGGAATATTTCCACCATGTAAGCTCCATCAAAAGTCCAGTTCGTTGCGACTCGGACAGTTTTAATAGCTGGGAGATTTGCGATAGCATCCAGTAATTCTTGAAAATACCGACGTAATGGTTCCTTGATGTTCCCTTTCACAAGAAAGTTGTGCTGATATGTGGCGACTTCGAGGCTTATTTTGACCTCGGACATAGAGCTGAACTTCCGAAGAAGTCGAAGACATCTACGCATGCTGCGCGACATGGGAACAATATCACCAGTACCTGTGAAAACGATACCCAAGCGGTCGATGGTAGGAATGAACAAAGCAACGTTTAAAGCAGCAAGAGCGTCAAAGCCATGTGTCTCGGGTTGGGCATGCGCATTCACGTCCATTACTACGTCGCATTTGTTGCAGGGATCTCCCGTGGGGTTTCAGGTATAAAGCAATTGAAAGACGATGAAGCCTTCGGGAGACAGAAGAGATCGCATAGATTTCGAGCGGCGCCAGGTATTCAAGAATTCTCCCAACTGCTGATGCCACTGAATGCTCAGGCTTTTAAAGTGCTCATCATGGGTGATAAGCATCAAGACGCTGAGCACAGCATCAAGTGGCTGTGTGATGGACATCCAAAAAATAAGATAAGAATAAATAAAAACAAAAATCACTTACAAAAAAAAGAAGTCGATAGTCAAGTGGGATAATTTTTTGTGGTTTGAGGGTATGTAAATTGTCGATGTTCGAAACTTGGCGGGGCGTGTTTAAGTATTGTATGTATCTCTTTGTCCGTTTTTTTTGACACGCACTTATCACGTGGTCACTCAAACCTGTCGTCTGACTCTGACTGGTCAACCCAATTCTCACTCATTCTCAGGAACCCTCGCAGGTTCGGGTCAGACCCCTTCTAATCTCACCTAGAGAATTACTTCAATGATGGCCACTATTGTCTTTATTGGGGCTCCCCATGCCCTGATCTCGATCGAAGTCCCAGCGAATACCACTGGCGAAATGGTTCCTCGAATATATCACTCAATCTGCATCAGACACACTTATTTACATGCCAGCAACATTAGAGGTCACCAGCTGCATCAGACACACTTATTTACATACCAGCAACATTAGAGGTCACCAGCCACCAGCTCTCTCTGGTATATCAGAATGTCATCTTCGATAAGAGCAAGGAAGATGATTGCAACACCAACCAGGTTTCAAATCATCTATCCTCTTATCCTCTATCCACGCTGTGATATGGACTGCAGTTCTACTAGATGCAGGGTAGTATTTGCAAGTAGAGTAGTATTCGTCCTCTAGAGGGAATAGAGTTTACAGCTTTCAGTTGTGATGGAGGTCTTCGGTTTTTGTGTTTGATAAAATTCCCTGTGTGGTTTAAAGTTAGTTGGTTAGTGTAATAGTTATGATCTGTCTGATGGGGTCTGGATTCTCCAATAATATTTGTTTCACACTACTGGTACACAGCGGAATCGTCTCCACTCACGTAGGAAGCACTAGGTTGCCCCTTGTCTAGACCTGTATCCTTCACCGGATATGTTGATACGAATCTGGGGCCTTCTTGGAGGATAGACGGCGAATTCTGTTCTACAGGTGGAGCTGTTAAAAGGCCTTCGTCGTGATGCGGGTTCGCTTCATAAGCCTCCAAGGATGTGTAGTTTTCTAAGGGTTTCTTTTAATGGAATGGACACTGTCCGCTTTTGAAAGCAAACGGAAAAATGATGTCCACAGGTCTCCGATCGCACTCCATGGTACCGCGAATGATTAAACGTAGAAGGCAGATGCTTCAACAGACTACGTGAAGGATGTGGATGGCTCCTCGGAGAGTCTGCACACTTCAAAATATATTGTTGGCAGGGTTCGATGCGGAGAATGGATCTGGGTAATTGATTTGTTTTCGCGCAGTCATTCGGGGTCAGATGGATCTGTACCAAGAACTGGCGCCGTACTGGGGCTCTTTTGGAGCTTCACGGTATAAAATCTGTTAGTGGACAGTGCCTCTCAGGACCTGGAGAGGACTGAAGAGTTTTTGTGAAGGGCCTAAAGGACAACACTTCCAGGGATTATTCTTGTTCAGAATGGAGGATGAGTAAAGAAGAGAGCCCCTGGTGACCAGTGAACTCTTTAGATTGGCAGGTATCCTACTTTTCCGCTCTAGTCTAGGACAGTAGCAGAGAGCAGGGGAGTTCGGAGATGCTTTCTCCAGATACAGTGAGTGGTATTTATACGGTTTCTAAAGACCATGTGATTTTCCCTCATTCCGATGACTCCATTCATCTTTCCGACCATCGGGAACAGGCCCCCCTCTTCCCGCTCTCCCTCCCAGCTGTGCAAAATCATTGTACGAGCCTGCGGACTGATTTCCCAGTGTGCGGAACTATAGCCAGCGTACTGCATACATGTCAGAAATGTTTCGTGGTGTGTTTCTTGTAGGTGGAGTGATTCTGGAGTCGGCGGACAATGGGAACTGGGTCGAAAGTGATCGCAGAGTGTGGCGGAATGATCCTGGAGCCAGTGGACGGTGTAATTGCTCATCGGACACGGTCGTAGTCAGACTCTGGGGCCTGCAGACATTGCAAACTAGGTTGTAGATGATCACAGAGTGTGGCGGAATGATCCTGGGGCCAGCGGACGGTGTAATTGCTCATCGGACACGGTCGTAGTCAGACTCTGGGGCCGGCGGACGTTGCAATGTAGACGATCGCAGAGTGTGGCGGAATGATCCTGGAGCCAGCGGACAGTGTAATTGCTCATCGGACATGGTCGTAGTCAGACTCTGGGGCCGGCGGACGATGCAAACTAGGTTGTAGACAATCGCGGAGTGTGGCGGAATGATCCTGGTCACTGGTCGGATTATCCTTGGCAACAAGGACAGCAATGTTTCCAAGCTGACTGCATGGAAAGAGGTCGCTGAGGATTGGGGTGGAGCAACTCAAGAGGTCAGTGCAAAATGCGGTGATTTTCTGTTGTTAACAGGTACTCAATGGATATAACCTGTTTATTCTCCACTGTCTGAAAGATTGGGCTAGAGCTCGTGGCTGCACTCTATATGTTGTCATAGTCAATGCGACAAATGCTTTCCCTTCCATGGACTGGCCGACCCTATGGTTGAAATTATTCCGAATGGGTATGGGTGGTGTTTGGCTACATATGCTTTATGAGAAGCTGAAGTATCATGTGAAGCACAGTGACATGGAGTCTGAAGAATTCAAGGTGCTCATTGGCTTACTCACTGCAGACCCTGCCTCACCAATACTCTGGAATCTGTTCTTGTCAGATCTCTTGTTGATGCCTGACTTTGATGATGTCTTCCTTGCAGGTGTCTGTATCTCCCTCCTGGCTCAAGCAGAAAATATCCTGATTGTCTCTCCCTCTCCCTGGGGCTTACATGTTAAGCTTTCAATGCTAGAGGAATGGTGCACAAAGAATTTCATCCCGATCAACATGATTAAAACTGTCATCTTGATTTTCAAACTAACTTTGTCACTTCCTCCACTGTTTCATCTCGGAAACACGCTGCTCACGATGAAAACCGAAGAGAAATATGTTGGGGTCACCATGAGAACGGACATGCAAAATATGCTGGCTGAACACTACAAAGTTGAAGCACGCACAGCCCAATATTGTGGACATTGTATTGTGGCTATTAAAGACATGATGGGATGCTTAACACCCAAAGAACTAAAGGAACTCTATGTGGCTTGTTTAGACTGTCACTTAATCCACGGATGCAAAATGTCCCTGGATTGGTATGTACTTGTGTGGGAGCAATGGTCATGGTCATGGCGGATGTCATTGCATTGCAAACATCAGGAAAAACCTACTTTCTGAATCTGGGCCAAATTGTGTAAATTTGGCAAACTGGTACTAAGCGAAGCTAGCCAACACAAATGATGCTAAACAATCCAAATAACAGCTGAATTCTGTCAATCTGAACACATTTGAAAGTGCTGCTGTAGAATTTTGAGCAGGTTTGCGCATAGTACTACTTATTCAAGCTTCAATACAAATATGGAATGAGCTCTACCAGGGAGCAACGACTCAGGGATCCAGCACCACTATGCTCACTGTGCGTCGACTTCCATCACGTCTGCGGCAGACTCTGCGCCGCTACATTGTCCAGGCATCAAACTGTGTCAACATTTGCCAGTCGAGGAAAACCTGCTCACAGGGGTGTCAAGGAGGGTGTTGGCTGTGGAAGATCAGGCGAGTCTGGCTTCGTCCATGAGGTGAGCTCGCAATAGGTGGAAAGCGAGCAATGTTGAAATGAATTACTTTGAAGTCCATTTGAAAGCCCGACTCTGATGTGACAAATCATCAATCCATCGAGTCACAACTATACAGCTGAACCAAACAATCGTCCACATTGGACACGGTTCTCGTCAACCCCTACTCTATCCATGGAGTCTTCTGCATTCCCTCATCTGTCCACCAAGTGCTGACCCTTTTTTGTTGCTCTCCTCAAGACCCACCTGTGTTTTTTAGTCATATTCTGTTCTTCCACTCTTACTTATTCCCCTTCTAGTGGCCCAACTCGCATGTAGCTTGGTGACTGGATTCTTTATACCCAAGCATATTGTAAGCCTTTTTAAGTTCTGTATGTGATCTTTTCTAACTGTTGAGGCAGCGCGGTGTGAGCCACAGCACGACGGGCAGCTCGACGCCGTAGCTGTACACAAGCGTAAGGGCGATGGATAGCAAGCCGCAGTTGTTGTATTTTGTGACAGGTGCAGACAGGTATGCAGAGATCCTGTGTTAGGTGTTCGTCGGGATCACGTTCTCAGGGTACTTCCTCATCTGCAACATCTACCCCATCCTCTCTGTGCGTGTCCCCCTCTCTCACCCACACCCTACTGATTTCTTTGCCCAGGCCGAGGCGAAGGCGAAGGTGATGCGCCTCCTCCTCATCATTGCTGCCCTGCACGCCCTGCTCACGATCATGTTCCAGGTGCACTACTGCGAGGTGGGGGATTGGCACCCGGAAGGAGCTGCACGAGGTGCGCTCGTGGTATGAGAAGGTCGCTGTTTTCCTTTTCTTTTCTGCCACATCTCACATCCCTGCTTCCCAGGCCTCCGAACACAGCAACGTGGATGCCGCCGAGCGTCTGTGCATGCTCTCGCAGGCCACCCTGCAGGTCCTCTCGCACACTGAGCATGACACAATCACGGAGACCAAGCTCATGTGCAAGTGCATGCAGGCGAAGCAGCGCAGTGACGCACCATTTGAGGCTGTGCCACAGCAGCAGCCCCCACAGGCACAGCCGTATCACACGCCGCCGTCGTCGTACATGCACTACAGCCCACCGCTGGAAGCGCAGCCCCAGCCCGGTCCGCGTACATGCCCCGATGGCTGCGCAGTGGAGCTCTGCACAAGAGCTTGCTCGCGGACGCGGGGCACTATCAGCAAAGCAGCATGGGCGCTGCAGTGTTCGACTACCGTGCAGGGTATGGCAGCCCGCCGCCTGCCCACGTGAACGTAAATGAGGTCCCAACTGGGGGCGCATGCTTCCCGTTGTGGAGCACCCATGCAACACCCTGCCCCCTGCGCAGCAGCCGCACCTGCGCAGGCGTGCCAGGCGAGCATGCTGCTGGCATGCAAGGAAGCATGCTGCTGCAAGTACAGGGCAGGTGCGGTACACACTGTCCAACGATAGGCTGTGCCCAGGGGGTGCAGCGTCTGCAGCGGGCAGGCTAGGGGGCGCGATGCGAGCGTGCTGCCTGTTGTGCGGGCACCAGGAACAAAGTTGTTGTGAACAGCCCTCCTGCGAGCAGTGGGGGGCTGGCGACATTTGCGGAGATGGGGTTCACGGGCGCGAAGGGTGGTGGTAGGTGTCCGAGTGTGAGACAGATCCTGGCAGCTGTTTCATTCAGTATTACACTTTGTACACTTTGTACTTTATGTAGTCTCAATACTAATTCTGTTTTTGTTGTTTTATGTGCATTGCAATGTGAATTAAGCAACAGGATCAGCACAAACCATTCCCAAATTGCTTACGGATTGATCCAAAATTTGCCAAATCGTGGATGCACGATTGGGTTTGGCAGGAAACCCAAATTTAGCATTTGTGTTATTTGGGCCAAATTCTGGCTGAATTTTGTTGAATTTGTCAAATCTGACCAAATTGTCGTAGATTCGGGAAAGAAGTTTTTCCTGATGAATTTTTCGCGGGGTCACAGTCACGATGAGGGTTGAATTGTGACATTGACCAAGAAAATTCGAAAAAAATCCTATGATATTAAAATTGGTACAAGTGCATAAGAATAAGTCAGATTGGATGCTCAGGGTCCAGGAAGTATGGTGAACAATCCTTTTGTGGCCTGTTTTGGCTCTGTAAAAAATAGTTTGGTTGCTTGGTTTGGCAACTGTCCCGGTCACAGTCAGGCCTGTTGCTTAAAAAAAGCAATGAAAATGCCACGGTTGGGGCACCGTTGCTCCCATACAGGTACATACAGTATGGTGAAAACTCAGAAACACCAGGAGGCTTTAACCTCTGTGTTGCTTTCCACTCACCTACTAGCTGTCGAAGTCTTGTGATACATTGACCATGTCCATCAACCTGTGCCACGTTGCTGGTTCTGCAAAATAGAAGTTGAATCCCCGGAACATGCTCTGATCTCCTGTAACTCTTTGGACACACTGGTTGATTTACAGGCTCTTTTTCTCGCGGCTCTGTTCCCACATTGCCCACACCTGCAAAACCTCTTGGTCCAACTCTCAGAGCTCTTAAAGGCTATGATCTACTCCAGACCCTCTATTGCACTTGTTGCGCACTATGTACATGAAGTCCTCAAACTCCCTGTGTTTCGTTTAAGTAATGCTTGATGAACTTTAGTAGCATGGGTGTTCGGGCCGTTGTCCGAATGCCTATTGATGCCTATTGATCTCAGCTTGGCAAAGTTACATATGCCATGGTGCGACAAAGCAGGTTTTGAATTCCGCTCCAGTTAGGGGTTTGGGTTAATGTTCGGGTTCAGGTTCAGGTTCAGGTTGGTTAGCAGTTTGGCTTAGAGTTCTGGTTAGTAGAGTGTTAGAGTTAGCGGTTCAGGTTAGAGTTAGGGCTAGCAAGGTATATTTTAATGCTGCTGGCGAACTGCAAGTGTGTGTATGATGCCTGACTGCCGAGGCTCGGCAAACCAGTGATGGCCGCTCAACAAATAGGCATTCAATAGAGCATATTCGCAGCCCCCAAAAACGCCCAGATCACAAAAGTTAACAAAAATTGATGGGCTGATAGCGAAAATTTGGTGACACCCAAAATGGAAATTGTTGACCGGAAGAGACCGATACCATACACCAAAAATGCAACACACATCCTCCCATACCCATTTTTTTTTCACATACGCACAGGGAATGTACCATACATGCTCACCAGGCTTCAAGTGAGTTTTTCTGCCTTGGGAATGGACTTTGGACTTGAATTGAGCTGAGCAAACGGCCGCTCGGTCACATCAGTCACTGGCCTCGGCTAAAAATGATGAGTGATAACGGAAATTTGGCTGTCGTTTTTTGGGGGTTGCGAATATGCTCTAATGTGGAAATCAAGAGGTGATTGATCTCTGGATCTTGGACTCTGACGTGTCTACGCGAGCGCAGTGATCGATCACCGGCATTTTAGTCAGAGAGCTGCTGGCAGCTCGTCTTTTGCTGCTGCCGCCGGTTTGCTTGTCTTGCTGCTGGGGCTTGCTAATGATCTTCGACTACTCTGATCTCTGCTCATCTGAATTTAGTCTGTCTACATGCCTGTATTCTATGCAAAAAATATGACCGTCAGTCACAGCCATGTTTTATGTATGTAGAGCACTGGGGACAGAGCGCTTCGCATGTTCCTGCCATACAGTCGCACGTCTCCGTCTGTGGCTCATCATTGCCCGTATGGGGCAGAAGGGAAGAAAAAGAGTTATGTGCAGAAGGAATTGCATTATTGGACAGATTATGTGCAACATATACAGTGGTAGGATTCCATACTGATTGCAGAGTGAGGCTACGAGGAATCTAGGACGCGAAACACGCGCGAGACACGAGTAATAAGGCAAGACGCGTTAGGGTGCTGTTTTTAATCGCGGTATGCAAACATGTTTATAAACACCGGTTTATAAACCCGGTTTTTAAATGGATCTTCCCAGATGCCCGGTTTTTAATTATTATTATGTAACCGCGACAGCCTGAATCCACCCTTCACCTAACATTTCGGTCGGCGTTAGTTTGTCGCAGTCAAAATATTTTCAATACTCCCGAACTCGATGCCCGAAGAACGAACGGTCTCCCGCTTCACTCAGTACAATTCGAACGACCGCGCGAATCAGAAAGCATCCACCATTGTTGCGATGACCAAGATTTATCAGCATAATCGGCGCGAGGACCGCGAAATAACGGTACAGCCGCTTCCCACTTATATATCCCGATTCTTCTCAGACACGTCAGGGAGCACCATTGTCAAAGCCACCTTCCCTAAACTGGTGCAGTGTTAAAACACTCATGACAGCACCAACGGTCATATCCAATGCGAGTGATGCGCCACCCGTCACGCAGGTATCGGATGACTGTGAGGCGGGTTTGGCAGCAGTCAATGACACCTCTGGCAGTTCCGAGTCCGATGCACCGTTCGGTTCGCTGGACTTTAGCATTGAACGCGAGGGGGTGGATATTACCAATCCATACTTCCGTGATTGTCTCAGTGATGAGCCTGTCCAAGGCGCGGACAAAATCGGCAGTCTGTCAACCTGGGGAGCTTCTGCTGGCAAGACAGGTAGAAGCACGCTGCCCATGCTGATGATGAAATTCGGAGGAGAGGTCGAGGAACTTGATTTTTAGTCCATATCGTATGCCGTGTTTGTAAACATGTTTATAAACAGGCTGGTTTACAAACAATGTTTGTAAACCGGTTTTTAATTGCCCCGGAATTAAAAACAGCACCCTAAGACGCGTCGAGTGACGCGTGAAAGCGTAAGCGACGAATTGACGGCCTTAGTGATGGCCGTGATGGGAACTACCGTTTTTTGGGGGGTGGGTGTCGTGGGAAAGAGTCCACGATCCAAAGATCGAGCGCCTCTTGGTGGAAATAGGCATTCGGATGTCTCCCTGAATGCCTATGATACTAAACTTGTATGTACTCTTGCTTGATCTGAGTGGTTGTATTCTTTGTGATGTGCTAATTTGCCTCTTTATTTTCCTTTAGTTCTACCGCAGCAACTCGAAAATAATCGACCGTGAGATCGGCTACGGGGTTATAGAGAGGTCCAGGTACGATAGTGTACTGAGTGCGTGTACACTGGGATAATTCCTGGGAACTGGTGTTCCTCAGCGGGCCGTGCCGTGTAATACTACCTACCTACCTCCTTTTTGCCGCTCCTTTGATACTAAGAGCTACTCCGGACACCAGAATAGAATAGAAAATAGAATACGGATTTATCAAATGATGTGATCATGCTGATCGGAGCCACGGATCGCGACCACGACGCAACCACGAAGCCTTCTCCGCCCTCGCCTGCATGCCACCGCCATTGCGCACACCCGCAGAGACTTCACGTCGCCCTTTTTCAGAGGGCCGAACGACGCCATGTGCACCGCAGCCTCATTCATGACCGTGTCGTCGAAATTGCCCCCCTGGCCTACACGGCTTTGCCGCTCGTACAGAAAGTCCACCAGGCGCTCGACATCGAGTGGGTCAGCAACCCAGTTGGCCCCGCCGCGTCCCATTGCACCAGAAAAGCGAGAAAACGATGCGAAAAGGAGAGAATGTGGTCGAGAAAATGCCGTGTCACCACCGGGTCACACCGGATCACATCATTTGATAAATCCGTATTCTATTTTCTATTCTATTCTGGTGTCCGGAGTAGCTCTAACACTTTCGCCTCAGATGTGATGGCCGCCTTTGAGCCGGGCGCAGCAGTCACAGCGTCGCCGTGGCAAAAGCCGAAGCCCGAGATTTGTTATCGGATGATGCTGTACACGCTTGAGGACCAGCGCTTGCGACTTGGCCTCCGTTTTGGAGCCAGCCATTCATCAGTGTGGAAGGTCGCTGCTGTTGCCCGATGGTTCGAAGGAATGGCTGGCCTCACGAGTGGTCGATAACACGCCGGAACTTCATCTGGCGGCCTTATCTCCCTCTTATTATTCTCGTCCTACATAACGTTCACTGTCTCTAGACGGAACGACTGGAAATAATGTCCTCACCATTTCAAGAAATATGCATAAGTCTGAATCGTCGACACCAGCCAAATATTCCAGCCCCACCTCCGTCAACTGCAAGAACCTCCAGACCACTATACCCAAAGAGTTCTTCGTCTTGTCAATTTATATCGCATATTTCGAGGCAACTTCTTCCCTGAATCTTGCATGTGTTTCAGCTCGACAAGACGAACGGAGGTCTGTGCCTGCCGCCTGGAGACAGATATATCCCACCCACTGAAACCATCACGGATCAGCTCAGTGCACTCGATTGACGTGCGAGCGTTTGCCGACTTAGGCAATCCCTTTCAAAAAGCATGATCGAATCCTGGATGTATATAACGCTGTTCACGCTCAAGTACAAGGACTCGCACCCCGGCAACATTCGGCGATCAATCTCCCGCTCAATCTCCTACCTGTCCTCGGTATCTCCACTTCGAGCTGTTGCCTTGTCTGGACTCTGTATAAAGACCGCTGTGGGGAAAATGTCGGATACCAGTACTTAGTCTCTCGACACCAGCCAGGTCTATCTACCGTCCATTCGTTTGATTCACATATACGCAATGCAACTCAGGATTCTCACCGTGACCACGACAGTCTTTGGTTTCAGTATGTGATGCCCTACACATGTTGTGGCCATGAGCTGATCCACATTCTCAGTGATACTTTTTGTGAAAGCCGCACCAGTCCCCTTCAGTCCCCCACTGGACGTTGAGGCCCACGAGGTGTGTCCTCTTTTGGCAATGGGTCATATCATCATTGACATCTACGTTCATCCGATCAGGCTACCGATATCGAAGCCCGCTCATGTCGCCTGTACACATGTATCTGATCCAAGTATCAGGTGAGACACTCATATTTCTATTCTACATGGCCGACGTTACTAAATGTACTTTTTAGCGCCATGATGTGGCGTATTTATCGCCACTTCAAGTTGCGCACCTTTTCTAGATTTATTGCCATATTCTTCGAATCCATTCCTTCGCCATCATCCATCTTCTTTCTAGCGTTATCACGCAGCCATAGCTTTGGGAACAATCTATTTTAACTCTCGTTAACTGGAGTCTGCGGTCATGATATGTGGAATCCAAGCGGATTCTTTTAAAAAAAATATCTTTATTTTTCTTGAATTTTATTTCCGAATTCCATGTAGTCGAGGAAAGATCAAGCCCTGCCTCTAACGCAACTTGCGAACTTGAAGTTTGCGGCAGACGCCCATTGTTTGCCCATCGTTCTTCGTATGATAGGATACAGGATCACGGGCAGAAATCACTATCTTGTGAGTTTCTACTTTGTTCGGCTAGTCTTCCGTCGGGATTTTCGATGGTTCAAAATCCGCAGTACGCGTCCTTCCGGCAGAGTGAATCGGCCACCTGTATATAGGAGGAACCTTACATTCTTGGTTTACGACGCACTTATCTCATCCGACCTCAAAACCTTTGACAGACGAAGCGATGTGCCCCAAATTTCTTCCTGAGTGGGATATGCCCAACCTTTCAGGGAAGGTTAGACGCTTGGCGCCCTCTCTCGTTGGCTTACTTGGCCACGCAGATTATTCTGGTCACGGGTGGAAATTCCGGGATCGGATACCACACTGTGAAGCAATGTCTCTTGAAGAACCCAATTGTGTACCTAGCTGCGCGATCGGCGGATAAAGTGGCAGACGCGATTAATAGCCTCGAGACGGAGACGGGAAAAAAAGCTATTTTCATTCAGCTGGATCTTGCGGAATTAAGCAGCGTGCGGAAGGGTGCTAAGGCATTTCTTGCCAAGGAATCCAGGCTCGATGTGCGTTTCAACAATGGGTGCGCTTCTCCTGCCGTCGGGGTCTACATGCACGCTAATAGAATTCTATAAGAGGGGTGATGACACAGCCCTGACCTGCGTACGAAGAATATCTAATCCCACCCTGAGCCATGGCTCCTTGTCACTCGTAGAATTTGGGACAGATGTCGTTGGTCATTTTTTATTGACAGAAATTTTGGTCCGCCTTCTGCTTGCCTACCATATACCTTATTTTCTGAAACCAAATCACTGCCGATCAGCCACCTGCGATCACCAATGAAGAAACTGGAGTTCCGGCTAGAATTATCAATGTCTCTTCCACCAGGCATAGGAATGCTCCTGACAACGGCATGGTTTTCGCGTCCCTCAAGGGAGGGCTAGAGCGTGACGCCTTGCTCAAGAAATGGGGCCAACTAACGTCGCCTTGGTACCTGGGTTCAGATTTTCATCAATGCGCTTCTAACAAGTACATCCAGAGAAATTGTACGGGCAGAGCAATATGGGAAATATATGCATGTCGAACTATTACAACAGTCGGTATTCGGACGTTCGCGTTTCCTGTGCGCTGCATCCTGGTCTGATTCGCTCGGGCCTTCAGCGGTAATCTATGTGCCTATCCTTTATGTGCCCTGAGGAAACTAATCGTTGCTGCAGACACACACAGGGGGCATCATCCGTGGCATATGAATTCATATGCCACGGTGGCTTATGCGTGGCTGTTGGCCGGAAGTTGGCCAGATGTTGATTATCATAGATAATAGATAAGATGAGATGACACATTGAGCGAGATTTCACCGAGACATTCGCGGTCACCTGACAGATGATTGCAGTGTTTCGTGAAATACATACAACAATGAGTTTTCATGGAAAGAGAACTGAACTATGTCCATATATGAGTGATCTCAAATGTGTTGAGTAGAACCTAATGACAAGATGCGCCAGACAATTTTAATTGTGGTCCAAAAACCTCGACGCGCTGCTTACATGAGAACACATGTTGGTCACGTCGCGCTCTCTCTTTGTCTCCTCCACCTTATCTTTCTTCATGGATTCTTCAACTGCTACACCTGGTCCTTCCTCTGGCCCAAATGGCCCACCTGGTACCTCCAATAATCCGGACTCAGATGGTGCTCACACTGGCCAAAAGAGAGGTGCAGGAGAAAGGGATTCACCGTTTGAAGAACCCTCTACCACCAAGAAATCCCGCCGGGGTACGAAGGGCAAGGCCAAGGTTCCCCAGTACCACATTAAGCGGGATCAGGTCCCAGAGGAGTTCAGGGGCACCAAGGTACGTACATTTCTTTGTTCTTTGTCCACTCGCTGCTTAGGCTGATACAATATAGGAGTGTATTTTTCTTCATGGATATATCCTCTATGGGATCACCAGAGCAGATGTAGCCCCTGCTTTGCCCTCTCCCACCCTCATTGCTGCCTTTGAACGGCGCTATGAGCCTGGATTCTTAGATAAGTTGGAGGACACTCTCCGCAGGACGTCAACAACACATGTGGGGGCTTCAAAGATGGTCAAAACGCTGAGGGCCAGAGCAGAGGGAGACCGCGCCATCGGTAGCAAGATCGCCAAACATATTCTGAAAGTTGGTGACACCTTTCTCACCACAATTTTTTCGGCAGTTCTCTTCGCAGGCTTGGAATGCTGGTGCCCTGATATTATGAGTCCCCCTGACTCGCTCTACAACCAGGCTCACCAAATTGTTTTCATCCAAACATTTAATGCTGTGGCAGGTTCATTTGCGTACAGGTTTTTGGTGCCGACACCTGCTGGTGTTAATAACCATGCTCTCGTTACCAGCCTCTTTCACAGTTATGCATTCTCTTACATGAAAGATAAAGCAAAGTTGGAGATGAAGGAGCCTGGCAAACTTTCGCAGAACAAGGAGGACAACAATAATAGTAAGCGTCGCGGACGGGTACGCTAATTAGTTCAATTTATTTTCATGCATCTGACATACTCTTTACAGCTCACCGACAAACGCGTAGGGTTTGCTATTGAGGACAAGCAACCTCAGCGGGTTCAAGGCTTGTTCAATCACCCATACTGCAATTCCGACGATGAATCCGGCACCGATGACGAGGGCAACCATGTCTCTTTCATCAACAAGAAGGAGCCACGTAGCGTCTCCGCCACCACCTTTGTTCGTAAACTCGACACACGACGTCTCAAATTTACCCGCGCAAAGAAGGGTCAGAAACGTACCAACATCATCGAGCGTACCCGTGTAGTGGTCGCTGACCCTGCCGAGTCCGACATCTCATTTCAAATTCCTCCATCAGCTCCCATCGACTATTTCGATCCCCCATATTTCAACGAACTCCCGGCCAAAACCCGTTTCGAATACAGCAAGAACGGTGTTGCATTGCCACTTGTTCAGTATCACGACAACAAGGACTGGAAGACCATGGACAAGACAGCTTTCATGGAGAAGTACGGAAACAATGTGCTCAAGTTGTATGACATTCCAACCAAGGACGAGATGGAAGAGAAGGGTAACAGCGGTTGGGATGAGGAGTGTGTCGAGGAGATGATGGATCAGGATTGAGAGGGCAATGTGAAGGGTTCGCGATGTTGACACAAGATTCGACTGTCTGGACTGCATATGATTTTTTTCTCGTGTGTTACGTGCTCTATGTTTTCACTATGCCATTATGCATCTATGATTTCTATGAATATTGGTGTGATTGTGAACCGTCACCTCCATATACTCGACTTTTCTTCCCTCCACTTGATGTACTTGCCTGCCCAGAACCAAACATGAGTGTGAAGATGCTGGTACAGCGTAAATCGCTGCAGCAGAAGTCTCCCCGCTCGCGAATGGATTTGGGTCGGAAGTCAACAGTGGAGGTGGGGGATCGGCAGCGGGAAAACCTCCTACCAATGACGTAGAGCACAGCAGGCATGCTGGAGGAGGCACCTGCAAAGGAATTAGTGAAAACAGATCAGAGGTGAAAGTGATATCCTCACTTATGTGTAAAATCCGCATTTTGGCCATATTCGGCTCAAAGTCGGAAGCGGGGCGGACGATGTCGGCGAGGCGACTGCCTAACGACAACATAGGTTGCAGGGGGGGATGCCATAGGAGGCATCTGTAAAGGAATTAGCAAAACAGAGCAGAGGTGAAAGAGATATACTCACTTGTGTGCAAAATCCGCATTTTAGCCATATCTGGTCACAGTCGGTAGCGGGGTGGACGATGCCGGCGAGGCGACTGCCTAACGACAACATAGGTCGCAGGGGGGATGCCATAGGAGGCATCTGTAAAGGAATTAGCAAAAACGGAGCAGAGGTGACAGAGATATACTCACTTGTGTGCACAATCCGCATTTTGGCCATATCCGGCTCAAAGTCGGAAGCGGGGCGGACGATGTCGGTGAGGCGACTGCCTAACGACAACATAGGTCGCAGGGGGGATGCCATAGGAGGCATCTGTAAAGGAATTAGAAAAACGGAGCAGAGGTGACAGAGATATACTCACTTGTGTGCAAAATCCGCATTTTAGCCATATCTGGTCACAGTCGGAAGCGGGGCGGACGATGTCGGCGAGGCGACTGCCTAACGACAACATAGGTCGCAGGGGGGATGCCATAGGAGGCATCTGTAAAGGAATTAGCAAAAACGGAGCAGAGGTGAAAGAGATATACTCACTTGTGTGCAAAATCCGCATTTTAGCCATATCTGGGTCACAGTCGGTAGCGGGGTGGACGACACCGGCGAGGCGACTGCATAACAACAACATAGGTCACAGGGGGGATGCCATAGGAGGCATCTGTAAAGGAATTAGCAAAAATGGAGCAGAGGTAAAGAGATATATTGACTTATGTGTAAAATCCGCATTTTGGCCATATTTGGCTGCAGGTCGGCAGTGGGCGGGCGAGGCGAGTGCATAACCACAACATATGGTGCAGGGGGGATTCTAGAGGAGGGATCTATGAAGGAATTAGCAAAACTGGAGCAGAGGTAAAAGAGATATATTGACTTATGTGTGAAATCCGCATTTTGGCCATATTCGGCCACAAGTCAGCAGCGGGGCGGGCGACGTCGGCAAGGCGACAGCATAACCTCAACATAGGACACATTCCCTGTGCCTGTCTGCTCCCGACCCGAGTGCAGATGTGGTGTTCCACAGCCGCGAATCCGCGCCTCCGGATATGGTGCAGATCCAGGGGGGAAGGGGGTGTTGGGAGCCACACCTTGTATGGGGAGAAGGTGGCAGCGGTAAATCACGTGGTTTCCGGCCCGAACCGGTAATCGACGGTGTTGAGCTTTACGATCACACTGCCACTCGTAAAGCCCGACACCGTCAATTTATAAATGAGCATCCACAAGTCCAATGCCATCCACATCCCACCAAATGTCTTGCAAGCACTTCTATGAAAAGAAATACAGCAAAACTTTTTTTTGGAATAAAAAAACTGATACAAATCCTCAACTCCAGAAGTGAGCTCTATATGTACATAATTAACTACGCCGTCCACGATTTAATGACCAGCAAATAACCAAGACTTCACTATTGATGCAATATGTCCCTTTCGGACGCTTCAAAACTGTTAGATGCGTGAGAATATGCCTGGGTTCAATAATGCAAAAACGGTTGGACACAGCAGCATCCACAATTGTTGTCTCAAATCGAGGGAAAGTGGGGAATGGAGTTTTTTTGAGGATCGTTGAGGGCAGAAGCTTATGTTTCTGAACCAGGATGAATGTCTGCATGTGGTTTTCAAGTGGAATTTCCCATATTTCATCGATGAACCCTGTCAGCACAATATGATTCACAGGGTCCTTGAATCGGATGCTGCTATTTCCTCTGTGTGATTTGTAGCAGCTGAAACCTTGATCACCTAGTTTGAACTGTGATGGTTTCATAGCACAAGGAGGTAGAACAAGAGACCCGTGGGGGTGCGGTAACTGGTAACATGAGCGCCATGGCTGTCCCTTTGAAACCTGGTATTGCAAAAGCATCTGATAGTCATCTGATGACAAGTCTTTTGCTTTCGCCAAAATTTTAGCAACTTCAAGTTCAGTTAATGGCAGAGTGGCTTTTGTGCGGACTGCAGTAGCAGGCTGAAGAATCTGTGCCAGGTGTCCAGTAGGTCCATCTTTGGACTGTTCATCACTGAATTTTGCCTCTAGGCGTCCGCGACGAGCTATCTGCCGTAGCATGGTTAATGGTATATCATCTGGTTAAAAATTCAGTGTCAATAGGAGTATTGATTCTGAAATCAATGAAATTTACGAACCAACCCGTCGATTGTGCTTGACTTTTCCAAACATCCCATTCATCCGCTCACCCGGGAATTCACTCAGTCCAGCCAATGGTCCCCAAAATTTCAATAATTGTCCATTGTGCATGGCAAAGTGGTGGTTTGGCACAGAATGAAACTCGGGAATGGGAAATAATTGAGGTAGAGCTGAGCGATATTTGGTGTAGTGGTCTGTAAATTGGTCGGCCTGTGTATTCGATGTTGAGAAAGATGATATTATATTGGTGGAGGCAACAAGATGATGAAAGTTCTCCAGCAACTTCATGTTGACCTCATCTTCCCCCCACCAAAGTTCTGGGATAATGAGGGGCAAGATCACAGTAAAGAGAAGAAGATATTCATGGGCCTTCAGCTTTCCATGCTTGGCTTCACCAAGATTTGTTGGTGGGCGAGCAACCCAAGTAGGAAGTGCAATATCCCGGATACAAGCCCGAATGTTACCCAGCTGTAGTGATGAGAAATTGAAAGTGCCTGTAAAGTCGAAATGAAAGAACTCTTCGTCATTATCCGGTTCATCATCAGCTACATCCAAGTATGTTGATGGAGTTGGAGTGGAGGAGCCTTCACTCTCATCATCAACATTCATACGGTCATCGGAGTCATGAATGGGAGGAGGCTGTTGTTGATTCTCGACCACTTCATGAGCCAGATCTTCAAGTTCGCTAGCAGACTCTGACATCTCAGACTCTGTAAACTGTTCCTCCTCGTCCTCAAGTGTTCCGAGATTCTTCACATCTGTCATTGCTTTCTTGGGACGGCCAATTCCTAAAAACACTCGAAGATGGCGTTGAAGTACACCTTCAAGCCAGTTGTGCATAAACCCAAGAATAACATGGTCAACTGGATCCCAGTGGGCAAGATCATGCATTGGTGACCAACGAACACCTGACTCTTTGGCCAGCTTGTCTTTTTCTGTTACAGTTTTGGCCTCGTGCCAAGCTTTTGCTTGCGCAGAAACAGTATGGCCATCTCGAAGTGTCCAGGATCTGTAGTCAAGATTTTCGATGTCGTCGATTTTAAGAAGACAGAAATTGCAAAAAGCTGTTGCATTGAATGCCATATAACCAGCCACTTTCCGTATTGCCTGAAGATCAGCAATGAGTGCAAGGATCCGAACTGCCACATGAACACCGTGAGGGTTTCGAAAGGTGGGTAGGATTTTTCCGGGAGTTGCAAAAGCATTCATTGTTCGGGCAAAAGAGACAAGAATATGTGCGATTGTCCACACATCCGGAGCACCAGGGGCTGGTACCATGCCAATAATGAAAATATTTTCGAGTAGGAATCGAACTTCGATGGGGAGACTTAGGCAATACAGTACGATTGCACCGCAGGAAACAACCTTGCCTTTGAGGTATTTGTCAATGAAAAATAAAAAATAAAAAATTCAATTATTAGATACATACCTGCAATCTTGTTTGTGTAGGGATTGAACCAATCGATGTAAACACCGAAAACCAGATGATAGCGGGAGAGCAAGAAGTTCCCAAGCCCACGCCAGGCAGGGCTGTCTTGAACATCTGTCATTACATCTGCCTGTGGTGCATTCTGTCTGGTTTGATCCTGTTGAAAGGACTTCTCCAATTGTTCTTCAACCTGTGGTCTAGAAAGAAAGAATTGTAGCCAGGACTCAAATGATTGAGTGGTATATAAACTCTTGGGAACTTTCTTGGTAGTTCCATTCTGTATTCGAACCTGTTTCCACAATGTGGCACCACAAGCCCTAGATCTTGGTGACTTCTTCCAGTCACATGTATCTGGAAGGGCATCTAGAGAGTATGGCTTGTAACATATCGGGCAGCATGGTGTGCGGATTATTTCCGGCTCCATTCCATACTGGTAAACAGTGCGAATATCTTGAGGAATATCAGGACTGGGGGATTTTATCTTGAAGCCTGCTAATTGCAAGACTCCAAAGATGAGTTCGATAGTAGTCGATAGGATGAATCGCAAGGCCTTTAAAAAAATGCTTGAATTCTTGCGGCTGATACCCACGTGAAGATTCAGCCAAGCTGCAAGCATTACACATAATGCGGTAACAGGGGAAATAGCTGTATCAGAAATCAGCTGATTCCATGCAGAATGGAATATTCTTACCTTTCTCGATGACCTCAAGAGATGGCATAGAGATTCCGCTTTTATCTGCTCGAGGCTCTGGTTCGACCACAGGGTCCTGATTTGATATACCAGCTTCCTCTTTTAGCTTTGCCAACTCATCTCGACGTTCGTGGGCTGAACGTGCTGCGCTGCTGATCATCTGACCCGGTAGGCGCTGTCCATTTTCCACCACACTGTGTTGGACACATTGTGAACAGAGACAGAGAAATTTCTTGGGCATGGAAGGATGGCAGTTGATGGGTGAAAAGCACCCATTCAAGTCGGAGGTTCCATCTTTAAAAACCCTACTACATCCTGATTGATTAAAAGCTGTTTGATTCAGGCTAGATGATTATCAACGAGGCTGTAGACATGACAGATTGGAGATGGAATGCTCTGTTGAGCGCGCAAAGCAGGCCAACAAGCTTCATGCAACAATTGATCATTTGATTGAATCAATTCATTATGTAAAGCATTTTACAATTTGCTCAGCCGGGGATCAAGTGCCGGTTAACAGCCGCACACAAGCCACCGTGGCATATGAATTCATATGCCAAGGTCTATGCCCCTTGTGTTAGGTTCTACTCAAAACATTTGAGATCACTCATATATGGACATAGTTCAGTTCTCTTTCCATGAAAACTCATTGTTGTATGTATTTCACGAAACACTGCAATCATCCATCAGGTGACCGCAAATGTCTCGGTGAAATCTCGCTCAATGTGTCATCTCATCTTATCTATTATCTATGATAGTCAACTTCCGGCCAACTTCCGGCCAACAGCCGCGCATAAGCCACCGTGGCATATGAATTCATATGCCACGGATGATGCCCCCTGTGACAGCGCTGGTTGGTTTCGGGTGCTCACCAGTTTGGCGTTCTCCCCTCCTTCGTATGTCATCCACACGCCTTCCTTTTGATCCACATTGAATAATCAATTAACGTAGAGTCGGCGCGTACAGCTGTGGGCCGGCACCAAAGCTTCACCTGCAGAAATCGCAGGCCAGGTACCCCGTGTCTATCAAAGATCCCCTTCTTAGGCTGACAACCTTTGCAGTATTTTGACCCGGTGTGGGTCGTAGGGAAATTGGACAAGCGTGCCAAGGACGAGGCGCTAGCAGCAGAAGTGATGGCTTATTTGAAGGAGCAAGTGACGGGCTATTGAATTTGCGAAGCGAATACGCCTCCAAACCAGTGTTTCATGATCAGCGAAGGACAAGCACTGGACACAAGTCATCGCGGAATCGACAGCTCTGAATAGTGTAATTAATTGTTCTTTATATATACACCAGGTAATGAACCGAATCCTCCCGTATACAGATAAGTAATGCAATGAAGAAAGAGAGGATTCTGGATAACAGGAGTGTACCGTCTGCCTAGGAACCGTTTGGAATCTCCCTCCTTAATTCCTCGAATCGCCGACCCTCGCTCTCCGCGCGTTCTACACTCTTCACGAGTTTCTCTTCCCGAACCTGCAACCGCTGCTCCATCCCCATGATCAGCATCCGCACTTGTTCGATATGAGCGAGCGTAGCTTGTTGTTGTTCAAGATGCAGCTGCTGCTGAGAAGCCGTTGGAGTTTCAGCGGTGTTCTGGGCTTGCGCATGTGATAGTACAGGGGAGGGCATGGAGCCGAGGGTATTAGAGCGCTGGTGGAGCATTGACCTCCCACTCATCATCGGTGCGCTTGATGGCGCAATATTAAGAGCCGACTGGGGCAGTGTCGTCATTCGATGGTTCCACAGCAACAATGAGATGGGTCAAACCTGCCAATTTTCGCCAGCTAGCTTGGCTAGTTCGCGCTCCAGCATCTTCTCACGAGCTTTGCCCCTACCAAGATTGATGAGTGACTACGACATTACAGATGATAGCTTGTCCAAGAGCGTACCGTTCTATCTCAGACATACAGCGCTCGTTCTCTCGTTGGGTGCCGTCCAGCAACAGGTCGAGACTCTTGTACTCCTTCTCCAGACGTTGAATAGTTTCGAGCGGCGGACGCTGAGCAAGCTGAGCTTGGAGAGCTTCTACCTGGGTTTGCAGCTGTCACAAAGATCGTGAATTTGGGGTAGGAACGCGAGCGATATGGAGAACGGACCCGGTCATTCTCCCGATCTTTGTCGATCAATTGGCGACGAAGGACGTCCTCGTTGGACTCATCTCCTTCTCTGAGAACACCTAGATCATCCGCACCGATGGCAAGAGAAGGTCTCCCGTAGTGACGGACGCTTTGAGCACGACGCATGTTGCGATGGGAAGCCTTCAAGAACAAACAACGTGCCAGACCACGTGGCCATGCTTATGACAAATAAGCATCATCCGGGACAACCGGGCCGAGTCGTTCCTCCCTTGCTCGTCCCCCACCACCATGACGGAAGAATGCGACGTACTGATTGTAGGCGCCGGTATGACATCCGCTAAACTCTGGCAACGGTGGCTGAGCTGCGTATGCAGGGCCTGCCGGACTGTGAATATTCTGCTGTCAAGTCGACAGGCGTCAGCACTGACCAGGTGGATTAGGATGTTGGCATGTTGGCTCGCGCGGTCTGGGATAAAAACGCGAATCATCGACCAGCGGCCCAACAAGATTACCCGTGGACACGCTGATGGCGTGCAGTGCAGGACTATCGAGATATTCCAGAGTTTCGGGATGGCAGAGCGCATTCAAAAAGAAGGAAACGAGTTGTCAGGTAGAGAAAACGCCCTACTATTTAGATATCTGAAACCTCTAAATATTTAACAGAGGTTGTGTTCTACAATCCAGACAAAAATGGCAATCTAGTACCAACATCCAGGATTCCAGATACTGAGCCCAACACGTCCCGATTCCGTCACGTCGTCTTGAATCAAGCTCGCATGGAGGATTTCCTCATTGATTGTATGAAATACGACGGTTTGTTCGATCCGATCGCACATCATTTTCTATTAATTCTGCTCATAGGTTTGACCGTTGAGAGGTCGATGTCCCCCATATCTCTTGAGTACGATGTCGCCTCGACTCAAAGCCATCCAATCGCAGTGGATGTTGAGCATCTGGCGCCGGCAGATGATACATTGGATCCGTCGAGTGGTCTTTACCGCTCAAATATTGTTGCGGAGGAGACCATGAATGTGGCCCCTCGACGAGTGATCGACACCGAAAAGATCAAAGCCAAATATGTTGTGGGATGTGACGGTGCTCGAAGCTGGACACGAAAGTATATATATTATTTTCTCCCTACCCCGCGTTCGAAGCTCAAATCACATGACCAAGGCAATTAGGATATTCTCTCGAAGGCGATTCAGCCAATATATATTGGGGGTTATGGATGCCCGTAAGCCTAAATTGGTCGCCAGGCTTAATCTCGGCTTCCTGTGTCTATCTAGGACCAATCACAAACTTGCCGGACATCCGAGTGAAAGTCGTACTTCACTCCGCCGACTCAGGTTCCCTCCTGATTGTTCCCAGGGAGCGCAATCTGGTACGATTTTACATCCAGATGGGAACACTCCAACTGGGGGAGAAATTAGTACGTGTTTGTTCTGGCATCGTCTCCTGTTTCTGAAGACGAAGGATGCGAGTGCACAAAGCCCCGAAAAAATCATTGAAAGCGCGAGGAAGATTCTAGCTCCCTACACGTTGGAGTGTCCCGAAGTGGAGTGGTGGTCTGTGTATGAAATAGGCCAGAGAATCTGTAAGAATGTATCATTTAACAATCAGGTCTTTCTCGTTGGGTAGGCCATATCTTACCCGAAAAGTACAATCTAATTTTGGTCTTAGGGACGCTTTCCATACTCATTCCCCGAAGGCCGGTCAGGGGATGAATGTGAGCATGATGGATAGGTACGTCGCTTAAGCTCTATTTCTCATGGCTCACCGCACCTTACCATGCGAAGTTATAACTTAGGATGGAAATTGGCTGCGTGCGTCAAAGGAATTGCGAACACATCTATCTTGGATACATGTTTGTTTCATTCCTTGTCCACAATTTTGTCAATGCTCAGAACTTCGAAGATGGTGCAGAGCGCGTTGAAGTCGCCAGACAGCTGATTGAATTTGACCACAAATTCTCCCGGTTGTTTTCTGGCAAACCCGCCGTCACTGCCGAATCCGAAGGCATCAGTATCGAAGAATTTCAGGCCATGTGGGTCCGCATGGGCAAGTGGACATCCGGCACTGCGGTTCAATACGCACCATCGCTTCTCGTGGCGGATGCTTCCCCTACGAAGACTGCATTAGCACGCAACATTCTCATTGGATCTGTGAGCCATCTTGTTCTATGTAGCAGCTAGCTGTCTTGAGCGGATTATTAATTAGCACTTTGAATCGCACGTCGTAGTTTGCTATGCAGATGCGCGTGCGGTTCATTTCGCCAACCGTTTGGTATCAGACGGTAGATGGCGATTGATAGGTATGGCCATTTTGTTCTCCTCAACCGATATTTACGAGGGATGTCCAGCTTTTACCGGCGATATGTCAAATCCTAGGCAACAGCGGCGATTCAACGATCTCTGCACGCAACTCACACACTCAAATGAATCACCGATCAAGCGATACACGCCTCCCGCCGCTGAGGTGAACTCAGTGATAGAGGTGCTGGCGCTAACGTCCTCTCCTAGGGCGACAATGCCCCACTCCGCGTTCCCTGAACTGGTGCGGCCCCTTGTCGGTAGATTCAGATACACAAGCTACGACGCAATATACGCTGACGAGGTTTCGTACCTTGATGGGGGTGGCGAGGCGTACGCCGGATATGGTGTGGATCCTGATGGCCCAGGGTGTGTGATACTCGTTAGACCAGATCAATACGTTTCGGATATCCTCGACTTCGAAGAATGCGTAGAAAAACTGGGTGCGCCATTTTTGGAAAGTAAAAGAAGATCTGCCACTAACGGACATGACTCCCAGCGCTGTTTTTCGACGCCTTCATGATCCGCAATTGAGCATGGAGCCCAGATGACATCCGTCAGATACGATGCCATATTTGTCTCAAGAAGTCGTAATTATTTTGCTACCCAGAGCAAAGGGGCATAAGACAGAACGCATATCACATCGTCCAAGCCAGCATTAAACCTGGTCGTACCGTCACAACATTTCCCGCTCCCTCATCAGATGCGAGACACTCATTCCCGCAGTAGCAGAGCTGATCCACATACCCCACACCGAAATCTGAGCCTCGATTTGGAACGCCCTCGTCTCTCTCTTTTCGAAGAGCCGCGTCGCGATCGGGACCCAGAACTTCATCGCCCACCCCCGCTTTCCCGCCCCTTCTCGGCCGCTCCAGTACGCGGACATGTTGATGGGCTTGGCCACGGCAGCGTCGTCGGTAGGATACGTGCGGTACCACGACGGGTCAACGGTGATCCCGCCGCGGGGTTGATCGCCAACTCCTTTCCGAGCGCATCGCGCGCCTTAGAGCCCTGGTATACCACGTTGTATTTATCTGCTTCGGACGCGCTTATCGTATAGGGGTACGAAGGAGAATCGACGACGGCTTTAGTGGAGCACTTGATACTGCGGATATGGATGTCGGGATGCGAGATGGGGACGAGGTCCCACTTCTTGGTGTCCTTGAGCGTCAGGTGAAGCGAGATGGGGCCGACAATGAAGAGCCTGTCGAAGAGGTTAGTGAGGGTTTTGGAGCGGCTTGATGGGGATATTTACTCGTCCTCTTGGTCCCAGACTTCGAAATTCGAGCTCTCCGGAAAGGTGACCCTTAAATCAAACTCATCAACTTCGATCTCGTAGCATCCATATTTGTTCAGTTTCGCTCCTTCGATGGGAGCGGAGGGGCGAATTGGGATGGTGCGCCTAGTTTCAGTGTTGGTGGATAGCGATCGCAGAGGGTGCGCTTTAGAAGGAGGCTGCAGAGCGGATACCAATGAAGCGGATTTCGATCGGGTTGTACCAGCCTCTGTTAGCGCCTTCGGAGGTATGGCCTCATCGCTATCATCAACTGCCTTTGGAAGCGCGGCATGAGTCTCCGCTTTGGATATTTGTATGACAGAAGAAAACGTCTTTGTGGAAGGGATAGCGCGGGTCGCCTGCTGAGAGCTGCCCGGAACTTGGATTGGCTGGACAAGCGTCAACTTATCCCGAAGCTTCTTCAAAGCCGATGAGGCCCCTGTTTGCATTTTACCTTTGCCCAACTCCTGCGATAGTTCGTCGATAGTAGAGCGAGACGTGCGGGAGGTAGAATCGGTTCTTTGACGGACGCGGGGCCACTTTGTAGTGCGCCTGAGTCATCGTCGTCCACGGAGGGTGACGTTGCAGAATGTGTACGCTTCCTAGTGCTCCGCTTGGAAGTAGAGTCGTCCAGGGGTGGCTTAGGCTTTAGAAGTGCTACTGCCATTTTGGTCTTGAGTCGTATGGTTTCAATGGACGTAACGGAGCTAGTTCTCTGACGAGTGCCAGGATTAGCCTCGGCGTCGTCATCATCGAAGGTCGTTCCACGTTTCTTGTCCAGTATCGTTGGTCGCTGTTCTGGCCAGAGAACTCGACCGCGTGAAGACTTTAAAAGAGGGTGAGGGGCTGAAATAACGGTCATGGGCGTCTTCTGCGACTTGGCAGACGAGTGGCCAGGGTTCGTGAAAGACGCAGACATCGTCGACATGATGGTAGAGAGCAAAATGGAGGGCGCTATTGTATCGACCGTGAAAGGCCATGGCCATGAGGCCGATTGTGAAGGCCGATCAAAGAGAACAATGGGATTTTTACGAGTCATCCGAGATCGACGGTGATCGACGGGTGAGAAGTATCTTTCTTTCTCTTAAAGATTGACCATGGGCATAACATCTGTGCTTTAAGATTAAGAGGAGTTGAAGGGGAGCCTTGCAACCGCTCCGATATCATCTTGAAGTTGGTGCCAATGGTACGGATCACAAAAGTCCAGTGCACGTGCTCGCTTGAAGACTCGCTTTGTATGTGCTTGGCTTGATCCATCATCTTTTCCTTTCTCCCGCAGTCACAAATGAACTTGAGATAAGTATGTGCCAGCGTTGGATTGGCTACCAAGGGTCACAGAACCGGTGATTACCTAATGTCAAGGAAGTCAGTTGTTGGTCCAGGTTCCGAGACTAGCGGTCACATCATACTTGAGCCAAACAGGCGGGATGGGGGAGTGGGAGACAATCCTCTAAGTCGGGATGAGCAATATAGGAACGGGTCGGCGAAGCAAGGCACGAGAAGAGTGCGCGGGACTACTTAATCACCATTCTGAATGTCAGACTGAAATGCCCTGGCCAAGCAGCGAAACAGAGTTCCAGCAAATCAATGCTAGATCCACGTTAAGAGCGAGATTGACGGAGAAGCCTAGAAGCCTGTATTAGCTTCGGAGAGACCTTGGATGATCGTGAACATGGATCCAGTAGAATACGTCCAGGCGGGCGGCCGATGGGAACTTCATCTCTTGAAGCAGAAATCAGCAGATGGGGAAAGAACGACTAAACTCTATGCGTTCACTTACAATGTAGCCGGAATTACGCCGTTCACGCCCTCCTTGACCGCAACAGGCAGGAGCCTTCTGGCGGACACTATATGCAGACCGCAATTAGGGTTCGTAAAGCTATTATAGCAGCTTCAATGAAGGTGGTGTGACCTGGGAGGTGTACGTACATTGGAGCACAGAACAGACGTTCGGTGATTTGAACTGAAAAGATGGCACCCGCGCGAGAGCGATGGAACCTGAAGGAGCTAGCCTCGGCCGTCGGGAAACACATTGTGATTTCGTGCAAGTTGACGTGGGTTGGATGAGGATAAGTAGTAGAAGGGAACATAATATCCCCCCCCCCCCCGGGAGCAGCCATTCCTGGTGATTCAGTTTTAAAAGATTTGAAAGAGTCGCAGGCGGCACAGAAAGTTGAACCCTCAATCACTCCTTGAACCAACGTGTTTTCCGGTGAGAATCGCAGTGGGAGCAAACATCAACTTTAACCATGTGCAACCCCGTCAAAATCAACAACGGCTTGTCAACTGCGCCCGTCAATGTCACTGACAATCTGAAGGTTCTTGTTCTCGACTTCAACGTCAACTTGGAATATCAGTCGCAATGGCAATATGGACAACTGCGAAAGGTCTGAGGTGAAAACTTATTGAATGCCGAAGATTGACTTCTTACATCGACAATATGTATATTCGTTGTCCCGTATACCTGCAGGAAGAAGTTAGACTGGGATGTTTCGCGCATCAATGCTCGTTATCCCCAGCCGCACGCACACCTGCACCAGCCGGAGTAGCCCACAAGCTGCTCCGACCGGTTCTCCCCACACACGGGCAGCATCTTCGGTACGACGCAGCGTGCACGAAGATGCTGCACACACTAGCGCGAAGGCTATCGTGAGCAAGAAATGGAAGGGTCTGCGGTGCGAGGCACGAGCGGAGCGGGACGCGGGGTTTCTTGTAGATAGCCGGGCCCGGAACACGAGCCAAAGGCTCTAGCGAAACAAACACAAAGTTTGTTTCGCGTGTTCTCTTAGACGCGTAGACTACCTAGTCTACACGTCCTATCCCGAGTCTTTGACCGGTCTCCGGGCCCTCTGCTTTTTCTTTCTCTTTTGCCCACCCACCCAGCACCAGTATACCCTCCTGCGTGACGCTGCGCCGTCCCACCGAAGGGTCTGCCCGAGTGCCGTGCCGGCAGGGTTGTCCCCAGCCGCACGCACACCTGCACCAGCCGAGTGATGGTTGGCGTCCTCAAGTTCCTCCGAAAATTGGGCAACACTGCAGGTTTCAAAGGCATATTCAACCGCTCATTTATAATACACGACATCAATCTGACAATATAGATCTGTTCGCCGCTGAGGCTGATCCTGGCGCGACTGTTCAAACCGACGAACAAATAATGGGTGCGTTCGCTGAAAAAAATATCCCTCTATTTCACATACGGATCGTTATAGACTACATCAAGAATCACGGCGGCACTGAATATTACACAATCGGGACCGCGGCTATGCTCCCACGAGAAAAAGGCGGCGTTGTCTGACCCGAATTAAAGGTCATCGGACCGCCACTGCAACCGACACGGCTAGGATCCATGGCTAGCCTTGATGTAAGTAGTACTAGTATCTTTTGAGCGATTCATGAACTTCTCAACCTCGGTAGCACCGGTGTGTCTGACTGGCTCAAACATAGATCTGTGCGAAGCGAACTTCTGAAAACGGGTGTTCAATCATCAATGTATCCTCATGGGACTGCTGTCTTGTACGTCTATCGACATCAACGCATCGTTCACCTTTCACTGTCAGTGTTCTGACAGTTGTCGTGCGTGATCTATGTTGTTACTAGGCGATCTTCAGGTTCCGAGTACTTCGTGGGCGGCACGGTGAACTGCTACAATGTAATCCTGACCTATCTGCAGAATTGCTCTTACCAGACAAAAACTACCCAACATCCATCTGATCCTTGTGATGCAACTACCGGTCCCCGACCACTTGGTGCGCATTCTATTCAGGTCTCATGATGCGAACTGCGGTCGCGTTGGAGCAACGGACAAAAGGCGACCACCGACATTCTCAACCAGATCAACCCCGGGTCGTGGGAAAGTTGAACTGCACCCTCGGGGTAGTGTTGCCGCAGATTGATGTGAGGTGATGCGGTGTGGCAACTCGTGTCAACTCGGTTGGGTCGAGTTGTGCACCGGATTGGGTCGAGTTGTGTTAGATTGTGTTCCCACGCTCCCCATTTGGAACGACGATGAGGAGAGGGCGTTAATGAGTGCTTCCAGGGAGCTTGAACAGTGTCTTTGACAACTATTATTTGTTGGTAATGGTCCTGAAGTACCCATGGACACTTTTCAGGAATATTTGAACACATCGGGACCCCTAGGAGGTGTGTTTCAGAAAAAAAGGTTCTTAATTCTACGCAGGCTGGCCATGACCAGGGAAAATTGCAGATGGTTGGTTTTACCCAAACTATTCATATTTATGAAGTCCCTGATTTTTTAAAAGAGAGAGATGGCTTTCAACTGCAGAAATCATGGCTTGTGAAGACTTGCGATCGTTTTGGGCGGTGGCTGTGGGCAGTGTCAGTCTGCACGTGCCATATATTTGGCGTATGGGAAAATGATCAGGCCTGATTAGGCCAACTCGGATCGCACCGACGTGCAACTCGATTGGTCGAGGCGATCCGAGTTTGCCATCTCGATGGCCGATCCGAGTTACAAATCGATGTCAACTCGCATCGACGGCAACACTACCTCGGGGATTGGAACATTTGAGGGGGGCAGAAAAGTCGGGGGAAAAAAATGGAGAATTGGGAGAGAGTCTGAGAGAGTGTACTGGAGCCTGCCCCATTTTTTACGTCTCTCCTGGATAGACTCGAGAAAGAAAAGAGTAATTCTCGTAGGGGGTTATCTGGCCGAGAACGCCGGTGGTTGGGCAACGGATCACTGGCTATCATTTGAGTTGATCGATGATCCCCTGAACGGTTGATAATGCCGAAGACTAATGGGTCCATCAATAGAGAGGCACACGACAAACTTGCTCTCGCTCTTGTACTTGCATGATGCCTGCTCGTTTATGTGGACTGGCCGTTCTCGCTCTCTCGTTCTCAGTAGTAAATGCTGCGAAGGTTTCCTCGTTCGCAGGATCCACCAGCACCTTTCTCTTTCCTCCCGCTAACCAAACGGTTACCGCCACCGACACATACTTCCCAAATGCAAACCAAGTGGGCTTTGCAGGGCCCACCCCCAGTGGGTTCAGTCTCTGCCTCGTGCGTTTTGTACTCACCGAATTTTCCAGCGGGCGATGAGGCCAACGCTATCGCGACGGCGCCATCGGTCGCCACCGTCAACAGTGTCTTCCCTCTCATTAACCCCGCCACCTCCGACAAAGAAGGGGGCGACTTCGATGTGGTGCATCATTTCGGAAACCTCGCGCCGTGGCAGTCTGTCAAGTCGCTTGGGTTACCCCATGCATCTGCCTCAGTCCCGAAAGGCTGCAAAATCAATCAAGTGCATCTCGTGCATCGGCATGGTGCAAGATATCCAACGACGGGCGCCCCGCCATCCGCTTTTGCATCAGCGTTGCACGGGCTCGCATCGACCACGGGCGTCAACGTAACTGGCCCGCTGGCATTCTTGGCGACTTGGGAATACAAGATGGGTGCGGAATTATTAACCCCCTTTGGTCGCTCTCAGCTGTAGGTGTTTTCATACGTGCTATCAATCTCGAGAGGTGACATGATCACGGTTAACAGTTTTGACCTTGGCGTCGGGTTTCGTGTAAAATATGGTGTGATAACTCCGATTTTTTCATGCAGCCGTAATCAAATGTTGTAGGCGAGCTGTTGAAAGGGTTCAACGATTTACCCGTTTTTCGCACCACTTCTGAAGGTGCGGCGCTTGCTGCTTTGTCTAAATCGCGTAATGATCTTTGCCCTAGCTCGCATGGTAGACTCTGCGTAAGTAGCTGTGATGTGGGACCGAAAAATCCTTCTTAAGATCGTATTTAATCGCAGCTTGCATTTCGCGGCAGGATTTTTCGGCGTGCAAAGTTACCAGCAAGACTATCATCAGCTCATCGAAATTGAGTCCCTAGGGTTCAATTCGACACTGGCTCCGTACGAGCAATGCCCGAATGCCAATAATGCCATCGCGAACTTTGGCCAAGTTCAGGCCCTCAAATGGGCGTCAGTGTACTTGGTGGAAGCGCAAAAGCGATTACAACCCTTTATAACGGGTCTTCCGCTTTCTTCCAGCATTCTGGTTGCGATACAGCAGCTTTGCGCATACGAGGTGATCTTCCTACTTATTGCTTATGCTTCGTTTCGATCTGACTACGGTAGACGGTTTCATTGGGCTACTCAGCGTTCTGTGATCTGTTCACCGAGGAGGAGTGGCTCGGCTACTCCTACCTGAATGGTTGGTGTTTCATACATTTGGCTCACTCACGTCTCATACATATCTGCAGACCTCCTGTTTTGGTACGGTTATGGACCGGGAAATCCCGCTACTAGCGCTCAGGGAATCGGATATGTTCAAGAGCTTCTCTCGCGCCTGACCCAAACACGTATCACCGAATTTGCGACTACTGTCAACAAGACGATCGTTTCCAGCAAAGTCACTTTCCCGCTTGACCAGCCGATGTATGTCGATGCCACCCACGACGTCGTCATCTCCGCAAGTCAGTTGCAAGCTTATTTCAAAACAATATTTACTCACATTGAAACAGTCGTTACCGCTCTCAACTTCACAAGTCTCGCCGCCAACGGGCCACTTCCGACAGACCACATCCCTCCTAATCATGTAAGATCATTTCTTATACGTCCAACCTATATGTTTACTCAATACATACAGTCGTACATCGTCAACTACATAGCGCCCTTTGCTTCCAACCTCGTGGGTCAGGTACTGTCTTGCCCTGCATCGTCCATGCCCACGCATATCCGTTGGATTCTGAATGACGCCGTCATCCCTCTCACCGGCATAAAGGGCTGCAAAGCCAATTCAGATGGCTTATGTCCGCTTCCGAGCTTCATCGATGGCATAAAACAGCGCATCGAGGAGGTCGACTTTGCCTTCGATTGTTTTGCCAACTACACGATGCCGGACCCTGACAATATCACTACTGGGCAGTATCCGAAGTCGGCCACAACACTCTCGGCGTAATTCGGGTCGTTTTTTTTCGTGTGTTTAAATAGAGAAGGTACATAGATTATATCTCGTTTAATTTCAACAATCAAATGGCACCAAGGTCAAACCGTGACGATTCCACGAATGATGTCTGCTGCTTTTTCGGCACTGGCACAGCCTGATCAGAGGAGCCGATTCATGGCGAGAGGAGTGGCTTACGCTCCATACAGGGTAGACATAGGATGTGCACTAATTTGCTGTGGGAAGCATCCGCATTTATTCTACGATAGCTACAACACTCTTGCAACGGTCGAGAAAATATTGAACTTCACTTGATCATCATCGAGAATTACATCATGTATTAGGAAGTTCACCATCCCACTTCTGCATCGCAAGCCTCGCCATCCAGCCATTCAAGGTCGTAAACACCAGCCCGTCCAACGCCTGCAGACGCCTGCCATGCGACTTCATGCCCACACGCCCAGTGAGGACGGTGACGTGCCGCAGCGGTCGACAGCGGCCATCACGCACCCGCCATCGCGACTCCACCATATCGACGAACGCGGTGCGGTCAAGAGAGTCGTTCGCATCGCACCACGACACCGACGTCAGGTTGGGGCAGAGACAGGGCCCGGCATCGCGGAGCGTCAGCGCGGATATAATGGCGTTCGTGTCCGCAGGGCCGGGGAAATCGAGCCATAGGCTGGCGAGAGACGGGAGGCTCTGCAGGAGATCAACGACCGGCGCGCTGGTGCGGCACGCACGGAGCGTGAGGTGCGTCAGCGTGCACGAAGATCGTTGCACGAAGGGGAGCACGCGGTCAATTGCCCCTCCGATGCGGAGGTCTTCGAGCGCAGGCGCCACCAGGCAGTCCAGGAACTTGTCGTTGGTGACGGTGAGCCGGCGCAGGTGACGAAGAGTGAGAGAGGCGGCAGGGTCCGGAAAGAGGCTGCTGTAGCTCATGGAAAAGGTGATATAACATTCCACGACATTCGGCGTCATGCGTAACGTGTGAAATGTCCCAGCCCCGAGCATGCAGCGGTATAGGACGTGATCTGCGCCCACGGAAGCGGACGTCGTTCACGCGGTTCCCGGAATCGCCCAGGACGACTTTGCGCAGGTTCGGCGCGTCGGCGACTAAGCCGTCCTTCAGATAACGTAGAGCCTCACCGGTGCACACGAGCTCCCGCAGGAGGGGCACATTTCCCCGAGCTGCGGCCAGTTGCACTTGGGGCATGTGATAAACGGTCGCGATTTGAAGGTACAGCCGCCGCCAGCGCGCACAATGCGCGATGAGCGCGCTGCGCGCCTCGTCTGTATGCGCCTTCCAAAAGTCGCCCTTATTCCAACGGAACAGCACGTCCAGTGGCGCGCCCCCGGCGCGCTCGAGCTGCTGCTGGAGCACGGGCAGCGCACGTGCGGGCATGTTTGAGGCGATGACGAAACAGGACCAGAGCACCGGGCACGCGAGCGCGAGTGTGCGCCAGTGGCGGCAAACGTGGCCGAGCACCCACGGGCTCTCGTGCATCTGCGGCGCGCTGGGGGAGTGTTCGTGCATCTGTGGAAGCGTGAACGCGAATATCTCGCAGAGGAGCTCGGGCGGCAGGTTTTGGATGGGTGGCGAGTGCTGCTGGTCTTCGTTGGCGAGGCTAAGCTGCTCCGCTATGCGCTGCAGATCAAGAAGAGAGCGGTCCAGGTTGGCCATTTGAAAGTTACTTGTCGGGGGTACAGGTTCCAGATCTGTGAGAGTCCGCGAGAGCTGAGAGAGAGCGTCTGCCAAGTCGGAGGTGGACGACGGAGCAGTCATGACGGGAGAAACGTTCAAGGATACGTCGTGTGTGCTGTACGCTGTCTCAAAGTGACTCGTTCACAGTCACTGTCAAACACGAAAAGTGTGTGCTAGCACGTGAGCTAGCGTGCGAACCGCGTTCACCAAGCCGTTCTCCAAGCACGACCACACATCATCAATCATCCTCAAATCACGCCCACAAGCCAGGTCAGGACAGTATATCAATTACACCACGATCCAAAAGGCTGTCCATCTACTGTGTGCATGCGTATGTATGTATGTATCCTAACTAAATATGCCAGTGCGTGTGTACGTGCGTATGTACTGCATCGTGTGTATGTAAGTACATGCAAGAGCGAATGCCGAGCGCGGGAGAACCGGAGCGTGGGACATATCAGCTCCACTGCAAATGTCAGGACGGAGGGGCAGGCAACGTGCAGACGGAGATGAAATGTAGGGCAATGGCGTGCAATGCAAGATGGAGATAGATGCGAATATAAATAAATGACATGCCCGCGTCCGCGGAGTCCATGGTGCGCTGCGTCGTACATTTTTGTGTTGGTGTGTCGGATGTACATTTTGATATCAATGAGTCGGTTCGATTCGTCCTGGCGAGCCCGCCCGTGGCGTATGATGTACTTCTGTCGTTTTGGTGTGGACGGTTTTGGTGGGCGGGCGGCGGGGGGGACATGGGTACAGGCCGAGCGGGGCATCAAGAAGGACGGAGTCGGGAGGGGCGCCGTGGAGTCGGAATCCGCCTAGCTGCTGGGTGCCGCCGTCGCGCAGCACGCGGGGCCCTACTCCTCCCCGCGCGCAAGACACACGCTCCCGCCCCAGCTCGGCGCGCGCACGTCCTGCCCCACGATCTGCCACGTGCCCTCGAACGTGTCGCGCCCGACGAGGTGCCCCGAGAGGAAGCACGTCGCGAGCCCGAGCGACGCGTCGCGCTGCGGGGGAGGGGCGTCAGCGCGCGGGTGCGAAATGAGGGGAAAGACGAAAGACGAGGAAGAGCGACGCACAGGCTTCATCAGAATCCCAATCAGCCCGTCCCACGGGCGCACGCGCCCCGTGTACTCGTAGTGGTGCCACGCCATCCCGTGCCGCGCGTCCGTCGCGCCCGTGAACACCACGTCCAGCACGCCGTCGCACGCGCCCGCGAGCGGGTCCCACCCGTCCCACCACGCGTCGGCGTCCGCGTCCGCGTTTCCCGCGGACGCGCGGTCCTCGTCCACGTCCATCCCCACCCCACCCGCGCGCGCCCGCGCCCGCGCCCGCTCCCGCCGCCCGCGCGCCTCCCTCCCCAAACACCCCGCACACACCTCCGGATCGTGCGCCCCCGCGCGCACCCCCCCGTCCGCGCGCACCGCCTCGTACGCATACGCCTCCTCCTCCCGCGCGCCCGGCGCGCGCACGCGCACCTCCGCGCCGACGACGCGCGCGCCGGGCGGGAGCCACCCCGCGTCGAGCGTGCTCGCCGCGGCGGCGGGCGGCGGCGCGGGGCGGTTGGGCGAGTACGCGCGGTGCTCCGCGAGGCGCATGTACACGGGGCGCCGGACGGCGACGAGGTCGTCGTGCGCGAGGCCGGCGGGGGGGAAGGCGCCGGTGGGGGAGGAGAGGAGCGCGTTGAATGCCAGTTCGAAGGGCATCTGGACGGGAGGGGGGTTAGTTGAGTGGTCGGGCGGGTGAGGAGGGAAAGGGGGAGAAGACCAGTAAAAAAAGGGGGGGCGGGAGGATATGGGGGAGGAGCAGTCTACGCGTGTCCCCTCCCTCCTCCCTCCTCCTCCTCCTCCAAAAAAAAAGCAACAAAAAACCAAAACTCACCACCATCGTCCCCGCCCACAAGCCCGTAAAGCTCCCCAGCTCATACACCCTCCCCACCCTTCCGACCTCCCACCCATCGTGCTCTCCCCCCTGTCCACCTCCCACCCCCGCAGAGGTAGAAGCCGACGGCCCAGGCAAAGAAGAAAAAGAAGAAGACGGCCGCCCCCACACCCCCGCCGCACACGCCCTTGCCCGCGCCCCGCCCCCCAATCGCCCCCGCGCGGGAACCGCACCGCGGGCCGCGCGTTCTTCTCCACGATGTCCGCCTGCGTCGGGCCGATCGGCATCCGGTGTATCGCGGGGTGCAGCTCGCCGCCTTCGAGCGCAGCGGCGGTGTAGCGCGCGACGGCGTCCGCGCGCGTGAGCGGGAGGTGCGGCGGGACGCCCATGCGCGCGAGCCCGAGGCGCGCGAAGAAGAGCAGGCGCGCGGGCGGCGCGGGGAGGACCGGGGCCGCCGCGTAGCCGTGCCCGTCGGCCGAGTTGTTGGCGGTAGAAGAGGAAGCAGCGGAAGGAGGGGGCGAGGTGGCGTAGATCGGATACGCGCCGTGCGTCGTCGGGATCGTCGTCGTGTACTGCGTGCGCGCGTCCGACGCGGCCGCGGCGGGGAACGGGAGGACGAAGTGGTGCGGCGGGCAGAGCGCGGATGCGTACTGTGTAAGGGGTTAGCGGTGTTTGGGGCGGGGAGGGGACGGTGGGGGATGATGAACAGACAGGGTAAGAGGTGGCGAAGCAGGAGAAGGGGGAGGGGGGGGGGAAGAGGCGAGATAGGCAACGGAAACGCCGACACCGCGGGACGAAGGGCAGAATAAAATGCGGGGGATGACGCGGAGGATGCGGAAGGGGGGGGCGATGAAGGGGTGAACGGAATGGAAACGTGCGTACAGGGCCGCGTACTCGAGCGCGCAGCATAGAATAGAGTGTAATGGAAAGCAACGGAAAGCAAATACAATCGAAGAAAAGAAAAAAAGGAAAGAGACGCACCCGAAACGGCACGACCACAAACGGGAGCAACAGCGCCATGAGGTGGCGCCGCAGCGCCTCGGGCTCGGCGCGCACTTTTTCTGTGCGCAGAAACAGTCAGCAAGCGGTACGGCAGCACGCGGCAGAAAAGAGAGAAAGAAGGGGGGACGCGCAGGTGAGGGGGCGGGTCGGCGAAGAAAGAAAAACACATCAGGCGGACGCTCGCGTCTAAGACGTCGAGTGCGTGCACGCGCCAGCGATGCGGTCGACGGGGAGGGTGTGCGCAGAGGAGAGTGGAGCGAGGAGAAGGAAGAAGAAGGGGGGTGGGTGGTGAGGACGCCAGCCGCCGCGGAGAACCCCACACACGGACGCCAGCCAGTGCGTCGGGCAAGTGGCGCCGGGCGGGGACTCGAGGACGCGTAGCGCTACGCGAGACGAACGATCGAACGTGCGTGTGCGCGTCTGAAGCGAGATGCCAGATGCCAGATGCGAGATACGAGATGCGAGATGCGAGGCACTCATCCCCGTTTGCGCGGCGGTGATAGTCCTGCACGCGAGCTTGCCGAGGGAGAGCATGGCGGGGGTGCGCACGACCGCAGAACATGGGTGATGAGCGGCGGTAGGTGCACACGACGAACACGCGAGCAGGCAGGCGGGGGGAGGGGAGCACCATGGGCATGGGCATGGCATGAATGACGGGACGAGACGGGGTGAGACGGGATGGGATGCCGGCCTCCTCAGCGTGTTATGCTAACCCACGACCGAGAAGATAACGGCGAGTATACGATAACCACGTCAGCGGTGCACACGACGAGCCCGGCAGCAATAGGACGGCAACAGGCGATGACGAGGTGGTGGACAGTCGACGAGGTCAGCGAGGTCAGCCACCAGCCAGAGGCGGACAAGCAAGGGGGAAAAAAACAGGAAGAAAAGAAAAAGGCACCCACCGTCGCTGCCCATAAACCACATCACCCACAGCGCACACGCCGCATCGCTCCCCTCCCCATCCACCCCGCCCCGCGGCCACCCCTTCCGCCCCTCCGCCCACCTCCCGTCATACAGCCTGTCGCGCACATACCGCAGCGCAAACTCCTCCGCGCCCGCCCACACGAGCTGCCCGCGGTTCCGCTGCTGCGCGTCGTCGCCGAGCAGCAGGCGGTACGCGACGTGCAGCGCAGGCCCCGCACCGGGCGCGTGCACGTCCCCGGTGCGCAGCACGCGCAGGGCGGCGCACGCGTGGCGCAGCTGCGCGGCGCGGCGCCGTATGGCACCACCGCCACCGCGCCCAGCGTGCTCGCCGTCATCGTCGTCGGGCGTGAACTTTGCGCGCCACACGCGCGCCTCCAATGCTGGGCCTGCGCAGGCGGCGAGTGCGCGGCAGGTGCGGAAGAGCGGCGGGAGGCCCGTGGGGAGGCCGAGGTTGGGCGGGCGGGTGGCGACGTGGAGGGCAATTGCATCGAGGACCTCGGGCGGGAGAGCGAGCAGGCGGGCAGTCGTTGGCAGTGTTCCTTGCATGTGTTGTGGGGAGGGCGAGCGAGTGCTCTGGTGTGTTTCTTACATACTGGCCGAGGCCAAGAGGGCGGGTACGTAAACGTGCAGTCCCCGCGACGGGCATCACAGTTTTCTCCTAATGCGGATCGATATGTCCGGCGGCCGTTCACGTCACCGCGATCACCACACGCGCGGAGATACGCCCCGCCTCTGACCGCAACCCGCTTTGGGCCATTTCTAACCGCGCACCCTATTTGGGTGACATGACTCACCACTCGATCGATCGCGTGTCGATCCATTTTCAAAATATCAGATTCCGCGAAAGAATCCAGAAAGGGAAATAGCGAACCTCATTAATAAGCTTCATTTCTCAACCCCGGATGTACGAATAAACAAACAAATCAAATGTCTTGTCAGCGGCGACCTCAGCTACCTCCCAACAACCCAAATTCGGTCTCGGTTCAGGCCCAGGCCCCGGAAACTACCATGTAACATTGTAGTAAACCTAGGGGCGCTGGGGAACCTAGGCTGGCCTAGAGTAATTCACGCGGAGCGTGGATTTTTTTGGGCGGCCTGGGCCACAGAACACGGTACTTTCGGCAAGTTTTTTCACGACTTGTAGGTGCCAGCGAAACTTGACCCTGTAGAATCGAGCCAGGGAGAATGTTTGGCTTGTACGCTCAAGACCCTTGTCCGAAATAGCATCTGGACGGCCGACTTGAAATTCCGTAGAGCGACACTGGAAATGTAGGGCGCAAGGCCGGCAATGCTGCATGGTAGTGACCGGGGGCCCCTCATCACCGTCAAAGTTCACCAGATAGAGTTTACATTATTTACAGATCTACAGGTTGCACCCTCCGTCGAGGGTCCAACATCACGCCAAGGTACGATTCAACACCCCGCGCTTGATCCGCGCCCGCGTCCGCGTTCTATTCGGATTTGGAAGTACGCTTCATCGAGGGTGTCCCCGGGATAACCACAAGTAGTAGGCAGACCACTGCAACGGCCCATCTGGGACGTCGACTGTCGGGCGCGGAGCGCCGTGCGTATGTGCAATCCCTCCGCAGCACTGACCCTGCAAGTCCGTCCGCGTCTGTACGGAAGAACACACCCGTCCCAACGTAAGCACCCAGACCCTCCCGTCGTACGCCACCGAGGAAAGAACTTAGCCAGGACCACGAAAAAGTCCCGAACCCCGCCTGTATTCCCACGCTTGAATCGCAGAACACAACGACACCACGCGCATTGGCTGGCGGCGGAGCCCATACATGCACCTGCCATCCCACGGCCGACACGCCCTGCCATTCATCGCGCCCGCGCCACCTCGACTGCCTCTTCCCCAAGTCGTCAGATTCAGGCTTGCGGAGCGGAGGTCGTCTGGAATAGCGCCGTGGCGTGATTCTCGCCGTGATTGCAGTATATTTATCTGCGTCTCGTGGTCGTCACGCGCCTGCACGCAGAGCATGGCCAGGATAAAACGTAAACCGCGATGCACTTTATTGCGCTACGCGCAATCTATTCAAGTCAACGTGCGGAGGGCGCAGCCAGAACCACAACAGCCGCCTCGTCGAGGCGCGCGCGGGTCCTTATGTAGATCTCGATCTCACGCAGAGTATCCAATCGGCGGACGGTGCACGTCCCAGTGGCTGCCCAGCTCGAGAACCAAAAGCGGCTGCGACGCAGCCCTGCCCCGTCTAACGCGGGCGCGGGCAGATCTCAAGCACTGGCACGTACGCAAGCTGCAAGCGCCATTCGTCCTAGCATCGGACGCGGACGCGGACGAGGTCAGTATATATTATGTTACGCACAGCCCGCCGGTCGGAGCTCGACAGATGGCTACACACACACAAAACAAACGCTAACCACCGTCCACCAGCGGCGTGAACGAGAACGGCAAACGCCGGGCCCAATTCAATGCGTGGTATCTCCGCCGCCGCACGAACCCGCTATTCACTGCACTCAAGTATCAGTCGCGGGGCGGAAAGTCGAGACAGAGCGAGGCCCAGGTACAGACGGCGACCGCCGGCAAAGGCCGCGCCAACTCAATTATGCCCGTGAGGCGACAGATGGCTTGGAAGGAAGTGGAGTTCTGGGGTGCGAATCGCCGTCGCGTGACCGCCCCAGCAGCCCGCTATACAGTACAACACGCCGGAGCCCGTGTCCTGTCTACGCACGCCGCCGCATCTCTTTCTCGTTCTTCGCTGTTGCGGCGAGACCGACGTGTGGGGCTCCGTGCAGTCCAAAAGGCAAGATCTTGGGGCAGCGCCGCAAAGGTAGATACAAACAGCACTCCCGACGTCCGCGGTTGGGGCTGCGTGCGACGAAAGGCAAGACCTTGCGGCGACGCCGCAAAGGCAGATACAGTATTTCCGACGTCCAAGGACGCCGCGATTTCTGGTGCGGGGTTACGATCCTTTGTGACTTAGCACGCCTTCTGTGACACCCCGTACCCCCGGACTCGCCAGGCCGGGTTACGGCGCGCGCGCGCACCTGGCACACCCAGCGACATGTTAGTGTACCGTCCAAGGATGCCGCGATTTCTTTCGCGCGGTTGTAAGATCCATTGTCGAACGCTAGCGCGAGACCAACGCATCACACTTGTGTGACACCCCGTACGTAGCCACGCAACCCAGACTCGCCAGGTCGAGTTACGGCGTAAGCGTATCTGGCGCACCCGGCGACATGGTAGTGTGCGCTGGGAGAACTGGGTGCTTCACCTCCCGCCAACACATATGCATTCCCCACGCCGCCGGGCAGGCGGCAGGCTCGGTTCTCTGCGTCGGCGTGCGGACGCATGCATGCATCCATGGGGAGCGCGGACGCCGCGCGGCGGGGGATGACCGTGACACCCAAGCGCACGCGTGTCGCGCACCAGACCGGGCGCGCGGAAGCCGCCGCCGCCGACGCCACGCAACCCAGACTCGCCAGGTCGAGTGACGGCGTACGCGTCTCTGGCGCACCCAGCGACGGGTAGTGCGCGCCGGGAAAACCGGGCGCGCGCCTCCCGCCAACACACATGCATTCCCCGCGACGCCGCGCAGGCGGCAGGCTCGGTGCTCCGCGTCGGCGTGTCGGCGGGGGCGGCGTGCGGACGCGCATGCACGCATGGGGAGCGCGCGCGCGGCGTGGCGGCGGCTGATACACAAGCGCACGCGTCGTGAGATCGGGCGCGCGGAGGCTGCCGCCGCCGAAGCCCGTCCCTGTGTGCTGGCTCCTGCGTCTACGCCGTGCGCGCCGGTGTGTGGTACAGCCGGCAAAAGGAACCTTGCACGAGGCACGCTCGGTCGTGCGGGTCGACACGATTGAGTGTGAGGCCTAGAGTGGGGCTGGGTGTCGATGTGCGCAGGCGGGCGAGGCAGGCGCGCGACGAGGGAGAGGCGGCGCAGGGGAGGGGGTGCCGCGTAAGGGCACGCGGCGGATGACTGATGGCACTTCCCGCGGTGGGTGGTGCCCGTGCACGAGAGAGCCGCGTGTCGATGTGCGCCAGCTGGAGATTACGGGGACGCTCGCACGCGGACGGTGGACGGACGGGCGGGGTCATGAAGAAGCTGCGTAAGGGGTAGTAGGGGGGGCACGCTCGTCGCGCCGATGCGGGGTCCCAGGCGTATGAGAGGGTATGTAGCCGACGCACCCTGCGCCAGCGTGCATGTGCAGGTGCGTCCAGCCTCGCCCCCGCCTCGTGGACCGCGGCGCCGCGCGGATGCGACCGTGCGTCGAGTGATAATGCTGCCTGCCGCGGGTGGAGTGCGTGCACAGTCGAGTGGGTGTGGGTGTGAGCGTGAGCATCGAGTAGGCGGGTGTCCAAGTTGGCAGACTACCGACTTTGGCCTCCCGCCGCGAGGATGAGGCGGGGTCATAGGAGATCGAGAGGCGTCGGTGGGGGAGGGGGGGCGCACTGGTGACGGGTCCCGCGCCGTGAAAGGCCTATGTAGCACCCAGCATCAGGTTATGGATAGCAATGGTGAGGATACGTCCTTACGCAGCAATGCGCGGTGGGGGATGTCCGTGGATGATCAAGTGTGAGGACATAGTAGAGTCGGGCATCCACGATCGTAGACCATAGACCGCCGCAGGCGTTCGGGTGCCCGACGCGACGGCGGCGGGGGATCATACGAGCGCGAGACCGTGATGCGATATGCGTCGGTGATGTGATAGGCGTCGCCCAGAGGATGAAGGTGCGCATGGCGTCGACCGCAGACGTAAGTATGTCTACGCGGGTGGGCAACACTACGCGTGCGTTGGCTCTCGATATCTGGATGATGGTGATACTGCCCGGCCAGGCAGACAGTGGGTGGTGTCCGCGCACGATCAGGTATGAGGATCGAGTAGTGGCAAGTATCGAAGGATCGAGTAGGCGTTGATGTCCGCAGACCGCAGACCGCAGACCGAGGGGATGCGCAACTGCCCGCGACGCGACATCACGACGAAGCAGCGGCGGAAGACGAGGCGGATGCGAGCGCGAGTCCGTGATGAGATAGACGTCGGTGATGCGACAGGCGTCGCCCCGAGGAAGAAGCGGCGCAAGGGGCAGGGGTGCGCGGTGGCTGCACTGGTGAGATGAGTCCCATCCCAGTAGTCCATAGCGGCGCCGTAAACGGCGTGACTGGGGTATGTAGGCACCCTGAGCCAGCACGTCGCAGGATAGCGGTCCGAGATCGCCCGGAGCGGGTTAGATGTGAGTATCCAATGGCAAGTATCCAATGGCGGACGCAGCGAGCAAGTATACTCAGCAGCAGATAGATAGACAGCCTGAGAGCGCTTGGTCAAGAGGGGCACCGACGCGTAACGCGTAATCATACTTCTGGGACAGAAACCCCAACTATCCGGTTGCATCGGCTGGGATGGTCCCGCGCCGATCGGACTGTTCAGTGTTTGCCTTGGAGTTGCCATTGGTACTTACCTTACAAGAAGCGGAAACACACACAGAAGAAGTAGTCGTGAGCGGAGACGCACCAGCAATCGACAGCGGTTCCATGCAAACTGGCGCTCGGAACTGAAGGTTTGGTGGCGTTTCGCGGCGGGCATCACCGGGGAAATTCGTTTCGGAACGCATGCAGCGTCGGCGAGCGTCGCTTCGTCGGAACAATGCTTAGGCCATATGCACTACAGTAGCCCGAGAGCGCAGACGTGATAAATGATAGATAGATGGTGGAGGACCTACTTAATTTCCTTCGCCTACTCACCAGCATCAAATCACCCGGCGTGCGTCCCGAACGGTGCGGGCTCGCCTACGTGATTATAGGACAGCGGCAGCGCTGCCGCAGAGATACGACGGCGCAGACGACGCGTGCGAGCCACACACACGGCCGGCGATGGGTCGTCGGTCGGCCACAGGCGGACTTTCCCGGGTGGGCGATCGCAGATCTGGAATACACACAGAAACAGCATATGCCCTCACTCACAATAGACGCGGAGCGTGGATAGCGCGGGCTGGAATGTCGATGAGATGCAGATGTAGCTGCAAGACCTGCAGTCACGGACGGGCGGTACCGGCGGACAGAGAGGCAGTTCCAGCGGTCCGGGCAACGAATCCCAGTAAGTGAGTTACTACGTATACGATGGCATGAGACGCACGGCCAGCTGGCTGTCTTTGGGGTTTGGTTTGGTTTGGCTCTGGGAGTTGGGTTTGTAGGCAGTACGGAGACCCTGCACTGAACAGTGCTCATATGGGCGGGCTGATCGACGCGCAGAATGATATACAGACACCGAGATAGAAGTGTAAGACTTTCCGATGTGTTGGAGTTGCGTGACAGACTGCCCGTGATCGACGCGCCGGCGCAGCAAGGCCCTGGGAAAGCACACGGATTCGTCCCCTCGGTTCCGCAAACCGATACGTGGAATTCGACTTGAATGTGAACTGGCAGGCGGCGGCTAGGATGGATGGGTGGATGCATCGTGTTCTGACTCCAGCTCGGACTCGGAGAGTCCCAAACGCATGTATGCGGGTGTAGAGAGCTCGCATGCCGACGCGGCTGCAGGGAGCGCTTGCAGAAGGGAACAGGCTGCCGGTTTGACGCGGAAAGAACCGGAAAGGATTTGGTAACGCTTGAGTGAACGACACTGGTCACAGGCACGTGTATGTGACGCGTAAACCTTCATAAATGCCATCCATGGCGGTCGGCAACCCTGCCGGAAATCGGTGATCAAAAAACCGGTATTTCCGGATTAGGAAGATTCCCCCTATTTCTCGAGTCTTTGCTCAGAACATTCTTCCATGGGCCTATAAGACCTTGACTTGACCTCAGAATGCCATTTGTATGTATTAAATCTCGTTTGGGCCCCAATTTTTGGGGCAGAAGTCCCCCAATCGGGGATTCAGTGGGCCTACCTTGAATCACTCCTAAAATTCCGACTCTGCACAGGAATTTCTGGGTCCAAAGTTGCAGCAAGGTACATACTATAATTTATTTAGAACAAAATTATTGTTGTCGATTTTCAATATCTTCCCAGTGGACGTAGATATAGAGGGATTTATGCTTGCAATTGACTGTTTTAGGTACATCCGGACAGTAAACGGAAAATTTACTACAATCATTTTAACTAGTTATCTCATGCCACTATTTCACCCCACACAAACTTCTTGCAAAAGTTGCTGTAGGAAGCAGAAAACTGTCCTACCACTCGATGGGCATCTGTCGGAGTTTGAAATTAGCGGTGCATCATGGGCAGGACCAGTGATTATCCCTTTGGCTAACTAAGTTGTTAGGCTATCATTCATCAGTCTGGGAGTGAGAGAGAAAGACGGCACACACACACATGTTCCGATCTTTGCTTCTCGGTGAGTGAGACTCCAGAAGAGGACACTTCCCCACATTGAGGGAACATAAGTGAACGAACAGGCATCTTCCTACGGAGGCGTCTCCCCCTAAAGGATTCATACATATTGAACTACATATTGGCCAAACGAGATATAGAGTCTTTTATCGGTTGCAAGTTGTCAAGAGCGTCACCAATGAACAATGGAAGAATATCTTCAATATTCCGCCAATAAAGCAGGAAGGCCTTTGATGACCATCGTCCCTGCTTCATTACTATCCAAGGGTCAACCCCAGAGAGCAACAGGTGTGTAGTTCTGCCTATGCAATAACCACGGCCGTATAAAGCTCCCATACCGCATCTTTCCATATTGCGTTGCAGCGTGCCATAAAGATTTCGTGGGTTAGTGGAGCCCAACCCGTCGCCGTCTCATATGAGAATACAGGAGCATCCATGGGAATGTTCGCATTAACTGCTAGGTGATGCTCCATTGCGGTTATGCAATCAACGGCATCAAATGTCTCTGTGAGAAACATCCAATCCCTGGCAGTGAGTTTGGTCTTTGTCCATGGTAGCTTGTATTTCAAGAACCTGTGCGTATTGGCTGCAGCACCCCGTTTCATCCGGCATCCACGTGTGACATTCCGCGTGGGCATAAAAGTTGCGACGGAAGTGATGAGAAGTTCTCCGAGCCTTGCACAACCTCTCCAGGCAGAAGTGGCTGCTGCCCAAATAGTCAAGATGGTTACGCAGAGCTAGCATGTGGTCGAAGGAGACAGGATTGCGGGCAGTCGGTGGGAAGACGGCGGGGCTAATTTTGAGATGCCTTTCTTTGTCCGAGTTGAAATATTGCCGCCATGCCATGGTGCCCCATTCAACTGATGCCACAGGTGTAAACCCGAAAGCCACAATGCAACTGTACCAGAGGCAGCCAGGCCAGCACCTGCAGACACAATGAATAAAGACAAGAGTGCCTCACTAGCAGGCATGCGCAAATCCTCTGATATACAGTGTTGGTCGCAAAAATGGGTGAAGCGCAGGTAATCATGTTTTTGGGATTTTCGATTTTCTGGGTCCTTGGTGGCCACGTTTGGGCTGCAACTGAGAGGGGTAGACCGACCCCTGCCCACTCAAACATGCCGAGCCAGCTCCAACCAGCGTATGAGCTAAGGCTAACCTGTGCATTCTATCAGGAAAGGACTAAGCTCATCAGAGAGCGCTTGCACAGGCAAGTGATCATCCAGAGACCCCAAAACGCCGTGGGAGAAGGGGTCCGCCAGATTCATAGCAGATGGAACGTAAACAGGGGTGATTGTCAGATTGTTGGGCATCAAGATGGACGAGATGCAACGGATTAGTGCTGGGTTTAAAATGCTGTATAAATACATCGTATTATACAGGGCGTATTATACGGCGTATATTACATTAAATACCGGAGGCCTCCTGGAACCCATGTATTTAATACGTATTAAATGCCCGAAAGCGTCCGAGAGGTGTCGCCAAGGCTCTCAAATTGAATGGCAGCATGGGAGAGAATCCTCGACCCGCCGTGCGAACTGGGAGGCTCGGAAGATTCTTCTGTGCTCGGACCTGAAGTCCGTCGGCCGATTCGGCTAAGACGGTCGCGTGATTCCAATCAGCGCCACTTTTTTTTTCACCCATCGTCGACAGATCGCGTCCGTCGGCCCGAGGCACCCATGGGACTCTCTGCAGAGCAATATGACAGCCTGAAAACAGCCTCAAACCGTTTTCTTTCCGAACGGGACTTCAGTTTCGACGAGATGGAGGCGGCGATGGCAGCCGTTTTTGGTGTTGACAGATGGAAGCGGGCGAAGATGACACGGACACCGCCCCACCTCCACTTGTCGTGCGCCGTGCTGATCTCCTTAGCTTGGAGATTGAGACATACATTGATCTCAGTGCCGCAAAACTGAAGGAGCGCTTCGCTCCAGACCAGGGAAAGCCTCAGCCCGAGGTTCCCGAGGCTCCCAAAAAGCCGGCCGGGCAGTCGAGCTCGAAATGGACGGCGACGGACACTGAGTGGGATGCAGCAGCCTGGTAGGATTTGAATACACATTAAATACATTAAATACAGTGTTAAATACATGTTTTATACGTTTTATACATCAAAAATTTCGGGCCGGCGGCGCCAGTATTTAATGTATTAAACGAGCCCTACATTTCAGACGAGAGCCCTCCCGGCCATGAGGAATTATACAAACGTATAATACGTTCCAGACCCAGCACTACAACAGATGGATTCATTTCGAGATCCATTCTGGGAACGGCCTTTCTTATAGGCATCAATGACGGAGGTATTGTCACAATGGACGAGTAGGTCAGCATCCCGAATTCCTTGAGAGGCAATCCAAGTAGCAGCGAGTTCGACAGCCAACGACTCGAGCCAGCCGATGTCCTGACCATCAATTTTCCATCCGGCAATGAGTTTCCATGCTGCCCATCTTCGTGCAACGAAGAGTCCGATGCCCCAATCAGTTGAGGCATTGACCCAGATGTTGAACTCCATCTTTGTGCGGGGGTGGAGCAAGCAGGAAAAACCAGGAATATCCAAGATGGCAAGCCACCATCGCAGATCATTCTTGACGTAACTCGACATGTAATGTGCCACGAATCGGTTTCAAAACCCAGACATGAGGTGGATTAGTGAAGGAAGGAAGGAACGACCATCACGGTACACAAAACAGGTGTGCTGAAGGGTGCCATGGATGGATTGGACACCGGCGAGCTTGACTTTGGGCAAGGCAAGGAAATGGAATATTTTGGAATGGTACTTGAGTCATTTCTTCTCAGACAGGTAAACACGCTTGCTCAGCAAATGCCAGACAAACCTGCCATACTCAGTTGACTCAGCAAAGTCATGGCCTTTGTCTGTCAGGTCGTTCCAGATGATGCCCAGGGGGCCAGAAATGGCAAGAATATTGGCGAGGGAAAAGGAATAGGTATATGTCACAGATCCGTCAAGCAAAACCTCTGATGCATGAGGGAAGTGCAAGAACACAAAATCATCGACCCATTTTGCATTCTCGTGATGCCCATGTGCAGCCAGAATGTCCAAAAATGTGTCCGCAATGGTGCCTTGGATGTTACCAGAAGTGCGGAGCCCAAACGGGAAAACATGGTCAGGCCAGATGTGATCCCACCAGAGGATTGGTAGAGCCCACTTGTGTCGCGGGGCCACAGCAGAGCAACGAAAAGCATGTTTCTGGTCAAGGCCAGCAACCTGAGCACCAGCTGGTGCGTGTGCAACCTGCACATCATAAAAGGGCCATGAGTCATAGTTCATAAACATCCAGAGCAAGATTCAAGAACATGGACATATCATGGGCACATACATGGCCTTCATAAACATCTCAGCGAAGGTACAAACATGACCAATGATACACTATGGTGCAAACATGACCGGCAAGACATATACAGACAGTACAAACATGGCCGACATACAGAACGGTGCAAACATGACCGCATCCAGGATGGTGCAAACATGACCGACATGCAGATATAGACATTCATGTGAAATACTCACCATATCTGCCATCATGGAACAAGTGTGCCAGCCAATAGAAATCTCCTTGGAATCGAGCCAGGAATTCGTCGAGAAACCATTGTCATCAAGAACGGAATTGTTCTGGACCATACACCACTTGCTGGAAGCAGGCGACTTCTCGACCAGACCAAGTGGTGCTGTCTGAAAGTGGCTGCCAAAGAATATAGTAGCCTCCTCCTGTGAGAATGTGGGTATCACAGAGAGGGTAGAAGGGGGGAAAGCGAGGTCAAGATTATTTATTCAAGAAATCGGGGGGCTTTCATAGCCTTGGGAACAATGTAATACACAAGAGCAAATAGAGAGGTTGAACAATGGAAGGTATGAGGTTTCAGACCAGCTGAAATGTGTCTCACAACGTTGCTGTGCATATCCATGCCAGCATCGCAACCATGCAGTGTATGGCTGTGCCAGCAGCTTAATACACGTTTCGTACGAGTCGGCTTGGAGATATTCCAACACCTCCACTGTCAGAGGACCCGACATGCGGCCAGCGCCAACCTCTTGCATGAGGTAATCATCAATGAAAGACGGATTGAGTTCGGTGGAAGTCATATTAGGGGGGGTGAAAGTATAAGTAGGATTGGGTGGGTTACCAATTGGCGAACCAAAATTAATGTCGTGAATGAGATTGGGGTATCGGTGGAGGAGATTGCAGTCATGCAAAGCCGTCTCCCATGCCTCCGCATGGTACGGCGTGACAATGTGCTCACGTTCAGTAGCGAGTGCAACGGATCATGGGATGTTCGCTGCCGCACAAGGAGCAACTGTGGATGGCATGCGTACCACCTCCAAACTTGCATTCACCGGCAAGATTGTATGTGAAACAGACCGGGGCATTAGAGCCGATCCTGAAGAGCCCGTCCTTGTTGGTGTAAATGATGAATTGGCAACCGTGCCAATTGGGGCGTGTTTCATTACAATCCAACACTCGGTGGCCATCAGCAGAGCTGCAGCGAAGGCATAATGGGACCCCCCGAAAGGAACCCTTCTTTGCTCCTGCATACAGTTGAGCACGGGTGCGGGGCTTCTCCGAGCAAGTGGGACCCGGACTGGCTGATCCCGAGGCTGATGCCGGGGGTGTAGCAGCGGTGAACTGCATGAGAGCGCGGTTCTTAGCAGACTGGAGAAGTTTTCCATAAGCATCCCCTGTGGGGTCAATAATGAAGGCCTTGGTGAAGATCTGGGAACGTATCCTGATGTCAAAATCCCGAAATGCGGGGAACCACGTCTTGAACTCCGAGTCTGAGATCATAGTCTTGAAGTGCCTTGCATAACCAAGGAAGACAGCTTCACCGTACCCACGCTGGACAAACTTGAAAAAGGTGTTGTAACAGGTGGTCCAATCAGCCTGCTCCAACTTGTCTTCACTCGGAAAAAGGGAAACATCGAGGAGATGGGCTGAATCCTTGAGCTCTGTGGTGACCTTGACTGATTTGGTGCCAAAACCGGAGCGAATATGCTGCAAAGTGTTGGGAGTAAAAAGGGTGAGCAGGGGAGCAATACCAGACCTGGACAGAGTGAAAATTGCCTTTGGGATACTCCCCTCGCTGAGATCAAGGGAGTTCCATGCTGCCTCGGTGTCGTCCACAATCAAATCCGGGTTGGGACCTATAGCAGGAAGTATAGGGTTACCCGCAGCTGCAGGACCTCCAGTGGTGTTTCCTGTAGCGCCAACCGAGTTTGAGTTGTCTTGGGGCACACCTGCACTGATGGCAAGGATAGGGGTAATCTCGTCTTCCTCCTCTGAAGAGACATCGACCTCCCCGTCGGCCTTGCACTTGGCACGCTTTGCATTCCTTTCCTGCCGCTTCTGATCCATCTTTTTCAAGAGCTCGAGAACACCTTGGGGAGTCGAGGAAGCGCTGGTCGCGATGAAGGCACTGCTTCGCCCCCCGATGCCAGGGTTGACAGCAGGTCCCGTAGTTGACATATTAAAGGTAGGTAGAGTAGACTTTTTTAAGGGAGTTTTAGAGTAAGAAAGAGCAACGAAGTTCACTCCAAAGCTAAGTGGTGACTGCAAGTGTCAGAAATTCAAAGCTGTACACTCTTAGTCAGCACTTATTGAGCTCTGCCGCTCGCAAGCTCTCGATGTGCTCAACCGCAATAGGTCGTGTCCAAAGTTCGGACAAAATGCTCAAAATTTTGGGGGTTCCCAAAAAAAAAATCTGCTGACCTTGCCCGAATAAGCATTTTGGCATACTCAGAATACCGTGGGAAAAAATTAAGCGCCTTAAAGTTCGGACATTTACTGGATCTAACCTATATTGGGGTAATCACGGGTCCTATCATAGGCCATGCAAGCTGTGAACGTCACGTGGTGTTACTTTTTCGTAACGGGTCCACACCAAATGCAGGCAAATTGTAAAGAAAATCACGTAGAATGACAACTACCTTGCACAAAATTAATCCCTTCCATGAAAACTTCCGAAGACGTCTTAAAAGTATCCCCACCAAAGGTAGTGATTGGGGCAATGTGGAAGGAGGAGTTGTCTCTGCGAGATTTGCCGGCACAAGCGTGGGTGCAAGTTAACTTAACTGCTTCATCGGTGATAATGACTTCAAATCTACGGCACTTATATGTACAGACTGTGCTATGGATACAAAATCTACAATAGATACAATATAAGTGAATATTCCATGCAAAGTGAACCACTAAACGATGTCGGCCTCTTCAAGTTCCCGCAAGATGGATTCGGGAAGTACACGATGTCCCTTGTACTTTCGCGCCGCCCATGCTGCCTGACGGCCGTTCAACCCCATGTAGTAAGCGTCAACAAATTTCTTTGATCGATTTCCGAACCGGCGCATCATGTCGAGCGGAACGGCAGCAAGAGCTTCCCGGACATTACGTTCCAAGTCATCCTCCCTCGAAGGCTCGGGGGAAAAGCGGTACACCCGTCTGGCATAGCCCCAGCACTACTCAATAAAATTGAGCTCGCAGTGAAATTTGGAGAGGAACAAGACAGAGTCACCGCGTGCATTGCAAATTGTCTCGAGGAGTGATGGGAGATGGATGAAGTCGGATTGATTGAATAAAATTCGCCGGCAGCAACAGTCTATGGCAGGAGGCTTGCAAGCAAAATCCTTGCACCGGGCTTTCTTGTTTTTTGCATCCTCAAAGCCACGCTCCTCGAGAATGGTCCGCATACCTTTGAAGGCCCCTGCACGTGGATGACCTTCGGGGAAATAAAGGGGCTGAGGCTGCCCGTCGAACTCCGCATGTCCATCTGGATTTTGGTCTTTTTGATGCGACCAGACGTTGTATAGATAAGGTCACCGTTTGAATCCCGGGCATTTACCTCCACAAACCAATTTTTCCCAACTACCGGTGTGAATTTAGGCACTTTGCGGGCTGATAGAGCTCCATCCGCTCGCTTTTTGTGAGTGGTCGCGTTGTCGTAAACGAAGACATGGTCAAATTCCGGATAAACCTCCTCCAGAATACCCATCATTTCTGTTGGATATCTTGGCAAGTGAAATAACCGTCCCTATTTTTCCCAGGTTTTAAAAAACGCCGGGCCGTTCGCGTACCATCAAGCGATGTTGGTGACCGTCCAAAATCAACAGACACGAAGTCGGCAACCATGAGCGAGTGACCGTCGCCTTTCTGACGCAATTTTGGAGCCGCATCTTTGTGATACCAGTTTTTCCGCCTTCGGTCATGCGCATAGAAGATAGTAGTCTCGTTCCCGACGTTATAGGGCAGTCGCTCGCTGGTGCTCGCGGACGGAGCATCGGCGGTCCACCGGACCGCTCGGAATGATCCGAGGCAGATTTTTGATGGAATTTGATGGGGGAACACTGCCCTATAACGTCTGGTGCAGTTTGCATAGGAACCATGCGATCTAGTCACGCTTTCGCAAAACTCTTCACTTGTGCCTCACCATATCATATTTTGGCTCCAAATATTTTTCCAATGTCTTCCTTGTTCCCTTACCTTCATACTCACACCCAAAAGTTCATCCCTTCTTCCTTTCACATGTTATTTTATGCACTCTAGTCAGGCAATTGTATTTTATTAGTATACATCGACTGGAAGCCTCTATGTTCAGAAGACTACCTCTATAAATGTTGAATATTTATATGATGCCCGTACCTATGAGTTCCGGCCACCCAACAGCTGAAGTTGGTTTGTTTTCTGACAGTGCACAAATGTTGAGTTCCCTCAGTTTTCTTCCCTGAGCGCGTTTCTTCGCGTTTTTTGGGGAGATTAAGGTCTTGAATACTTGTTTGGACTTGTATGCGTTGTAAGGGACCACTTTGTGGGGGGCAGTCTTCAAACGAGCTCTTGAGTTCAAGTGGTGACAAATGTGACAAATGTGACAGATCGCATGGTTTCCAAGCGAGCTGCACCAGATGTTTGGGTGTGGGTTCCTGCACGTCTTTTGCATCATTTTTTTGACTCCGCTTTCGGACTCCGCCACACCCAAACATCTGGAGCCGAGATTAAGAAGATAGATTCATCGTGATACCAAACAATGACACGCTTCTCGACCCAACGGGGACCATACTCAGGGAGGTTGTCTTTCGACCAATGATGCATGCGTTTCTGGAGTTTTTATTTGCCGCTCGTAGACAACGTCCTCACGTTCATGTCCGTCGGAGTATTGTCCCTTTTTGGGCTCTGTGAACCTGTAACCCAACGGGCCAACGCGTGCAAATACCGCCTGGCCGTCCGAACGGAGATCTTCTTGGTGATGCCGTGTTTCTCCATTACATCCGGCCTTGCAAGGTACTGCACAAGTTTTTCCGCTGTGATATGGTTGCCAATCTCTTGCAAATACAGATTGTCATCGACTGCTAAGTCTTCGTGGCCAGCGAAGACTCTTTCCAATCTCCGTAGGGATTAACAAGAAGCAAGGATCGGTCATGAATGTATTGATGGGCTAGTTTGCAAAGGGCACGCATACAATGTGTCCCTCGTCCGACAGACGCCTGCAATGCGGAGGCGCCCCAATGGCCATATGTTTTCGAGCGAGGATCCACGTATAAATTGAGGAAAGTTCGCCTTCCCTCCAGCCGATGTTTAACAAATGGATCATGCTGTGGGTCCTTATACCCTCTAGCAGGACCCCGAGACTGACCGCGAAGTACATGTACAGCGGTCAAGTCTTTGACAGCAGCGGCAGCCATGGGAATTGTTGGTGCCTCCCGCAGTTTACCCGGGGCCGAAACCGCGTCATACACATGGGCGTAAGCATCCTGCGTTTTGGGATCGGCAGCTGCGGCGTTTTGAAATGCGCTCCTCTCGGGATCAGGAACCCACGTCTTGGAATTCCCAGAGTCAAGGTTGTTCGTTGACGTGCTTCCCGGTGCCTGTGCATGCTGGGAAGCCAGATATGAGATGTCGTCTTCATCTGGTGCTTCCTCAACATCTGGTGCTTCCTCAACATCTGGTGCTTCCTCAACGGTCGCGCGACGTGATTTTGGCGGGGGTAACGTGTATTTATGATAAAACTGAGGGGAAGCACCAACGGGCATGTCCGGACAGGTGTTCTGATGGAAATAAGAAGAGCCGTACGGCGCGTAAAAATGACCTGCGGGAAGATTGCTGGCAGTGGACAAGGAAGTCGACAAGAAGACATCAGAGGTGATGGGATCCGTCATGGACGCGTCTCCTGACGCGTCGCATTTACAGAGATATCAGATGGAGAGGTAGATGCCTTGACCTATATGGATATGGTGTTTGTAAATTTAGTCCTACAGGTATGTTTACAGGCTTACATTCTCTTTTTCTGTCTCAGAGACTTTCCTTCTCTTACGCGGTGACAAGCTCTCAAAAGCGCGTTGATGTTACTATTCTCGTAGTCGATTCCGAGCGGGTGGACACCACGTCGTCCAATCAAAGGACCACAACAAAACCTCCCATGTTAGGGAATCATTACACCATCTTCCCTGTTCTGGAGGACTCAGATACAACTCCATATTTTTAAACCTGATATGACCTTCAATTCTCCTGATTGTGCAGAACGGTGAATAATATATGCGCCCAGAGTGTGCCCGGGATGGACGAGACCCGGCCAACACATACATTCAAGAGGCGGCACATTCAGATCAGAGGTGGCACATTCGCCGAAGCCCGGCACATTCGCCAGCTTATGTGCCGTGCTTCAACTCAAGGACGGCACATTCCGATGCTGGGTTGCCGTCCTGGCTGGCTCTGGTGCAAGGTATTTTTGAATACCTTCGATTTATTTATCTCTTAGCGGGATGGAGTAAAAGGAGCGTCAAGCAGTCTGGGGTGAGAATGAGAGAGAGAAAAAACACATGGGATTCAAACTGTCGATGGTTTGAAAAACATCAAACAGATGAAGATCCTGCAAAACACCCTACGCATCCTGTGTGTCTCCTTCAGCCCAAATATTTGAATAGGCGTAAGTAGATGGACACCACACATATTATATTTGTACACTACGAAGACTGTACAGATGGATTTTGCTAAAATAAAGGCAAACCTTCACTCTCCCTACATTGTAGGGGCCTACAATGCCGCGCCGGGCCTCTGCCAAGTCCAAATCCCACCTTCGGGAGGTCGAATGGGCACAAGATATGCGCCCCCCGAGCCAGCACAACTTCTGCGGGATGCAGAGCGCTGGACATACCTGGAGGAGTGCAAAAGTACCCCACAATACCCTGCATCCTCGTCTGCACGGAATCGAGTCGCACGAGATATCGAGGTCGGGGGCAGACGGTTCACTTACCTCGGTTTTGCTGCCTCCGTCCACCCGCGCGCCTCCACCCTCCCGTCTCCGTCCTATCCTGCCCGCCGCCCATCCCTCGACGCTGTCCAAGACCGCTCAGCGATTGAAACGAAATCCCTGTATGCAGGACGTACTGGATCTGCTTGAAGTCCCCGCCCGCACGATGCGAGACGAATCCCCGCTCACAACTCGGTAGTCCCCACCGCAAAAAACCCGTCTTCGACGCCTCGGCGGGGCGGTTTGGGTGGGGGCGGTGGTGGCAAGAGAAAAAGTCGGGACGTGACAACGTGCAACAAGGCTGTCCCTGCCAAGGGCAGCACATTTCTAAAAAGGCAAGTGCTGCCTTTGGTTCAAAGGCGGCACTTTGATCTGAATGTGCCGCCTCTCGGCTAAATGTGCCTTGCTCTTGAATGTGTGTGTTGGCCGGGTCTTGTATATCCTCGAGTGTGCCCGTGAAGCCGAAGTGCACACTCATTGTCTCACATGTTGATGGGTTTGCTAAAGATCGTTATATTCGTTCAAACATAAGCCCACACCACTCGTATTGTCCCAAATTCTATTCCACGGCTAGTGCAGGTATAATAGGACTTACGCTGAGTGGTCGAGTCCCACAGAGTAGGAGCCCAGATTATACTGTAGGTGAGAATGCCCGATGCGGATTTGAACAAAATCTTGGGATTTTGGCCCTCCAAGCTCCGTCCTCTGCATGGATGACTTTGAGTCCGCCGAAACCGATAACCTTACGTTCCGGAAGAATGAAATCCTCGACGGGGCGAAGCAGGAGGACACCGGCTGGTGGGCGGCCATGCGCAGGGGCGGCTTCATCCGGCAATACACGTCTCACACCCCCAAGCCTGGCAAAAAATCTAGATAATATTGTAGCAGCGGAAGAAGAAGGAAAAATTCAAACCGGCCTACCTGGGGCGAGCTCGAGAGGTATGGATCTACTTGATACGAATTCAAGTTTGGCCTGATTACGGCCATTAGACTTGTTACAATCCTGACAAAATCGCCTGAATGCATCTCAACGGAAAATGCACCTCCTCTTGTAATCAGGTCCGCGTGTCAGCGTCTTATCATTGGCGTAGACATCGCTTTGATGATCTTGCAGGGGTGTCGTCGCTTATTCTATGCGAACGTCACTCCCCAGTCAAAGATGACTCGATCCGGTGCGCTTGATCCTTGTCTTCGTGTGCTCAATCAACATGGACTCATCGCGATCGCAACAGACAGGCAGGCAGAAATAAACCGCCAGCGCCCTCGACACACCTGCGCACACGACCAGAACACATGGGTGACGTGGGTCCGCGAAATCGGGGCCCGCATGTGTGACTGTGCTGCCGCCGCCAAATCCAACCATTCACGATATACTCTCTCCCCAAGGATTTATTCGAGGTCCTTGAAGGATTTATCCGGCGGACATGACTTGCCACTGTCACAGGTTGCCAGTGCGCTCCCCGACGCTGAGCGAGGACTTTAATTATGTGTTGTACGTGTGGCGCGCGCGCCCCTATGTCGCAATCGGAGGACTATCTCCTCGGAAACCGCGCACGTGTCTCGACTCGTCAGGATACAGTTGGGGACAATCAAAGAAATTATGTAGCGCAAAAACCGACCTTTTTGGACAAAAATGAGTTCAGATTCAGATCTGGAGCATTAAAAGGAACCTAAAAACATACCTCCGAAGTTTTGCCTACGAGCCGTTATTTTTCTCAATATTTTGGGCCCGTCGAACGTAGACCTTTAGGACGAAATTTTGGTCGATGTCCCATCCCAACAGCTAGTAAGCTACTCTAAACCCTTGTATCTATTTCTAATCTATGACAGTGAGGTTTGGGGTTTTTTCTTTCTTCTTCGGTGGCACAATGGGTTCCTGCTGGGTAGGAGGAACCTGCTATTTCTTTTGAGCTTTTCTGAAAATTTTGGGGTCTGATCCTGGAAATTTCGTAAATTGGAAGATTGGCTCGTGCCAATCTCATCATTTGGGCCTAATTACACTCTAAAAATGGTACTTGGACTTTCGGGGGGAATTCCTCGGGTGTGGTTTTCAAATTTCCCACGCTTCCAAAATAGACGGCTTTTTGATTGTCCCCTATCGCGAAAAGCGGAAGATGTTTGTTAAGTTACAAATGGCATTGCAAGGTACACAAGTCTCGCGAGTCTTGGAAGTCTTGTGAACTTTTCACATTGGCTTCCTGTACTACTGCAACATACTTATTGCTGAATTTTAGCCGGTCTGGGCCGCAAACATACAGTGTAGTTTTCTCTTGCCTCGCATCCTGTGTATGGTGCGTGCGTTTCGTCCCTTGTGCATGCCACCGGCGGCGATAACCGTGTTGCAGGCGACGGAGCGTGATCCTCCACTGACATCTGCAAGACGGAAATGTTATGTCAGTCTCTTTCCCCTACACACACGTCGGCGTTGTTGGTTGTGCAGTGCCACAGAATGCCATTGGCCAACAGATCTAAACATGCTACACGCCGATCCCCCACTCATCTGCCGGACGATCCAAGCCCATTTCTGATCGTCATCCGGCTCCATCAACGACAACACACGCTGGCCCCCGGACGATCAAAATAATTTTCAATCTGATCGCGTCGGTGGGTCCGACTTCCACCGCCGCTGAATACTATGATAGCGGGATGATCTTCACTGGAGCCCTCGCAGCACGGTTGACACAACAGAACACAAATTTTCCGCGCTTTTCCCGGACGCCAAACAATCAGGTCCGTTCAACGAACATGAGCACGCAACGTTTCCACGATCCAGCTTGCAAACCATCATCTCCGTGGCGACATCATGATCTTGCGATCAGCACCGCTAAAAGGTCACGAATATGATGAGAATGTTGCAACTCTGGATCTCTCTGGACTGACTCTGGACTCTCTTTATGTAAACGGCCTGGACCTGCACTGGATTGGATATATTTCGTGCACTGCTAGTGATCTCTACCGCACGACGGAGATTAATTCATCACCAGGTTCGCACAAGGCTAGACTCGCTGGTGATACCTTCGTTTCGGCAAATGTACGTTCATGATCTATTTTACTTCACACAATGACCTAAAATATCTTGATCCTTCTATCGCGCGACGCGTCGCCGCGGCAGTGGTTTGCACTGCATGACCCCGGAAAATAGGCCTAAATGCCTGGTCCCCCAGATGGTGATTTTGTCAGGATTGAACCCATGTTTGAAAAAAAAAATCTCCCCTGCCGTGATTCTGTCAGGATTTGAACCAAGCCTGCCAACCGTTTTGGCCTAAAATGTCACAGATTTTGTCAGGATTGGGACCAGGTATTTAGACATATTTTCCAGGGTCCTTTGATGGTCGACCTCGCCGTTTCTGTGGGTCCATTTTTATCACTCAGCAAACATTCCTGAGCTTCCGTCCATCTAAGTATATAGCTCTTGCATCGCCTGCCCGCCGGTTAACCGCCATATCTTACGCCCAGCCTTGCTCACATCAGAAATCCGATAAGTGGCCAAACATCCCGACTGTGTTCACTTCATACTCTCTGCTCTGGTAATCAAGGAACTCGGCGGAGGGTACCTTGGCCTTGGTCCAGCACAGATATCATCCTCCGTGGCGCCAATAAAGCTGGAACGAGCCATGTGTGACGGCAAGCCACCTGCCATTGAACTTGGTCACTGTCTGTCATCAATTTCCGAGAGACCTTCTTGATTTCATCTTGGATGATTCGAGGAAACATTTACTTATCGCCTGCGTTTTGTTACTAGCTCCTTGGAAGGCCAGATCCTGGAATATCGGCCCTTTTGGACTAACTACCGTTTGATCTCTCATGTCAGTCCTCTTCCCTTGTAGTCTTACTTTTAATGTGTGACGACGGCGTGTCAAGGAACCACCGAGTTTACTCCATATCCACAGATTACGTGGGCCAGAGCCTCAGGAACAACTGGAAACTGTGCTTTATTCTCTTATCCATTGTAGAACAAATTCTCTACCTTTCCCAAGCAACTCACAAACTGTCATTCTGAGCGATCGTCGCATCTTCCTGCTTCTACTATTCTCACGCCTGCTCTCGCCGACAAGTTGGTTCCTACAGCGTGGGATCATCAGCAGCGGAAAATGACTGAATACCACTATTCCGTATTGGAGCAGCACGACTGAAATATACTGTATATCATACACTTGTTGGCAACAGCTCTTTTTGGGGGCACTCAGCTCAGTCGCATCAAGAGCGCCGTAACGTCCAAAACAATCTGTCTCCACATGATCAGGTTCTTTGTGTTCTTCCGCCACCGTGCTCGGAGGCAAAGAATCCCGATGGATAGGGCGTATCCTTATCGTCTGGAGTCGCGGCGGTGATGTATGGCGCCGTGGGAAGACGGGATCGGTCGTGGGTGTGGAAGAAAGATTCAGAGATGTGGGCTAAGATGTTCTGCCAGCATTGTGCCTGGTATTACGAGTCCTAAGCCGCCACCAGTGAAGCACGCACGCTCGGTTGGTGCTGTCAAGAGATGTGTCAGGCGCGAGGCTTTGTGTCCGAAAGAGAGAGGCTTCAAGTTCCCAATAATGATCGTTTCAGTTACGTACGCGGCCATTGCAAGTGCACGGACTTGTATTAGCCACTGACCACGCTGAGCGGCAGAATATTTTATGTACGGAGTCTTGTGGTGCACGTAACCGATGGCTGTGAGGCCGTACCTAAATCGAAATGACGGCAGAACTGTTCGGGCATCAATCAGCGCCAGGCCAACAATCTCTCGCTGCGTTCACTTGCGCAAGACGTACCTCTGACATGGGACCAGATGAGTGTCGGCATGCAGCAATAACAGAGGCCGGGCCTAATCAATCCCTGTTGCAATAGAATATACTGTCAGTGTATGGAGGTACCATGTGCACGCACGGATTGGCGCAGAGCCTGCATGTGATCTACCCACCAATGCAGGTTCAGCCTGGACAGGTCGCCATTGAGACAGCAGACCTTACGTGCAGTATACCGTCACAGGTCATGAGAGTTGGCAACGATCTCCAAAATCCCCGACGCATTGCATTCCGGTAGCTTGTCCGATTTGCTGGACCTGATTTCATTCTCCGATGAGGAAGAAGCTAGCTCCATGAAAATGACCAATGATCGCAGGGACGCGCGCCGTCTTGCACTCACCACAAAATTCTCCAAATGAAGGCCCATTGACGTCCGCGGGCGGAGTATCCAGTGGGCTAGATTTTCCGTGTATGAACGTGGGAAAAAAAACCAGAATTATCTGCCGTGGCGGGGCCAAGTATGGAGGGTATGAACCGATGGTGGCAGGACGGTGCGAGGAGAGTCCAGTGGCCGGATAGAATTCACATCTGGAGTTCAAAGAGCTGACGACTCACAATTGATTCGTTGTTGCAGACCAGTTCGTAGGTGCTCGCGCCCGGTTATGGACGTGCAGGGTGGTCCATAATGAGATTCTCAAGCTCTATAACAGCAGGCTGCGATGGAGTTTAATTTTAAAAAATATCCCGTAGGCTGGCCAGAAAGAAGGACCTACTGTGAATACAAAAGTACCGACTCCAAATCGGAAGACTTTGAATGCCATATTGAATCTACGAGTCTATCCGACTCTGAGTTCAGGCTTGTGCAAGGCAGTTAGTAGTGGATGCGCCGCAGACTCGGAGTTCTACAGCTTGGAATGGACTAAGCTCACAAGGATTACAGTCAACAGGAATCTCCATGCGTCCTTAGGCCATAGGCATTAGCCGCCATTGACCCTTGGTGAAGGGACGCGGGAAACGCTACTACGTGACAATCGTTCGGTGTGACTTGGAGACATCGTGTGAGGATCACTGGCACCCTATCGTGGTGACTTTCGTTGGGGCCGCTTGTAGTTGCTTTAAGCTACTGTATTTATATCACGGCAGGTTCTGGGTCCTTCTCAAGATCTACTGTGACGGATGCGCCGCGTTCGGCGTTTTTTTGAAATGCTACCAAATTACGACCGCTCACCTTCGACTTTTGCACTGAGGGTTTTAATCCGTATTCAATTGGAATAATAACGATAATACAACTAGGAAATCTGAAAAGAAACCCGTAACATCTCCCATAATTCCACACCTTTAATCCGGATTCAATTGGAACAATAACGATAATACAACTAGGAAATCTGAAAAGAAACCCGTAACATCTCCCATAATTCCACACCTTTAATCCGGATTCAATTGGAACAATAACGATAATACAACTAGGAAATCTGAAAAGAAACCCGTAACATCTCCCATAATTCCACACCTTTAATCCGATTCAATTGGAACAATAACGATAATACAACTAGGAAATCTGAAAAGAAACCCGTAACATCTCCCATAATTCCACACCTTGAACTGATCCAGAAAATAAGACGAGAATAGATGAACGAAGATAACTAACCTAGGACATCTTCATCGCACCACTGCTCGTCTTTAGACTATAGCTTTTCCCATTGACCTCCACCATCTCTAAAAACTGCATGGGCTGTATCGCTTCCACAAGTCGTTCCGCATGCGCAGTGGTATCGAGAGGCGACTCGAGTGTAATCCTCACGCACTGGACACGGCGGAACACCCTGATCCAGCCCGCCATGTCTGCGATGTCGGCAAAGAAGAACGGGAGAATCGTTATCTCCAGACCCAGGATGCGATCGAGGGACATGTGGAGGTCATCGCTGAGTTCGGTGGTGATATCTGGCGAGACCAAGTGGTAGAACATTGAATTCAACGATAGAGAAAGCGTCGGATTGAGGCAGTGTTCACCCAACGTCCGGATTATTAAGGACAATCGTCGGGATAGGCTGTGGATGTCGAGGCTCGTGTGGTGGGTCTGAACTGTCGGGCACGACAAGCAGAGGGACTGGATGCCGGGCAGGGAGTTGTGGCAGCGTAGGAAATAAAGAATAAATTCGGACGGTGCACGAAGCCTCGAGAGATGTTGGAATTCAGGCATGGACCCGTACTCAAACCCCAAAGGATTGGGTGGGGAAAAATTCTTGGTATCGATTTCGAGATTTTCGAGGAGTTTGAGTCGCGAGCAAAATGTGACGATGTCGAGGTCAGAAATGGATCGGAGCTCGATTAGGGAAACGGAGGTGAGTGTTGGAGCGGTCTCCGCTATGAGTTTAAGGACGATGCTCCAAGCGTCCGTATCTAAGTAGATCTCCGATAAAGTGAGCGATGTGATAGAACATTGGCGAAGTGCGGTCAGTGTCCAGTGGAGGCAGGGAGGGAGGATAAGAATGGCCGATTGGATGTGGAGGGAGGTCAGGTCCGAGGAACAAAGATCCGGAGGCATAGAGACCATAACCGGGTCATCGCCTTGCTGGAAAACCCGGCGGAAAACCCAAGTGGGATCCTGGGAGATGCGACGTTTGAGTGGGGATATGAGTCTCCCGACACGAGCCAATAGATCCCGAATGCTCTTTCGTGGTACGGTCCGTAAGACCTGCGGCAAGAAGACCTCGAATGCCTTCGTGAGCTGACCGCCATACCTCACAGTGAGGGAGGAACACTTCCTGTCCACAATACAATTCAGGAGGTCTCCTAAATTGGATGCCCATGCCCGTAGCGCTTCATCATCCCCGACAGACAAGCAGATACTTCCCCGAACATCAAGCTGCAGTATAACCTCCTTTACGGAAGGAAATCGCCAGACAAGACCTTTGACTCGCTGGAGATGATAGAGAAGAGGGAAGATCGAGGTGCAGCTTGGATGTGGAAAGATACAGGTTATCTTCTCCATCGACGAGACGAATAGAGCTGTGTGGAGGGCAGCAAGCATATCCCTTCCATCTGCGCGCATAGCAATCACGACGGATTTGGACTGATAGTCCATTCCGTTGCGAGAAAAGTAGATCGGGAGCGCGATAAAATGCAACCTCCGACACAATAAAGCAAGGGAGTATAGAGTGTTGTCTGGGAAGTTCGGATTCTCCAAAATTATAGCGAGAATCTCAGAGGGGAGGTCGAGAAAGCCGGAAGTCATGGTCGTGGTCGTGGTCAAAGGAACCCGGAGACACAGTTTTGACCGTTGACAGTCTGTTTGGCATTGATGTTGTCATTTCACCACATTCAGCATGATCATCGTCGAGAGTATAGGCATTGGACTTGGTATGAATTAATGACTTGGGACGGAACCCGCGACATGAAATACCTATTATTATTGCGTCTTCGGCATATATTTTCGTGTTGCTGATAAGTTTGTGATAAGTAGTAAGTAGACGCGGGTATGTACGTACGTAACTTCACAGCACAGTTTGGAGAAATCCCTAAAAGCATCCATCTCGAAGTATGGTCATGAATGCTTACCACTTGCAAAGCTGGCACTGGGTCATCGTGGTCTATCCAGTGCGAAATGCCGACACGGAACACAGCCTCGGGTCCAGGCTACTGCCAGTCCGTTCAGCATGTCACAACAGTCACGCAGGATGTGCTTCAAGGCCAAATAAGGCGACTTTCACCTGAAAAGGACCCAAAAGTGTTGGGAATCACTTTAAAGATTCTCATAAGATTCTTATAAGACCTTATAATGTCCTTACTATGGCTTACATTGGGCTTGAAACGGACATAGAGTTTGAAACACCTGTCGCTTGAGCTCATTTCTTAACCGATTCCCTCCGGATCTCGCGAAAATTCAACCGACATATATTCCTCATAGGAATCTCAAAAAAGATCAAGGAGTTCCGTCCAGAACTGAGAGAGATACCACGAAGGTGGCCATCAGCTCAGTCAATCAACTTTAAAATATGGTATTCCTCTGCTCCCTCTTCACCGATTCCTTCCGGCTTTCCTATGTAGACTCTTTACATAAAATAAAATATGCTACAAAAAAATCCGAAGCGAAACGGGGCAGGACGCGTCAGCCAGAGATGTATGAAAGAACGCGTCACAAATGGTCACATTTGGATTTCACAGTCCGACGCACCGAGCAACGGCCTCTACTCTGATTGATGTGAGTCGGAGTTTAAAAATGTCACGATTAAATACATTTCTACACGGCACAGATGCGTCCTGCCCCGTTTCGCTTCGGATTTTTTTGTAGCATGTTTTATTTTATGTAAAGAGTGTACATATGAAAGCCGGAAGGAATCGGTGAGAGGGAGCGGAGGAATACCATATTTTAAAGTCGATTGACTGGGCTCATGGCCACCTTCGTGGTATCTCTCTCAGTTCTGGACGGAACTCCTTGATTTTTTTTGAAATTCCTATGAGGAATATATGTCGGTTGAGTTTCTGCGAGATCCGGAGGGAATCGGTTAAGAAATGAGCTCAAGCGACGGGTGTTTCAAACTCTATGTCCGTTTCAAGCCCATAGTATAAGGCCATTTCAGGAAAAAATCATAATGCAATTTGAGGTTTTTCCGACATGCGCTGGCGAAGTTTCTGAGCGAGTGTTTACGATGTTTACGATTGAAATTTGAATACCACGCCCTGCCTAATACATACAAGGCTGAGGTACGGCCGAAGCCGACCACGGCGTCATGTGTGAGTTATCTGCTAGCGTCCTTTCACCGCGTGTATCTCTCCGGGTTTCCTCTCCAATGGCGTTGGCATCAGCGCCAGGCGACAGCCCAAAGCAAGTTAACAGTGTACCTTATAATAAGTTATATTGCAAGTTTGCAACATAATTAATATTGTCGCGTGTCTGCACACGTGCCGCAGACACGTATGGCCACAGGTCCAAACTCACACAAACTTTGTTGGAATTGTGGTCTGGGGATGATCTCAAGAAATTCCCTACGAAGGGTCCTAAGAGCTGACTATTCAAAAAGCATGAAAAAGCACACCTTGAGCACACCACACAAGAAACGGGTACCATATTGAGCGCTACAAACGAATGTGGGCTACGTAGTACGGTGTCGTATCTCGCAGTAAATTATAATCACACTGGTTGAGCATTTCAATTTTTTCACCTTCTTTTTCAGTGAAAAATGTTGTTTATTTTTCAGACATTTTTCACTGAAAAAGAAGGTGAAAATTTTAAAACTTTTTCAGCACTTTCTCGATTCAAGGTGAAAATTTTGAAATAAAATAAGAAAGTGATGAAAATGTTTTGAATTTTTCACCTGCTTTTTCAGTGAAAAATGTCTGAAAAATAAACAACATTTTTCACTGAAAAAGAAGGTGAAAAATTTGAAATGTTCAACCAGTGTCACGATGAGTACATGCATAGAGAGGGGAAAGCAGAGAGACAACACATGAGCACAATGTGCACAAGGAGCCAGCATGCAAGCGAGATTCCTAAATTATCAGCGGAATAATGACGGAGGAATGCAAAGGTATTGGAAAGAAATAGAGGGATGCGAGAAATAGGAGACAGCTCATGATTGGGAGTTGTGCAAAATGGAGGGCAGCTTCCCATGGATTATAAGATCTCTGAACAGTGGACAGCGAGAATTAGAGCTGCACATGGAGTTCAAAAATGCGTCACAATTCCAAAACGTGCCAAGTCAATTGTGCGTTGCATTCGCCCGAGTAAGCGGAGGGATTCCCTGTGTGCATCTTGTCGCGGAAATTGTGAAGGAGCGGAAGGACGTTGATTTATTTGATGTCGGGAGTTCAAAGTTGGAGGTGGGCCGAAAGTCCGATACGTCGTGGTTGCCTTCAATTTGTATTCTGTGTTGGGCACCGAGACGATTAATTCTGTGTGCATACCACGTAATTAACTGCACTCACTTGTCGTCAACGCGTTTGATTACTTGAATAATAAACGTCGTTCAATTGAACGTGGCAAACAATCGGGCGGTGATGGGATGTTCAGTCTCTTTTCCTGGGTCCCCTGTGGTTGTATGTCGCCTACTTCTCGAAATACAAGTTCAGATATTATTAATGCGCACCCACTGAAAAGGTCTATCTTTGCGCGCCACGCCGTAAGGAGGAGCAAATCGCATTTTCTACGTGGTTGTGTTGGGGGATCTTGTGATGGCTTCCCAAAACGGCAGGTGATTCACGCCCTTCACAATCACAGAAGAGCATCAGACAGCTGCGTATAAAATGGCGATTGTCCTGTCGCTCTCTTTCTTCCTCCCTCCTCCTCCTCCCCTCCCCTCCTCCCTGTCTCACCCCGCTATGCAGCAGCAACAGCAACAGCAAAACCCCCGCCCCTCCCCGTTCCTCCCGCTCTACGACCACAGTCCGCCGCCACGCGCGAGCGGCGTTGCCCAGTCGATCTGGGCGCCCCAGCCGCAGGCCAGCGAGAGCACCTGGCCACGCGCGCTCGAGGCGTTCTCACGCAGTTCGGCTGCAGCGCCGACGACGCGTGAGGATGTCTTTGGGCCTGTGGGTGCGGTCGGCGATGGACGCGGCGGCGGCGGCAATGGCAAGACCTATGCCAGTGCGAATGGCAGTCCGGACCTGCGGTCAGATAGCGTGCGTATCTTTCTTTTCTTCTTTTCTTCACGCACACATCCACTCCCTCTGCATTTTACTTCTGTTATGTCGTCCTGCTTGTCGTCCCACTCCTTCGTGGCTATCCGATTGGTCTTTTTTTTTTACTGCCACGCTCTATCACTGTAAGCGTCACACGACGTGGGCTTGCTGTTCCCCATGATGACCGATTATTTCTATACGTATATATCCACCTTCTCTGTGCGCATATATCCACCTTCTCTACTCGCATTTACGACCCTGAGCGCGTATAATCCACTTTTCATTCAATCTACATTATAATCACTGGCTTTGCGTCGACCCTTTTGCGCTCTGTTCTCCGGTTCTATGTCCGTTCATCCCGCGACGCGCAACCAGCCTTTCTGCTCGCCTCCTCTCCGTTCTCTTGTATCTGTGCTCCGTCACCCCGCACACCCCCATCTGCGTGTCCAGTGCACCCACCCATTCTGGTAACATGCCTGCCGCAAATTCGGTTTGCGCTACGTCCATCTTTGTGTCGTCGCCTTCAATATCCCACTCTTACTTTTCAATTCCGCGCTCATATGCTCTTTTCTCTGCATTCACATCAACCTCCGTGCTTCATTCTTTGTTCTCATCTTCAAATTCATCCTCGTTCGAGTACTTTCAGGATGAGGCTCGCTCACTCTACATTCCGTTTGCGTCCTTCCATTCCAACTCACTTCGTTGGTCCGAATGCGACGCTCATCCTTGGTTCAGCACGTTGAACAGCTCCTGCGCACGCTCAACCTCAACTCTCCTGAGCCCGTGGGCGGAAACTCCTCGCCATTGTCCAGCACCGGATCCGGCAGCAGTGTCAGTGCTACTAGCGCCGGGCGCGTCAGACCGCCGCCGCTCGACCTCAGCTTCAGCTCGAACTCGAACACCTCGCACTCGAACACCTTGCACTCGAATACCTCACACTCGAACACTTCGCTCTCCAATAATTCGCTCTCGAATACCTCCGCCTTCAACGACTCCAGCATCACCTCGTCCAATGTAACGACCGCCTCGACCGCCTCGACCGCGGACTCGCTCCCCTCGCTTTCCTCCACTGGCTCGTACCCGCAGTCGCCCGACTTCTCCCCGCTCTCGCTCTCCTCAGCGCTTCTCACGCCCGTCGACTCGCCGCACGCGCCCCTGCACGCGCTGCACCACTCGCCATCCGCGCACTCGCCGCCGGGGCACGGCCTGCACTCGCCCTTCGCCGCCTCGCCCTTCGGCACCAGCACCACCTTTGCGCCGTACTCGCCACTTTTCGGCAACGGCGGCGGCGCGAAGGAGCGTTACGCAGGTGCGTTCGACCCGCCGTCGCCGTACGGGCCGCACGGCAACTCGCGCTTCCTCCCGCTCCCGCCGACGCCGCCGTCCCTGGCGCACACGCACTCCCTGCCGTCACTCATGCACGCGCACCAACAACAGTCGCACTTGAACTCACAGGTGCAGCTCGGTGGGCACGGACAGGGACAAGGACAGCAGCAGTACGGCCACGGCGCGCTCTTCCTCGACGGCGGCGCGTACTACCGCTCCCCCAACTCCACCTCCCACAACAACGCGAACGCCAACACGGGGGCGGGCGACTGGCTCCCCGTGCGCGCCGAGGAGGGCGTGGGGCTGGGCCTCGGGTTCGGGGGCGCCAACGCGGGCGGGAACGTAGGCCTCGAGCGCGCCTTTTCCCTGGGCGAGGAGCCGCCGCGGGGGTCGTTCGTGTACCATCCGCACGCGCCACCGCAGCAGCAGGAGCGCGACGTGCTCGGGCTGGGCTTCGGCGCGAAGGCGATGTGGGACGCGAAGGGGTGGGAGCCGGGTGCGGGTGCGGGTGATAATGGTGCCGGAGGCATGGGTGTCGGCGGGGGTGGGGGTATGGGTGGTGCGGGAAATGGTGGCGCGGGGCGCGATGGCCGGGTTGGGGGGGGCGGAGGCGGAGGCGGAGGCGGAGGCGGAGGCGGACATGAGGTTCGTCCTTCTTTCAGCTCCTTCATGGGGATTTTCTGTTCTGGGGTGGTGTCCCTCCTTCCCATTTCGTACCATCCCATCCCATTTCCCGACTCGCGCTGACTCGCCGACAGCCGATCAACTTCCTCTCCCTCCTGCACCCCGCGTCGTCCCCGCCGTACGCCGCCTTCGTCGCGCGCATCATCAAGAGTGCCGACCAGCAGGCGAGCATCTTCTTGCAGCAGAAGCTCAAGGTGCGTTGGGTTCCTTTCTATTCATTTGACGCTTCCTTCACTCGTCCACGTTTCACCTCCTTCCTCCACTCGTCCGGAGTTGTCGTCTACTACGTTCCTTCGTTGACGTTTTGTGACATCTGCTTTCCGTGTCCATCTTACGCCCCCCTCCCTCCACTGCACCCAGCATTCTCTTTGTACTCCTGCATCATCCCCATATTCTTGCTAACGGCGTTGATGCCAGGTCGCCGGCGCGGAAGAGCGCGGACGTATCGTGGACGCGATCTGTGCGCGCGGGGGCGAGATGATGATGCATCGGTATGCGATTCTTCTATCCTTCCATATCGTGCTTTTCCTTTCCCGGCTCGCGACGTCGTCTCGCAACATTTATTCTTCCCCTCCCTCACTCCCTTGAATCCTTTCTGCATTCCTCTTCCGTGTCCTTTCCCGTCGCTCACCGTCCCATCCAGATTCGGCAACTGGGCCGTGCAACGCTGCCTCGAGGCCGCTTCGGGACCGGAGGAGCGCCGCAAGATCGTCGCGTGTATGCGGTACGTAATATTCTTTCCCCCCCTCCGCGCTCCCCCGGTCTTCATCCACACGTATCTTTTCGATTGCCATGTACTGACGATGCTCTGCAGCGGCCGCGTCGTGGACCTCGCGACGAACTGCTACGGGTGCCACGTGCTGCAAAAGGCGCTCGACTGCGAGGAAGAGGAGGTCCGGCTGCTCATCGTGTCGGAGCTGCTCATGGGCGATCCCGCGCAGACTCTCGTGAACAAACACGCGTCGCATGTGTGGAGCAAGGTGCGTTTGACTTGACCCTTCCTTGCCTCCCGCTCCCCTCGTTTGCTGACCCCATCTTCCTTTTTTCACGGTGCTGATCATTCGCTGGCAGATTATGGAGCTCTCTTGGACGCCGCCTGCACCGCCGATATTCGCGTAGTGCGTTGTGTCGTGTACACTCCAGCACGCTCCTGGAGCTGACTCGTTTTTTGTCCCAGCGTGAATAAGTCGCTCAAGGGCAAGTGGGCTGCGCTCGCGTGCCACGAGACGGGCTCGCTCGTCGTCCAGGTACGCTTCCTCGCCATTGTGGAGAGCCGATAGTCGTCAATTGGTTTTGCAGCACGCGTTCGAGAACCTGGAGGAGAGCGCGAAGGACGGAATTGTGGACGAGCTGCTTGGGCATGGCGGCGCGGTCTTTGGCGAAGTCGCGAAGAGCCAGTGGGGCTCTTATTGCGTTCAGCACAGTGCGTCTTATCTCTCCCTTGCTATGCCTGATCGTTAACACATGCGCACAGTCTTCGAGCACGGGTCGGACAAGCACCGCCAGATGGCGCTGGAGCACCTTCTCGCCGGGCTGCTCGAGTACGCGACGAACGAGCAGGGCAGCAAGAGCGTCGTGAAGGCGCTCAAGGAGGGCGGCAAGGAGACACTGGACCGTGTCGTGCAGCGTATGTGCGAGCCTGCCAAGGGGTACGTTGCCCGAAACTGTATTTTTGGGCCCGACGATGCTGATGTAATTAGCAGGGCGCGCCGCGCGATGATCGTGGACCTGGCGCTCTCGCTGACTGGGAGTCAGCTCATCGCGAGTGTGTTGCCTACCGTGCGTGCTCGCTCAGACCCATCCTTTGTTGTCGTGCTGAGTGTTCTGTAGGCCGACAAGGACCAGCGTGCCCTTCTATACGACTGTATCCGCGGGCATATCGTTACTTTGCGCGGATGCAAGACCGGTTCGAAGGTTATCTGGCTCTTGTATGTTTCTTCCTCGGCTCTTGGTCGCTATGTCCTGATTTTGCCTCCCTCTCTCAGCGATAGAATGGTCAGTTCTATCACCTGCCTGGCGAGCTCGGGCGCTTGCTGATTTTCCATAGCGTGCCTATTATGGCTACTGATTTTCTATATTTTCGCTCATTTCGCTTGCATTCCCGATCGATTTTCAGGCAGGTTTTTCTTGATCTTAGTTCCGCGTCGTGTTGATTTTTGTATAGCATCACAGATACTAAACTAAACCTCACAATATTCGCTCATTTTCTTTGCATCATCATCATCCGCACGACAATCTCAAAGCATTACGGCGCCCGACGCATTATCATTCACCAACATCTGTCTCGGAGCTCATCCAAAAGCCATCGACCCACCGTCGCCTCGATCAACATCTTAATCTCAATAAGTAACAGGACTTAGCCCGTTCAGTACATGCATACCCGCCCCCACTCGCACTCGCATCCGCACATCGTCATATCGAATAATCACCACGCAATCTCGGAACAAAATCAAACAAGCAATACCATATCATCCATCCAGTCCGCACGCATCACTCAACCCATCCACCATACACTCCGTGCCCCGTCTCGCATCGATCTCACGCATAGCAATGCATCGTCCCGTCTCGTCTCGTGTCGCATCCACCCCCCATTTCTCTAATTCTTTTGCATTCCTTCCGAGTCATCATTATTCTGCTGATAATTTAGAAATCTCGCGTGCCTGCTGGCTCCTCTCTGCCGTACGTATATGATACTCATTTTTTCTCTCGCTACCTTACGTTCTACATACTCATCGTGATTGACAACGGTACGAGATACGACGCACATGTATAACTAGCCCACATTCCTTTGTAGCACTCGAATTTTGCCCGCTTTTTTTGCGTGATATGTTGTTTTTACCTCAGCCTGCCTCCTGGAATTCGTGCAGTCCATTCTCGCTCTGTTCATTGTTCAAATAACACAAAAGTTGCATGACTCAGCATGACTCAGCAACACGTGTCGCCGCTCTCTAAGTCCGTCAACTCTGTCTTTCTTCTCTTTCATTGTCAAAGTTCCTTCGCGCCCGACTATTCAGTGAGTAGTTCTTTCGCTTCATGGCACTCTCCCACTCATCACTTCGTTGTCCGCTGCGATAGATCCGAGCCTTTAGTCGCATGACATCCTATTGCTGGAAATGCGGGGCATCACCCGCTCCTCAGCTCCCCGAGCTGGAATATCCTTCGGCAGTCGCACACCTGCTCGTCAGTAATGTCCCCCCTCTAGATTCACAGGCAGCATCCATTCGAGAAGTCGTTCGGGACGGACGGGCACAAGTCAATATTCTCAATAATCAGATCAGCGATCTACAGGCCGTGGTGGCACGGCTCGTCGATCGGCGGAACAGAATAGAGGAGCACATTCGCCAGCACGCGTCCATATTGTCCCCCGTTCGTCGACTTCCGCCAGAGATCCTGTGCGAGATATTCGCTTTCACGTTGCCATATACGGCACATGTCGGTGGCCATGGCAAAGACGTCGAAAAGAGTCCCTGGTATCTCGGACATGTCTCCAGGGACTGGAGAACAATAGCAATCGCGTATGGGTCGCTGTGGTCTTCCGTTGAGGTGCACTTCGTTCGCGGCTGCCTCCAAACAGCAGAGGCGATTGAAACGCAGCTTGTCCGTTCGGCTGATATCCCCCTCAAAATCTCCATTCAATGCGATAATCGACGCTCCGACGCCGTCACGTTACCACCCGATTATTTTCTGGGCCAGTGTCATCGCTGGGAAACGCTGCGGATTGTTGACCAATGTGATGATAGAGAGTACAATGGCCTGCTCCCTCAGCTCGCCATCGTCAAGGGTCGGCTCTCACTACTGCAGGAATTGGAGTGCACTACGAGCCATTATGAATCTATTGGATCAGCCGCGATGGATGTTTTTTCCCTTGCCCCACGCTTGCGCAAGGTCACCCTCACCGACTCTGGATATGACCAAAATTCAGTTCCGCTCCTCATGCCATGGGGACAAATAACCCACTATAGAGGGAATTTTCCAGTGAAGTACCATCTGGACATTGTGGAGTCCGCGGTCAACCTGGTGGAATGCGGGCTCGGCTTCACCGACGGTGACTATGCAGAACTCCGGGACCGAGTCGTCGTACTGCCTCGTGTTCGCCGACTATATGTAATGCAGACGGATTTCCTGGACCATCTCACCGCCCCAATGCTGGAAGAGCTGTTTCTTGAACATTTAGGCGATACAGACCAATTATTGCCATTCATCAGTCGTTCCTCGCGCCACCTAACGAAGTTATTTCTGTACGGCTGCCACTCCCCGAACGCTGTCGTTGATGCATTACAACACCTTCCAGCCCTCAAACATCTCTATGTCAACTTGGGACACTATTCAGTCAATCGAGAGGAGCTCTATGATTTCTTCGCCGCTATGCACATACACCGGCGCCCTGACGACCTATGTCTCCATCTGAAGTCCTTGGCTATCAGAGTGTGGTACAATCGATTTAGCGACAGCCACTTCATGGACATGTTGGAGTCTCGCTGCCGTGTAGGCGCCCCGACGCGTCTGTCGTCACTTCGAATTTTCTTTCCAGTAGAATCCAAGCTAGACGAGGACCAGAAACTCAGGTTGGAAAAAATCCAAGAAGAGGGTCTTATCGTTCATGTTTCGGTTGTTGGGCGCACGGCCGAGTGCATGAGAGAAGAATGTCCTTAACTCATGTATCTGTTTATCTCCTCGTTCTTGTCATTTGGTGGTCAAGTAAGTACACTTTGTCAAACGAATTCCTTTCCTCCCGCATCATGCTGAACTATAAATGACAAATTCTGAGTCAGAATGACCGAAGCATTGTCAAAGCAGGGCAGGCAAGCGGCTATGCAGTGCGCTTGTGCAAAGTTCGGAGGGTCTCTGAGAAATCAACAAGTTGCTAATGGCGTATTTGAGTCGTGTTTGGATGTATAGCCTCACCGCCTCACACCCGGCAGGGCCATTTGATAGAACAGAGCATAAGTTGCATCTAAATCTGTCATTGTCGCCGATGAGAATCGGATGTCATCCGCGGGTGGAACTCCTTACGTACGTACGAGGTACGGACCCGGCGTATGATAATTTGAGGAAAGTGAACATGCGGTCCGCTGCAGCTGTGGATCAGCAGCAGCGCATTGTTTGGCCATATTTGGCTGCGGACTGTATATAGACGGCACAGCCGCGTAGATAGATTTTCAAGATTGTTTCTGCTAGTGCTTAAGGCTCCAACCATTTCCGTTCGCACACAGCTTTGAACGGTTAAAACCGTTTTTATTTCCGTTTCGTTTGTGGGGCTAGACAAACAGTTTCTGAAACGGTTTGGAAACAGTTTTCGTCACTCAACTTTTGAACGGTGCTTTGGGACATTTCTGGATGCATTTTGAAGCTATTTCTCGTCTGCCTGGCACCTAAAGATAGTAAAACCACCAATTTTCAAAGTAAGACTTCTCTAGTGGGCAACATATTCCTCCCTGGGCCCTCGTACAGGTCCAAACGACCACCCCTGAAAATAGCCCACCATTAATTGAGATATTGACCGACAGACACTCTGGTCCAGCGATGAATGATGGTTCTCCAGAGACCTGGGACATGTACGCGAAGTTTGTACTTCATCTCATTCAAATTTTATGGTTTATTTTGGGCCCTCCCATGCCCAGATCCGAGGTCCCCAAAAAGTACCATTCGGAAACCATTTGCAACTGTTTGCAACTGTTCCTATATTGTTTCCGTTTGGTTTTCCCAGATTGGCAAACGGAAACGGAACGGTTGGAGCCTTACTAGTGCTATGAGCCTATCTAAGCATCTCCACTGCATCAGGTGCCAAATTCGTGCCAGCCATGAATATAATCATTATGAGCATCTGAGGGACCGCAAAGCGGTCCTACATCCTCTTGTTTCGAGAAATGAAGCCCGAGTCAAAAGAGGTCACTAAAACTGTTCTAAAATGACAATAGGGTTCTTCACAGTAGTCATTTTTGGTCTCCTTTTTCACTCCTTTTTGAGATTTTACTGCCATTTTGACACAAAGGAAGCCAAAAGGAACACAAAAATGAGACCAAAAATGGCTGCTGTGAATGGGTAGGCTGGCAGATTTTGGAAAAGGGGAATAAAATGGAGCTGAAGGTTGAACATGATTATTCCACCAAATGAGTCCCTTCTTGGTGAAGCAGAATTCCAGGCAGGTTGCAGTAAGCACTCTGTCGCCCTGAGGTATGGAAAGCCGGAGCACCATACTCATAAGTGAGTGTTGGCATCAATCTTGCATTAATGCCAGGCAATGGCCGTTATGGACCCCAAAACTCTGACATCACATAAAGGACTCAAAATCGACATGTACACCGTTGACTCACTCTTCTATTTTTCTCCATTTGGGAAGAAAATGTGTGATCTGACTTATTACATCCAAATTAACAACACCGGATTAGAATTTCTACATTTGGAATAAAGTTGAGTCGAATGACCAAGTGCATGAAGTTTGGTGCTGCATGCCATGGCAGATAGAAATTACTTTCAGGGCCAAAGCTGAGGAGAAGTGAGTCATTGATGAATCAAACAAAGAAAGGAGCAAGACTTAAATATGAGTGTATCGTTCTGGCTTGAAATAGGTGACAAAACACTTTGTGTGGTTCACAGATGATCAAAGAGGAAGGAGGGTCATTTCTTCTTCAGGATGGAACCATAATTAGTAGGAGAATCAGTAGATAGTGCTTACTGAGTAGTAGTTGATACAAAACAGAACCTACAAATAATATCATTAACTTGCATTAGAAATATCTCAGGGAGACCAGGAATGGTTGAAAAATAATGAAATACAGATTGTATCACTCGTTACACTGGGCAGTAAGTAGGCAGGTATATGAAGAGCAATAGATGGAGTCAGCAGCAACAAAGCACAGGCATGAGGATGAGGCTTGGAGAGGTAGACCATAAGCAGAAAGTGAGGAGCCTGCATATGACCAATGATCATGACGGTGTAATGGAATTCGCAGATGGCGTGAAATGCCTCTGATGTAGGCATGAGCTGGTAAAAAGGCAACAGTCCTTGGGAACCCAAGATAATCATTCAAACAAATCACCACACAGGCAGCACTGCATGCTGCCAGCCCCAGAGTATCAATTTCGGAGTTTGCAAGGCTTTCAGGTAGCCAGGAAGAAGGTAGTAGGGTGCAGTACTATGCACCACTGACTTGTGGTGCTGAGGCATGCATGGAAAGGATGGATGTTTGCAGGGAGCCCAATATAACAAGTTGTGACTAACAACTGAAAATATTCATAGGCAGCATTTCCCTGGAGATGGTGCAGTGGCTTGTGAGATCTTGAGAGCTCGAGAGCTCAACCGTGGCATTGCATACCCCACGAGCAGTGAGCACAACCGCTTCTTGCTTGTTGGTTTTGGGGTCCAATGCAGATTTGTACGGACATTTCATTTCCTTCTGATCTTCTCCAGCCAGTCAGGCTTCATCAGGTGCAACTCGTGTCTGCTCATCTGGACGCTGCAACATTCAAATGTTTATGTATCAACATCCTCCCATGATATGCAAACAAAGCACTTTCCATGTCAGGAGACCGAAATCAGCCTGCATGGTGTCACCCATACTGCTCAGGTACATATCCCAATCACCAACCCTAGTAAAGTGGTCAGAAAATGACAGAGTGAAGAATATGGAGCGATATTACTTGAAACCATTCGGAGCTTGTGACCAGATTGAGATAGTATTGGTGTCAATAATGCTCCTCAGATCAAGGTAGTTGACATCATGAATGTTTTGTGCACCTTTGATGTCCCAATGCACTCAATACAGTGGATTAGGGTAACCGGAGTCTGTGGTGGAAAGAGCGGGCACTGCAAAGGCGTCTACAGTGTTTGAGTTGATTATCGGTGCCCTGGGTAGCTCGTCACCAGGGCCGATATAGCTTGCCATGTAGTTGGCCATATAGTCATTCATATAATCCTCAGGGGTGTTTTCGTAGCTTGGGTTATGCACCGGCCAAATTGAGGGTTCAAATTGACCAGAGGACCCAGCAGGGAATGGTGAGGAACTGTCATCTGTATTGGAACACACCGCAAAAGGGGTAGGGTCAGTGTATCCCTCTTGTATGTCATTCACAGGTCTGGCTGGTCGTGCTCCTTGGCCCACTGCTTCTCGTTGTTGTTGTGGTTGTTGGAATCCACCCCCACATATCCTTCGCTGGAGTCTTGGTAGTCGCTCACTGGCGGTAACTGGTCGACATTGCTCTGGGCATCGATGGACATCACAGAGCCCGCTGACCTGGAACGCTGGGATATGTTGGAGCTGCCAGGGGTTCAACCGCACTCTTTCCAGTCATCCCAAAGACTGCTTAATGCACTAGCTTTGGACTTCTTTGGTGCTGGCAGATCTACCGGACTTTGAATATATCAGTCATGTATACTGAAGAAAGAATTGAATAACTTGCTTGGATGTCGAAGCCTTCCTTTTGGTTTTTGCATCTGCTGTCGTCCCAGAGGCAATGAGGTTCTTGTGTTGGGCATTGCAGGCATCGTCAATGGCCTTCCTCATGGCTCCCTTGGCCGAAGTTCTTTTGCGGCTGGGCTTGGCAACAGCGAGGTCTTCATCCGAAGGATCTAACTCTTCACCTTTGGGGTCAAAGTCATTGCTGCTGCTGGGTCCAGGGGATATTGGGTCAACATTATTGACAGCTTAAGCAGACAAAATGTCAGTCATCAATCTTTTGGGCAGAGGGAAAAACACACCTGAATTCTCATCCTCCATGGGAGGCTGTGGCCGCAGACGCAGGACTTTCTTGGCAGCATTGGACAGAGGGTGGTTAGCATTGAGGTCATTTTGCTCGGCCTGATGCGCAACTCAATGGCTGCTGCTTTCTGTGTACTGGCAGTCTTTTTGGCGTCAAGAGACTTTTTTTGAGCTGCCTTTTCATTCTTATCTTGTTGGACAGACCCATTGGGTCACTTGGCACAATTTTGGGTGATTTTCCTGGGATGGGGATCATGTTTTGTGCGTAGGCTGATAGCCATGTTCTTGAATTTTTTCTTGTCCTTCTTGTTCACAGCTTTCAAGTAATTGCAGGTCAGAGCCAAAGGTAGGGGAGGAGGCTTGGGTGCCATGATAGTGGGGAGGAAGATGTGCCGGTGGCCAAGTAACGGTGGTTCGAGTATGATGGTGTGACCACATTTTTTTAGGAAAATTTTCTGACTCAGGTTGCAATCACCATATGCATTCTCTGACTCAGGTCGCAACCACCATATGCATGCAGGCTGTGCAATCACGATGGACGTTAGCATTTTTACACCATTTCGGAAAAGTACGTCGAGTGCAGGCACATTTGGGTGACATGTAATTTTTCAAAGTCCTCCTCTTTCGACTACCATGCCTAATGTTCACCGTAATTTTACTGCCGACAGATTTCCATGTCCTGCACCCCACTTTAATCACAGATTCAAAACATCTCGAGGCCTGAAAAGACATCGCCAAGACACACACAATCTTGACCATCCTCACACACCAGCAGCACTGGATGACCCTATCGATGATCCACCTCAAGACGACTTTCACTCTCCCCCACCATCTCTGGGGCCTGAGCCCCCACCTTCACCTCCTCCTGTGCAAACCATCCCACCAAATTGCTGTGACACCGATATTGAGTACCACCCCATTCTTGACAGTACATTTTTTTTCCTACAGTCAATATAGTGAGGCCTAGATTGATCTTTGAATTTTCAGGTACCCCATGCGATAGGGATGGCTATGACCTGCCTTCAGGTGCACTCCCTCCTCTGTGGGAAGGAGCGTGCTGCCGATGACTTCTCGCCATTCAATAGCTGTGCAGAGTTTGAGTTCGCAGATTTTTTGTATTGCGAGGAGGAGATGGTGGACAGGCGGGTGGACTGCCTGTCCCAGCTCCTTGCCACTCTCTATCAGGGCATCAACCCACCCTTTGCAGATCATAAAGATTTGTATAGCACAATCAACACCATTCAGCAGGGTGATATGCCCTGGCAGTCCTTCTCCGTTACCTACACTGGCCTGCTACCTGAATCCGGTGACGTTCCAGCATGGATGACGGAGAAATACAAGGTCTGGTACCGGTCGCCACTCGCTATTTTCGAGAAGCAATTGGCCAACCCAGATTTCAATGATGAGATGGATTGGGCCCCAAAGCAAATATTCAAAGATGGAAAGTGCCAGTACGTCGACTTATTTTCGGGAAATTGGGCATGGGAGCAAGCGGTAATGGGTACTTGCAATCCACAACTGTGTGCTGACTATGTTTTTCAGGATAAAATTGTGGAGGACAAGAACACTCATGGAGCGATGTATGTTCCCAGTGTCCTCAGCAGCGACAAGACAACTGTTTCTGTTGGGACGGGAAATACAGAATTTTACCCATTCTACAGCAGAGTCGGCAATCTTCACCATGCAGCGAGGGGTCCCCATCGCGAGGGCCTTGCGGTCATCACATTTCTATCTATTCTGAAGAGTTCGTACTTCATTTATAAATCATTCTCCCACTGACAAAATTTCAGCAACACACGATCCTTCAGGCAGCATGGCGTTGTGTAAATTTCATCAGCAACTCTTTCGTTCTTCCCTCCACAAAATCCTCTCACCCCTGAAACCACATATGACTATACCCTGCATTACCCATTGCACGGACGGCCACTGTTGTCAGGCAATATATGGTTTAGGGCCTTACATCGCTGACTATCCCGAGCAGGCATTGCTGGCCTGTATTGTGCAAAATTGGTGTGCTCGGTGCGTATTCCTGCTGTATTCCATATCTATCTGAGATTGTTGCATTAGCTGCCTCTCCCATGCCACCGACCTTGACCGCCCCAGTGCTCCCCGCTCTCATGAGCACACAGACATTTTAATGGAGGGCTGCACCCTGAAAGAGCTCGGGGACCATTTCGGTATCGTGGGTGACTTTATTGTGAGTGTCCATTGATCTTTCCGACCCTGCGCCTTGACTTATCTCTGTGAAAGCCCTTCACAACAGGTTTCCCATGCACGGATATTCATGAGTTGATCTCGATGGATTTGCTGCATCAAATAATTAAGGGACATTCAAGGATCATGTCGTCGACTGGATCAAGACATATATTCGTAACAACAATGAGAAGGCTGAGGCTGACAGGATCCTCATGGATATTGATCGCAGGTATGTTTGCCCATTTCTTTTCTGGTCCGATATTCAGTGCAGTTAGGATTGCTATTACTCCACCTTTCCCCGGGCTTCATCACTTCCACACCGGCAGAGGTTACAAGCAGTGGACTGGAAACGACTCGAAAGGTCTCATGAAGGTATGCATCATGCCTGAGCCCTCAAAAAAAAAAATTAACCAACCGGATTCAGGTGTATTTACCTGCCATCACTGGCCATGTACCCCCATGGTCGTCCAGGCAGTCACAGATATTATTGAGTTTTGCCATCTCATTTGTAGATCAATCATTGATGAGGACATGCTCATCGCGATCGACCAATCTGTTTCCCATTTTCATCTACACCGTGAAGTTTTCTGGGCAACGGTTCACCCCGAAGGCTTCTCCCTTCCCTGCCAGCATTCTGTGGTTCATTATTGTCCCCTCATTCAGATGTTTGGTGCTCCCAACAGGCTGTGTTCCTCTATCACAGAGTCCAAGCACATCAAGGCCATCAAGAAACCATACAGACACACGAACCACAATAAGCCGCTCAGTCAAATCCTTCTGACAAACCAGCGGCTCGACAAATTGGTGGCTGCCCAGATCAATTTCACTGCATGCGATATGATGGATTAATGTTGCCGTGACTCGATAAGTCGAGTCGCGACTCAGGAAGTCGACTCAAACCCGGGTTTGACTTGACTCGACTCGACTTGGAACCGCCGAAGTCACTCGAAGTCGACTTGAGTCAACTCAAGTCGATGAAGTCAAGACTTTTTTTGGATAAATACTCAGACCAATACACAATGTCACCTAGATACATAAAAAAAACAGGAAACTGTCCTAATTATATACGGGAACCCAAGAGCAAGCTCAATCACCATTCTCCTCCGGCATTTCAAAGTATGGAATCTCTGCGAAGTCGCAGCTGTCTGGAATCTCCCTCCTAATAACTTTTCTGTGCTCATCATCGCCTGTGGATGCTAAAACTCGCAGCCAGTCTTCTTCATCATCAGCAACAATGGCAGACTGCCATTCGGACATGAATTTCAGCCTTGATTTTTTGAAATGGAACTTCAACATCTGAAGAGCCTCCATTAGCATGGGACTAATGCGGTTTCGTTGTTTCGTATCAGTCTCAGCTGATGATGAAAATACTCTTTCGGACGGCACAGAGGTCACCTGGACTGCGGCGTAGTCGGTGAAGAGGCGGTAAATTCTGGGCCACGTCGTTTTCCCATGATTCTATACAATAAGAGGTCCAGCAATTGTTGTATTGCAATTCCACCTACGCAAATTGGGGTCCTAATGACTGAATTTGTGGTTCTTCTTCATTCCTAGACATTTCTAATATTTATGCCTGACTCAAGTCGACTCAAGTCACTTGAAGTCGACTTGAACCAACTTGCGAGTCAAGTCAAGTCTGACATTTGACTCGACTCGACTCGACTCAAGTGGGCTACCAAGTCGACTTCAAGTTCCTTCAAGTCTGAAGTCGCGGCAACATTATGATGGATGGCTCACTTCTTCCTTTGCCTCTGTTGCCCTCTCGGGACTCGGCTTCATCTCCCCCCAATCCGGATGATGATTCGGTGGACAAGGGCAGTCGACAGGCCTACTGTTGATGAAATAAAATGAGCCCATCTTAAGTTGTGGGCGGTTCCATCCCTTTTCGGACTTAAGTTCCTGCTGAGCTTAAGTTCTAAATCTGTATGTGGTGCAGCTCATTAGCATGATATATGGGGTCTGTCTTGAGCTTACGCACCAGGAACTTAGGTTCACCACAAGTAACTTAAGTCCCCACCAACACTTGAGTCCAGCAAGACTTAAGTTCACCACATCTTAAGTTCGGCATGTGTATTATATATATCATTTACTACTTAAGCTGCGCCCCGGACTGAAGTCCCACCCTGTCACTTAAGATCCCCTGCGTCTTAAGTTTCCCATTCGTGAACTTAAGCTCTAGATGCGACTTCAGTTCTCTATTTTCATTAGGCGAAATCATTACGTAACATACCTCCTCTTCGCGGGCTTCTTGGCTTTCTCCGGACTCCTCTCCTGGTACTCGTACCGAGGTTTGGTCTTTGGGGCACTAGCTGCAGCGGCGGCCTGCTGCTCACGCTCTAATTGAGCCTCCTATGGATTTAAATGAGGACTACGCAACGAGATGTGTCAATGAAAGCTTACCTGAGGTGTTTTGCGTGATCTCGCAGTGCGCCGATGCTTGCCCCCATCATCGTCATTCTCAGCATCATCCCCTGGAATGAGCTGAGTGCCCGCCCAGCGCTTCCTCCCGGCCTTCTTCTTTGGTGGGCCCTGGGTCTCATCACCCTCCAGAACAGGGGGAGGCGATGGGCGAGGAGAAGGAGGGGGAGTGCCCGGGGGAGGCGATGCGCGAGGAGGAGGAGCAGGAGCAGGAGTGCCCAGGGGAGGCAATGCGCGAGGAGCTGCAAGTGCCTTGCGGAAGAAACCCGAAGTTCCGTAGCCAGCGATTGACGCCAGGGCGGTAGCGAGCTCGTACCACTGCACAAGTGATAACCCTGCGAGCCCAGTCGACGCAAAAGGCAGCGCCGACGTGACAGGGAACACTGCATCATAATAGTCGGTGGGCGCGCTGGCAATTGCAGCCCACGGTATATCTTGACTCCCAAATGCGGCTTCTGTCGAGTCAAAGTTAGTATTGCCACCATATCTTGTAAATGAAAACCGCGCACCATATGACTCTGCCAAAAAAGTCGTCACTGTCTCTGCGAGCTTTTTGGGGGATACATCGTCCAGAGCCTCAGCGGTGAGAGGGAAAACAGGCCGCACGCGCTTCGCGGAATCTTCCCAGGTGGCAAGATACTCTAAAGCGTTGGTCAGAATAGATGGTCAGACGAATTTGGTGTCTTACCTTTGAGCGGGTTTTCTGCCCAGCCACGCATAGCATCGACACTATCTTTGACGAGCTGATTGTATTGCTTTTCGAATGCTTGGGGCATCCGAATGTCGTCGGGCATGGCCTCGGCCCTGTGCTAATAGTCAGTTATATGCACGCAACTGTCAGCAAAGATACACTTGCCACTCGAATTCCACATGTTCCTCGTCATTCATCCAAGCCATAAGCATGGTCGCCATGAAAGGGCGGAACTTGCAGGTGGCGTGCAGAGTGTGGACCATCTGCCTAAAGCCGCTTGCCACCAGTTTTTGACGTCTGAGCAAATGTTAGCCAGTGGTGAAAAAAAGGGTGTGTGGATCACTTAATCCACCCAGTCCACGTCCTCATCAGCTGCTGCTGCGTCCTCCCACGACGCTTGGTTCTCCTTCGCCCACAGCAAGGCCTCAGCTTTGCAAAATTTGCCACCGGCATTTGAGGTGCCTGGTAAAGTCTTGGAATATTTGTGGATGTGGTCGTGCAGATCCTCGCGAAATTTGTCGCGTCTGGTGTACGCAGCAAGGCCAAGAAGCTTCGCCAATGCGGGAGCCTCTTGGATGGATTCCCCCGTGTCTGCATGGTCAGGAGCGTCGTCGTTCCTGGCCTTGCGTTTCGTCCTTTCAGCTGTCCGTTTGTTGCTGATAACCTTCTGAATGGCCTGTTTCAAACTGGCGTCAAAGGCACACTTCACATGAATCAAAGAAATACTCACGATGTGCCACCCTGCCTTGGTGTATCCACGCAGCAGAGCTGCCCGCCCACCCTCATCTTCCTCCTCCTCGCTCGTGTTGTCGTCCTTGTCCTTGGCTTTCTTGTTCTTGGCAGGATGCTGTTGTTTCCAGGCAGCGACGAGCGCGGGGAGGCCAGCTTCCTCGACCCGATCCTGAACTCGTGTGGTGTGCTGGAATGCCTTCGCCTCGAATGTGTCGTGCTTGACTTTCTCGTAAAACTTGGAGGTGGGCTTTCCCGCCAGGCTGGGAAGATCCACCCCATGGACCCCAACGTCGAGGATCCAGCTTCGCTGGTATTCATTCAGTTTAGGGACAGCCATGGCCTCACCCTTGGTGGTGGCAACGAGCGCCAGGTCTGGAAGTGGCATGATGTCGGGGACGTCCAGCTCGTCGTACGGCTTGAACATTCGGGCATGTTCTTGCTTGGTGCCATTGTTGTGAGTCGGTGGGGTGCAGATGGTAAGGTACACTGAAGTGGCAGAAGGAGGTGAGATGGTAGAAATCAAGGCACAACCGAGAGCCACTCACGGACTCAGTAAAAGCACCCTCTAAGTGTCGTGCATTGTGGTTTACTGAATAGGGAACCAGCCACACAAGCGTCGTTCCTCATTGGCTTTACCTGAAAAGGAAATCGGCCCCCAAAGCGTGTTCAGTGGCGCCAACCAAAGCCTCAGGAACTGGAGTGCCGCCAGATGGAATAATGGCTGAAACTGAAGACTATATAAGCCGGTGTTTGAAACTGAAGTTGAAGAAAGCCTCTTCGGCCCCTTCAATCAACCCGACAAGAGCACCAATGTCCGCCACCACGCCCTCCTGCACAAGGTGCTCGAGCTGTTCTCTGTGGCAGATCTTGAGGCCATCTTCGAGCGCCCTGCCAGACTGCACGTCGTGATGGGGTCAGCATTAAACACCAGCCAGCTAGGAAAAATCCAATCTAACTTTGTGCATACTCTCTCTTTGTTATTCCACCTGCTCCGCCCATTAACACACCCCCAGATCCGCAACGGTCGTCTTGTGTCCCAGGAGACCCCCGTTCCCGATGCCGAGGCGCGACGAGCTCTGCGCACGTATCTCGATGCGTACGACACATACTTCATGAAGCGGGGGAACACCTATCGCATTCGCGACGAAGATGCCCTTGCCGTGCTGCAGGCGGCAGAGCAGACATGGCATGATTGGATTGTGCGCTATCTTGCTCGGCTAGGCAGACCCGGCCGTTCTGCTTGGGCCCTTCAGCTGCTGCCTGGCATTCCCAGTGTACGCGTCACCCCTCGGGTACAGCATCCAGCAATGCCGCCAGCAATGCCTTTGCACAGGCACTGTGCACAGGTGGCTCTCCCGACACCTCCGTCCAGTTCCCCTATCCATCCTCAATCTCCTGCTCCCAGCTGCAGCGACTCGCGCTTGCACCCTATCGATCTCTCCAACGATGGGGTGGTGCGCCCACACAAGAGGGGGAGGTTCTTGGGCATCATCGACCTTTCCGACGATGACGAGGCAGAAGTCCAGTGCCCCCGCAAAAAGCAGAAGTTGTGGTGTGTTATCGACTTGATGCTTTGATGCACATCGTAGTCTTAATACAAATATCGTAGCGTGCTTTATAGAATATGTCCCTTCACCTATCCAATAGAAAAAGATCAGTTTGCTGAGTACACGTGCCCAGAGTAAGTTCACATACACATCCATAAATAATGAATATATTCAGGTATAGATTTGATGTCTCGTACCCACATTTATCTATACCTATGTTATCTATACCTATGCAAAATCGTTAAAGTGTTAGTTTCGAGAGTATGCACACCTGGAGTAGGTTCACGTATGCGTCACGAAGCTCATGGGCAATCTATCCATGTATAGCCATGTATCCAGGTATACACTTCACGCTTGGATATAATATTGAAGTCCACTTTCTGCCTGCCTATCAAATTAGTCTCCAGAATTCGCGCGTCCAGCAAGTTCAAGTTCACATACACATTGCAAAGGTCATGGGCAATCTGAAGCTCGGTGCATGCGGCGGGCTTGCGTGTCGTGTCACGTCGTCGTCCGGCATTGGTGGGGATGCTGGCAATGCTCCCGCTGCATCTGGACCATGTTTTGCAAGCCGAGGAAAACAACACAGAGAACAGATGAGATAAATGCCCTGCCTTAATACATCACACCTGTTTTCACCATAGCCAGGTCGTCTATCTTGTGTAACATACTCCACAAGCTTTTGTAATATATCACACACCGCTGAATACATTGTAATATATATCACACGGCTGAATGCATCTACTTTCCATTGGTCTACGACGTGAATCGGGACGTGTGTCGACGAATAAGCGCTGAATTGGACATAAGCGCTGGTTAAGCGCCGGTGCCCGATTCGGTAATCAACACGTTACAATGTGACTCCACCTCTCTCTCACCTCTTGACACTCTGGCACTCACCTTGTCCTCCCCACACCTCACGCCCGGCGCCAAGCTCAACAACCTCGGATTGCACAACGGACTACACCCAGCTTCAGTGGAGGGACTCCCCGAGGACCGAGCACCGGCTCGACTACATGTCAGCTGTTTGTGGGCTCGACTTCATGTCAGCCCTGCCCAGACTTCATGTCGGGCAACATCCTCCTCTGGGCACTTCTATTGCCAACGGGCACTCTACACAAACGGACACTCTACATACAAACCTTAGCCTTCTGTGTTCGTATACAAATGGGCACTGTAGTCAAATGGACACTAGTACTTGCACACATTTAATTTCTTTTTCTTTTCTAGCGCAGCGCGGGATCTAGCACGGTGCGGGAACTTTCTAGCGCAGCGCGGGATCTAGTGTGGCATGGGAACTTTCTAGCACGTCGCGGGATCTAGCGCGGCGCAACAAACATGCACTTGTAGTCAAATGTACTTGCAGAAATCTTTGGAAATCTTTGCCTTTTTGCATCGTAGTCAAAAGGGCACTGTAGTCTAACGGTCAATGTACTTAAAATTCTACTCTTCGTTGTGGAACATATGATCCTCCGTCTTTTGTCCTTCGGTGGCCATCCAATTCAAGTCGAATCAAATTCAAGTGGCAAATTCAAGTGCACTTTGTGCTTGCTCCTCCCTCGTCCCCACTTAATGTTTCCCCTCAAGCCTACGCATCCCCCCACCCCTGTTCTTCTCCTCACCAAATGAAGCGCATTATCAAAAAGAAAGATGACAAGCACGAGAATCCGAGCACGTCACGACTTGCCACCAGTGTCCCAAAATACAAAATTACAATACACACAAGTCGGGCTCTACACTAGCATCCCGACTTACATACTGACTGTCAGGCAGATACTCCTCCGAAATGTGAAGAGCGCTATCATTGAAGCAAGCTGGCATGCCTGCCACCACCTGCCTTTCCTTGATGCTTCGCTGTCCATGGATGCCGCCGACACCCTACCTTTTATGGCCGATCCAGAGGTTCCAGGTGCAATTCCCGCATATGAGGTGACGGCGCCGTGCGATGCGAAGGGCAACAGCAAGACACAACAGGTGCGTTCGCTGTTTCAGGGAATACTTATTAGACCACTCATTTCACATGAAGAACGTCGCCCACATGAACGAACTGAAAGAGCAAGAAGAGGTTTTCATTCAAGCGCTCCTCGGCCTTCATCACGACACCCTCCTCCTCACCCCCTGCAGTTGTGGCATCAACAAACACATCTGGAAGGTCACATGCTGTGACTGCCTGCAAGCCCCGCTCTTGTGCCCACAATGCTGGCTCAACGCACACCGGATGATGCCTACGCATTGGGGGTTCGTTTGGAACGCGGAGGATAGATTCTTCAGAGGCACGACTTCTGTCGTGTGATGAGGAACACCTCAGTCGCGCTTGGCCACTATGGGCAGCAGTGCCCAGATTCGGCCCCGGGACGGAGCTTCACCTTGGTCGACGGCAATGGCATTCATGCAAGCGCCATTGCCTTCTGCCGGTGCAAGGGTCTGGACAGCAAGCGCACGCCGGAATTCCAGCAACTCGTACGGGCGGGCATCTTTCCCGGGAGCGTCAAGGACCCCAAGACAGGCTATACGCTGACCTTGCTCGACTACTACCGTCAGGAGCGCAGCCAAGGGAAGGGGTCTGCATACAACTTTGTGCATGTCCTGCAGCGGATGGCAGATCCGTTTTTTGCAGACTCAGTTCCGGTGGGTGACGACTCTTCCATCTCGAAATGATACTGAGAAGAGCGCATTTTCAGGACATATACGCCAACTTCCTTGCGATCACTCGCTTTTACGAAAAACTGGATCTCGTCATGCGGCGCGGGCATGCACATCGGCCCAACGACCCTCTTCCTGGCGAAATCGGCCGCCCATACCCCAATCGCCCGACAAATTTTCTGGGTCTCATATGTGCGGCTTGTCCAGAGAGGGGTGTCAATATGCCCTTTCTCGTAAACGTACCAAAATGGCTTCGGTAAGTCATGCACAACACTTACGCGGCGCCGCTAATGGAATACAGGCACCTGATTTCACACAATCTTATGCTGGATGGAAACTTCAAAGCCAATCTTTTCTTCAAACGTGACGACTGCAGCAACAAAGCCCTCACAGACGGGTCAATGTATTTTCCGCCACAAACGGAGTTTGAGAAGTTAGCAAAGGAGTTCGTAGTCAGAGAGGAAGATAAGGTAATTGTTTTTGTTAACACTCATACTACTGCTGATGACGAGCCAAAGGAAGTACCATGTAAAGCCCACATAGGGTCCATCCGCCACCAGGGTCAAGTGAAGTACGGCAATACAGCTGTTAGCGGGGTCGTGGGCTGCGCCTGCGATCATACTGTCATGGGGACGTTTGTCGACATGCTCAAAGGCGAAGCGTAAGTCGTTGGCTCAGTGATGAAACTTTAAACTAATGTTCCTGAACAGGTTTTCATTGGGCACGTATGCACAACGCGAAACGTTGAGGCACACCAACTCACCGCCACACGGCCCACTGACAGCAACACCAACTGTTTTCAGCTACGACAGCTGGTGTTCGTTCGTGGTGAACCTCGTGCCACGGGCGATTGCGCTGTTCCCGGAGGAAACTTGGCTCCACACGCTGCTAGCGTTGGTGGAAGGCCAAATTCCGGCGGATCATATCAACGGGCACAGATGGGATTGCCAAAGTGTTTGGCAGGCAGTGTATTTTGCGTGCCGGGCGCATTTCCACGGGGAAACGGCGGAGATGCTTTGGGCGTTTCTGAACCCCCTTGCTTCATCAACGCGCCAAATGACTGGGGCTGCGAGGCACGACACCATCAATTTTGTGATAAACACGTGGAATACTTGGAAGCTATTGCGTCAAGGTGAGGCTTCGTCGTCGGCGAAGTCCTGTCATTGGCTAACCTTATATTCCACAGCGGAACTTCTTGCTGACAAGCGAGTTGACGCGCATCGACTCTTCGAGCTTCACATGGCCGTGGTGGAGAACCTCAGCAGGCAGCATGCGACGGAAGTAGCTGCCTGGTCGCGACTGTCCCGAACGAGCACCAAGTCTGCCCGTGGAGCTATTTCAAGCGTGTATCAGCACAAGTCGACAAAAGGTACGCCATTGTCGAATTGAGTTGCGCATTGGGAGCTCAAAATGTTTAGTGCTTACCATCGACAACGTTCTGGCATCTTTGGTCGCAGAAGAACGAGAGAAGATGACACGAGCAGTTGGGCATGAGGCGACAACACCGGTGGCAGACTGGATTCACGATGGAATCAGCATAGAACATCAACAGTGAGTATTCATCGCAAGCTCTGTTCATAATGTGCAATTCTAATGGGCCTTAACATAGAATCCTCGCTATCACGCTTCTAAAAAGCCAGCAGGAGCATCCCTTGGAAGACACCTGGGCGACCATCACCAAACTACGGGACATGCTCAATGCAAATCTCAAGAAATTCAGGGAGGCCCAGCAGGCAATATACCCGCGCCTGACGCTCAGCGGGCTCAACATCGAGGAGCCTGAACTGATGGCGATTCAACTGCCGTCCTATCGCATGAAGCATGGACAGCGGGCTGCGACTGCCACTGATGCCACCGACCTCGACTCCGAGCTGCGGAACACCGAAATCAAGCTGCAGTGTGGCGAGGCTAATAGCGGGATCCTGGCTGTCCGGGCGGCCTCTTTGGCGCTGTCCTCTGTCAAGAAAGCTCGGGAGCTCGATTACCAGGGTCAGGCAGGAAAAACACGCTCGCAGCGAAACCTTCAAAAGGCCGAACTTATGAAGTTCTTTGAGATCGATATGTACAACAGGGCGTGAGCCGTGCTGGTCCATTTAGGCCACATGGCAAAGGACGACATCGAGTCATATCCGTCACTCAGCACCTGGGACATGCGACAGAAGGAAACACATTTACATCGTGCCAAGGGGGACTCTTGTTTATTCGATGGGACGGCGTGGTATCTACAGAGCGGGGTAACCATATCGGGGGCAGCAGTGGCTTCGACGCGGCGCCTGACAAACAGGGAAGACGAGGGGGAGGAAGACAAGCCGCAGTTACTGGCGGGGACTCAGACGCTGAAGCGTTCAGGTACGCAGGGCCCAGCTAAGAATTAGCTGATTTGGATTAACATACCTACAGGTTGGAGCAAGTCTCAGCACGCGCCAAAACGCCTGAAGGACACAGCTCCGGACGGTGTCAATGTAGAGTCGTCATCATCCTCATCTGAGGCCGAAGACAGCAACATGGACTTGTCACCCTCTAAGGGGCGGGCAAAGCTGGGCAGGAAGAAGAAGAAAAAGAAGGCTAAGAAGTCAGACAGGTGGATATGGATGGAAACCCTGACTTGGGGACAATCCCTGGGCGACGCTAAGCTGGAGGAGTACAAGAAGGAAAGTAAGTGGCATTTGTTAATCATTCATTGGCGGCTGTATATACTGACACTGTGTTAGGCGATCGAGTGCAGTGGTTCCGCGCCGAGGCTGAAATGTACCGCTGGTTAGAGCAGTACGAACGCAAGCATGCGGAGCTCATGCGCGTCATCACGAGGTTCCAGTGCAATAGCGTGGTATGGGAGGGACGTGCCAACTGTGAGGAGCAGAGTAATGGAGGCGTCGTCAATGGCATGGCAACCTTCGCACGCATGCAAGCCGCCATGCACAAGCGGCTGGAACACAACACCAGGGTGATTTTCAAGAGAGCCGAGTCGGGCACGCATTACGATTGGGTTTCAGCCACCACATTCGACGAGCTCGCCACCAAGATCAAGGGGTGGCGCGAGGTCATCTTCAGGTGGATGGATGACATGGTGCGTGTAAAGCCTCAACAATTAATCTTGTTTATTGACTACGGAATAGGGTATACACAGAGCGTACAAGGATTTTTAGGCCGGCGGAGCGCAGACTTCATATGGACGGTAGAACTTAAGTAGTGTTACGCTTGCAACTTCAGTCGTAAGTAATGTAACTCAAGCTATGAATGGGATTTAAGCTTTGGATGAAACTTAAGCCTGAGGTTGACTTAAGTGCGAGACCGTCAAGACTTAAGTGCGGGACTGTCAAGACTTAAGTTCAGGCACGGTGCTGGAACGTGATACTATATGGGTGCCATGATGGTGCGACGGGACAGCGACAGGACTTAAGTTCTGCGGGAACTCAAGTCCGAAAAGGGATGGAACCACCCTTAAGATAGGCTAATTAAGTATTTGACTGTTGTCAGAGAAGTCAAATTGGCGAAGACCTATGGTGCGTGTCTCCAGTATACATGGTAATTGTGCTTATTTGTGCCTCAGTTCATCGAGTTCCCCACAACGTGCATGACTTGGCCATCTACGTGGAGTAGCCATGCCTCTAAGAACTTATCTGCTGTTTTCTCTTCGACCAACTCAATCCAGACGCCCCCATCCCTGGTGGACAACTCCCTCTCGCTCAGTGCCCCAATTTCACTGAGCGAGTATTTCTGTATAATTCAGCCCGGGCCATGTTCTACGCTCCCAGCGACATCAGCGGTGTCGGTGGAATGCATCACAAGCACATCCAGGCTACAAAATCTTGGTACCGTGGACCGCTGTGTTACAATTGCGTATTCCTGGAGCACGACACGAGCCTGCCCAGGTTTCGCGGCTTTCACGCAGCACACGTACACATGTTTTTTCGATTCAAGTATCATGGCATTGACTATCCCTGCACACTTATCCACTGGTTCTCTGCATGCAGAGAGCATCCCTGTCCCAAGACCGGCATGTGGATTGTAATGCTGGACACGGTTCATGGCGGTGGCCCCAATCTGTCTGTTGTTCACCTTGATTGCCAATTGCGTGGTGCCCATCTCATTGGTGTCACAGGCTGGGACTTTATTCCTGTACATAACTTTGATTTCTCAGATTCACTAGACACATACAAGGCATTCTATGTAAATAAGTATGCAGACCACCATTCTCACGAGATTGCCTTCTGAACATAATATCATTTGTTCTCTATCGCACTGTTACGACTGGTGGATTGGACCGTGTGTGAAAAATGACTGCTTCATGGAAATCACCACTGGCCATAGGAAGGCTTATTCTGAGCATGAAAAGAGGGAAGCAGGAAAAAGCAGTAAGTCACTAGAAGCCAAAAAAAGCATATGAGAAAGACGGTGAAAAGATGTCAAAAAGCCAGAAGATGAAAAAAAGTGGTGGTAAGCTACCAAAAAAGGACTTGCAGTTTTGCTGATGCAGTTCAACTATTGTTTGAGCTTGGGGATCTGAGGTGGTTCAACAATGTCCAATGTGCTAGAAGCAGTGCAAGCTTGAATATTCTGTCCATCCAGAACACTTCTTCAGGACAGACAGACCCAGGCCATTGGAATTGATTTGATTTGGCCAGGAGCTCTTGTTCTAGCTCTTGCTCTATAAAGCAGTAGATAGACAACAACATCTGTATTGTTGTGGTTCAACTGTGGGTAAATCCCATCCAAAGCCCATTTTTCCAAGTGTACGAGTTCTCTCTCAAAGACCCTGAATCTTGAACAAAGTCTCTCGGGACAATGAATATTAGGCCCTGCTCAGGTCATCGGGCTTGGCAACCCGGCTCCGCCAAAATTACCTAGACGGCTGATAAGCCCGATGCAGCCTGGCAACTGGCTTGATGGGTGCTCGGTTGGCAGTCGGCTGGGATTTTCAGGCCGTCACGCCACTTTTTGCCGCTCATAACTCTCTCTGCTTCGACATACACTTGTTTTTACGGTCCTTACTTCACCTTAATCCTATTCTATGCCCGATCCTTCCCCTAAAAAAAAGAAGAAATGTACCTGGTCGTCCAACGACGACTCCACACTGGTCTCCACCTTGCGCATGGCCAAGGACAACGGCTTCCAGTCAGAGAGCGGCTGGAAACCCCAGGTCTGGGCTCTCTGCATCACTGCGCTCAAGGATAGCCCTGGGCCAAGCAAAACGGCTTCCAAGATCCAAGATCATTTTGGCACGGTGTGTTCCTTCTGCTCGTACTCTTGATGCACCTGCCTCATGTCTCGAGACAGCTCAAAAGTCGTTTCAATGTGGTGGACACGCTCATCGGTTCCTCTGGCTTCGGGTGGGATGATGGCCTCAAGATGGTTACTGCGAGCGATGAGGTCTGGGAAGCCTACATCATGGTACGCATTTCTTTTCCTTTTTTTAGCGCAGAGCCGTTCCTAATCTTCCCAGAAACATCCAGATGCCAAGAACTACAGGAAGAAGCCCTTCCCTCTGTACGACGATCTCGCTTACCTGGTGAAGGGAATTGTCGCGACTGGAGCAGGGGCTTTCCACGCTGGCATGACTCAAACCCAAGCCGAGTCCAGCACCTCCACCTCACAGACCCAGCCCAACTCGGAGAAGCAGACACAAATGCAGTCCGACCGTGGGTCTCAGGAGCCAGTGACCCCCCCTCGTGGACGTAGCGGCGGCAGCCGTTTCGAGGTGTGTCCAGTACACATCTCATTCTTGATCGAGTATTAACACACTCTTGTCGTAGACACCCGCCAACAACGATCTGACCCTGTCGTCTCCACCGCCGCCTCGTTGAAAGCGTGCCGTGTCATCCTCGCCCCATGACAGCGGTCGCCCGACCCGAAAAGGCCGCAAGCGGAACACTGACTCTGTCAGTGAGATCGCATCAGCTCTTTTGCACGTCGCTGGTTCCCTCAAGACCATCACAAGCCCAGCAGTCCATGAATGTGCGGTCAAGCAATTGGAGGAGGACGATGATTTTTCGGAGGATGAGGGTGCAAATATCATGATGCTTTTCACTGAGAGTGCTGCTGTTGCGCAGACATTCCTCGCTGCAACTAGTAAACCCAGGTGCACTGCCTTCCTTCAAAACTGCCTCCGCAAAGCCAAGTGTGACGGTCGTATCCAAAATGATAGTGATTCTGTCTACGTACTTAATATAATTCGCAATTAATGGTGCTACGCATTCGGTACTTCTCCTCGGTCTGCAAGGCACGCCACATAGTCCTCCCACATCTTCTTTGCAATGCGGTCCCTTCGCGCCAATGCTCGCACCTTTTCCTCATCCGAGACGTGTGGTATCCCAAGCTCCTCCGCGGATACTTCTCGCGGCTCGATCTCAATGAAATCTCCCAAACTTCCAGAACCCTCTCGCTGCGCGGTCCTCCCTTCATCGTCCTCATTGAGATCATCAGCATTGTTGGAGTCGTCGTGAATTTTAAGGATGTTATGAAGTGCGCCGACCGCTGCGATCATCATCACCTGAGTTTCAATGGGATATTCTGGGGGCCGAGTAAACATGGACCAGCGACGCTTGACGACACCAAAAATGTGCTCGACCACGTTTCGAGCCTGGGCATGGTGCAGATTGAATAGTTCTTCGGGTGTTTTTGGCCTGGAATTTTTGAAGTAAGTAAAATCAATTTTTCGGAATATGATACATACCTCTGTCGTACTGTCCCCCATTCCTTCAGATGGTACCGGACAGCACGGTAGGGTGCCAGGAGTGCATCACAGAGAGGGAACCCAGCGTCAGCCAAATAGTATTTGCCTGCTGGCACCGCAAAATCACGCTCTCATGCATAGTGGTAAATCATCGAGTCCGAGGCACCTCCCTCCCACCCGCTGAGAATGTATACAGACAGCATGGAGAAATTGCATGCTGCGAGCACATTCTGGCCGATGAAACCCTTCCGATTCCGATATCGCGCCATACACTCCGAGAGAACCCAGGCGTGGAAGTGGGAGCCATCAATAGCCCCGCAACAATTGCGGAAATACGGATAGAGCTTCAAATTGCCCTTGATTTCGGGTGGGGTCTCATTGGGAGGGAGATGGAGGTGTTTCTTGTAGAACGGGCCAACTAGCATGTGGAGAATGGTGTAGATGGATCTACTTGGGTGAATATCTTGAGCAGTACCAATTGTCTCTGAATTTCGTACCTGTGAATTGTATCTGCACTGCGTTGGAATCGTTCTTGCAGCATGCGCGTACTGCAGCCAGTTCGGGCAAAGTGCAAGAAAGTCGCGAGTTTTTCATCTGATGTGACATATTTGGTACTGACGAGCCCCGAGAAGGCTTGCAGCTCGAACGACAGGCGATGGAAGACTTGCTTCGTCATGCCCAATTGGTCTCGAAATCGATCCGGGTGCCTGGAAAGCAGCTCGTCAAGCCAGAGCTGACCAGTGAGCATTGATGTATGCATCGGGGTTGGGGCGGGCGTGTCGAGGCAGGAGGCTACAGTGAAAGTGACCACGGTGCACATTAGTGCCACCAGCAGCTTCACCTTGCACCGCCGCTCGATTTCCTCCTGCTTTTTGCGCTTTTGGCGTGAAATAGTGACAGCATTTTGAGTGTTACGCATGGAAGCCACGTTGTTTTGAGGCATAGTGCTCAGTGAAAGCCAGAAAACGCGAAAGAAATGGGCTGTTTTTGTTTATCTACGACTAAGTGACAGATGTGACTCGACGCGGCAACTGGGTGGGAATCTGGCTCGGGCTTCCTTGGAAACGGAGCCATGACATACGGGCTGCCAAGCCCGATGACCCGAGCAGGGCCTTAAGAGTTACTCCGGGAGTGGATTTGTATTTGTATTTGATGTGGATCTGGTTTTGATGTGCTTATGTGATGAGTGTTTGGATTTGTACATCTGGTTTGGACTTCACATTTTTCTCTTTCCTCCCTTCCCCTTTGCCCCCGGAATTTTTCGGGATGCATGCATGTACTAGTAGGCTACCCATCTGCGAAGTAACTAAGAGATACACCGAGAGGAAGGTATTGAAAAGGACTTGCCGGTCCATCAAAATCAGTGATACCAAGGGAGTTGTCTATGTTCTGACCCTACAGCATGCCCAAAAGTTCTGGGAAAATTTGACGACCCTTGAGTATTATATAGAACATTCTCTGGCTCCTCAGATTCTTTTTCTGGGATGTGGTCGTTGTATTTTGCAGGCCAGACTTCGGTTGTCACAGGGTGTCACACCATGTCACAACGCATTTCCCCCCAAACACAACTCAAGCGTGCCGGCAAGAGAATATGAAGAAGCTGAAAGCATTACATATCATACAGAAGGCCTCTTGAATTTTTCTGGGAGTGCGTGGTGAGTGGCGAGGTCAGTACATGGACAACTCCCTTGGTATCACTGACTTTGATGGACCGGCAAGTCCTTTTCAATACCTTCCTCTTGGTGTATCTCTTAGTTACTTCGCAGAGTGGTAGCCTACTAGTACATGCATGCATCCCGAAAAATTCCGGGGGAAAAGGGGAAGGGAGGAAAGAGAAAAATGCGAAGTTCGAACCAGATGTACAATCCAAACACTCATCACATAAGCACATCAAACCCAGATCCACATCAAATCCAAATCCAAATCCAAGGTCATGATTGGTGTTGTTGTGATGTGATCAGGTCTGTGGATCCACGGACTGCCAGTGCACCGGCGGTAGCGAACAAAGTCCGAATAGACTCCCAGTCTCATAGGGAGTTTATCTTTTACTCTGAGTACTGTACCATTTCGACCGAATGTTCACACCATGTCACCCGTCACCTAAGGTGTTCATTTTTCCAGGTGTTCATTCTGACAAATGTGATCAAAAATTACCATAAATGGTAATTCGGCGAATGCCGGGGCGGAAATTTTCGCATTTCTTAGCCTATTTGGGCCTCAAGATCTTGCCGTCACCATCACCGACTTCAAAAATGTTCAGTTCAGGACCCTCCGTCACCCGTCACCTGAACATTCGGTCGAAATGGTACAGTATGGGCACCCACTTAACACTAGCTGAGTGCCGCGGAAGACAAGGTGTTTGGCAGAGCCTTCTCCAGGTTCTCCCAAGCCCCAACTTGTGCACTCAACTCCAAACAAACATCTGGCCATACAGGTGTGTGAGATGTATTCCTCCAGTGAAAATCTCTACATACCACAAGCTTAGCCTCCGTACAGTGAGTATTTTTTCGTTCAATTCCACAGTCACGCATCACAGGGGTATGGCTGTGTGTCACGCGTCACTAGGGTGGTTGAAGAATTGGTTTGGTGTCACAGCGGGAAATTTGGCCCCCGAAACCTACAAAAAAAAATTGATTCTTGCGAAATTTTTGAGCAAGTTGTCGAATTTTTCCGGTCGATTTGCGGACGTGTCGAATTGTCGAATTGGTCCAAGAAGTCACGCGTCACACGCTGTCGAATTGAACGAAAAAATAACAGTGATGGCTTGGTATGATGCACATGGAACAACGTGGACACGCGTGACTAATCGGTTGCTTAGATAAGTTGGATTCCCAAGATCTAGCCTGAAGCTGTCTCGATCTACGACTGCTGTCGCGCGCTGGCTCCTCATGGAAGATAGCAAAGGCATGCCAGGACTCGGGAACCCGGCAACTGCGACCTCAGCCGCGCAACCTGCGACAGGTTGCGCGGCCGACTGCCAGTGCGACGAGAGAATTGACGTGGACAATGCCCCCGGAGTGCAGCCGCAGGTGTGCGCGGCTCTTCTCTCGCATATTTTCGTAAAAAAAAATCACGCTTTCTACCATAGGGTGTACATGATTCGACTCGCAAAGCTCATGGAGGAGCAGGTGGCCGTCCTACGACGGATGGACGAGCGGCAAAGTGCTGGAGGTAGGGTAATTGCTGCTTCCATAGATATTTATGGATTACGCGCTGATCTGTACACAGACCTCTCCAAGCAGCCCATGCCCGAAGTTCCAGCCACCAGCAGCAGTGCTTGGAATGCGCTGTTGAGATCTGCGCTCACAGACACGATCCAGCCAAAAGTGGACAGATGGCGCAGCGGCCTCGACGCGCTGCTCGTTTTTGTAGGGTTTCTTTTTTTTTTGCGCACTGCCTCCTCTGATGCGCCTCGAGCTGGGTTTATTTTCAGCAATCGTGACGTCCTTCTTTGTGCAATCTCTTTCTACGCTGCAAGAAGACCAGACGGTGCGAATGAATGAACTATTGGCCAACTTGACGGATATTATCATCACCATAAGCGGTGTACCACCGTCAAACCTGCATTTTCCCCAGCCCATCGCCTTCCACCCTGATCCGACAGATGTCAGACTAAATTCATACTGGTCGCTCTCATTGATTCTGAGTGTACGCGAGTCCCTGGCAACGTCTGTCCATACTAACCCGCGTGCGTCTATGCAGTTGTCCATAGCAGCACTCGCCGTGGCGTGCCGCGGCTTCCTGAATATGGTCGGCTGGTCGCGCTTCACCAAGGCGTCTGAGAAGCTGATCGACATCCGCACACGCTGGCGCGCCTCGGAGCGCTTCCTCGGCCCGACCGTCGAGTTCCTCCCGCAGCTGCTCGTCGTCCCCGTGCTCCTCTTCATAGCCGGCCTCCTCGACACGCTCTTCTCCAGCGTGCTGCAACTCTCCCCGCTGCCCATATCCATCCTCGCCACGTCCGGCGTCTCCCTCCTCCTCATCTCCGGCGTCGCTGTCCTCCTATGCTACTCCCTCGTCGACCGCAGCCTGAATCCCGGTGGTCCGCCCGTTGCACGCCTCCTGCTCCGCGTACGCACCCGCAGCCTGCACGCGCCTGAGACGCTGTCCGAAACGGCGCCAGCGGTCTACCACACGGTCGTGCAAACGACGCACGACGACGACGATCTGAACCAGGCGGCGGCGGCCCTCTACAGCGTTATGCAGACGTTCGCCGTGTGGCCGCGGTACGGACACACGAGCCCGGGGCTGCTGGACGCCGAGCGCGCAACGTTCCTCCACTTGCTGTCCCCCGAGGCGAGCACGCGGAGCAACCTCACGGCCGTGCAGGTCATCTTGCGCATCCAGGAATGTGAGTGGAGGCATCAAGTGCCCCGACGGATTCTGATCGGCTCTGTATCTTTTTTCTAGCAAACCGAATACGGTACTCTGCAGCAGACATGTCCGAGCTCGTGCCTGCGCTCCTGCAGGCAGCGCGACGCTCGACTCTTGGTGCCAGGTCACTGGAGGGACTGTGGGCCTCACCTTTCATCCGCGCAATGGCGATAGTCGGGAACGCCGGCGCGCTCGCTGCCCATTACCCGCCCGTGCTATGCTTCCTCACCTCCGAGTATGTCAACACGCAGCACCTCCCGTCGGACAGCGATCCTTCGGCAGAGTACGCCGTTCGCACGACCACCATCGCACGCGTCGTGGAGGTGTTGTTCACCCGGCTGCGCGAGGCACTGCACGACCCGTGTGCGGCGGAAGACGTCGTTGTGGACAGAATCCTGTCGCCGCCCGAGCGCGCTGACGCGAGCACCGGCAACGAGGCGATCGATCCGGGAAAGCTCATCGCCGCGCTGCTGTACCTCCCCATGCCGCGGGACTCGACGACCGTGACCCTCATCATGCGGTGGCTCGTGCACACGACGTCGCCCCTGCGTGTGCTGCGCGCGGCGCAGGCGCACGTCGCCGCGACGACCGCGCCGGACGTGTGGCCGACGATCCTCTTCTTCGTGGCTTCTGTTGCCTCACGCGTGTGCCTCGCGCTCCCCGAACTGAGCGCGCCGGAGCACGATGCGCTGGCGCACCTGTGTGTCGCGGCGCTCCGCAAGATCGCGCTGTTCCACCAGTTCCACCCGCAGCTCCCTGCGCTCGTGGGCACGCTGCGCGCGCTGGGGGCGTCGCGGATCGGGCCGAAGATGCGCGCGGATCTACGGACGGTGCGCCAGTTCGTGGAGGACGACACATGGCGGTGGAGTGTGAAGCAGCGGCGGGAGGTGTTGGATGAGCTGAAGGCGCTTGGGGGTGAGTGGATTTCATTACTTTGTGGTTAGGTGTCTGATGGGTGCTGCAGAAAATGATGTGCAAGCTCTGGAGACAATTGACGAGACCGACGAGATGGCGTCTCACCATAAATCCCAGGTCTCACCCTCCTCTTCCTCGACTGCGCCGTCCCCAATCCGATGTCTGACCTATGACACACATGCCGTGGAGTTGGCGTGATAGTCTTACTACTTAGATGTGATTTCTTTCTGTGTATTTTTTTGGAATTCTGAATTGAATGCCCAATACATATGTATTGAGGGCATGGATGATCCTTGGAAATCGTAGATTCGGGGGCGAGTTTGTCCGCCAATCTGAGACACGTTCATCACGTGGTCATTTTCATACTCAGACCTGACCATCTCACGCAGTGACTCTCGCTGGGCCAGAAGTCGGTATCGCGGATAGTCTCTCAAGGCTTCCCTACCTAGCAGAATACGCACTTATGGCAACTGTTGTCTTTCTCGGGGCTCCCCGTGCTTCTGAGATCAATCGCAGTCCGAGCGAATACCATTGGAGAACTGTTTCATCTATCGCTGAATCTGACCCAGATACAATCATATACCCCCCAGCAACATTAGAGGCTGCCAGCCACCGGATTTCCTTGATATATCAGAATGTCATCTTCGATGAGAGCGAAGAAGACGATCCCAACAACCCAGCAGGTTTCAAATCATTTATCCTCTTATGCACTGTCCACGCTCACCCTTGGTATGGATGCAGATGACGAAATATGTTTCACATGGCCGCCAACCGCCCAAGGCGATGAATCGGATAGCCTGGACGAAAAATCGATACCCTCGTTCCTAGATGTCTCCAAGTCCGTTGCTCAAACGGACGCGCCACTTGAGTCCCAATTCGAGACCCAGGACACGCAATCATATAACTACACCGATGCCTCATCTATTGCGCGGTTTCCCAGATTCCATTTCTCCTTAAACACGCTCACCTCCTTGACCTCCCTCGCAAAGTCAAGAGTCAAAGGCACCAAAAAGGTCACGCTACTCCTCGCTGTACTTGAGGTCGATGGGCCGGATTCGTTCACCTTCAAGAAAGGTAAAGATGCCGGAAAGCAATCTTATGTTCTCAAAATGATCCTTGGCGACGAGGACGGCAATGTTTCCAAGCTGACTGCGTGGAGAGAGGTCGCCGAGGATTGGGGTGGAGCAGGTCAAGAAACTGGCGCAAAACGCGGCGATATCTTGTTGTTGACAGGTATATGATGAATATGTTCTTTTCGTCCGCGCCTTCGATACTAACGCTATCGCCAGATGTGATGGCCGCCTTTGAGCCTGGCTCAGCCGTCACACTCACAGCGTCCCCGTGGCAAAATCCTAAGCTGGAGATCTGTTATCGGACTATGCCATACACGCGTGAGGACCAGCGTTTGCGGCCTGACCTCCGTCTTGGAGCCAGCGACGCATCAGTGCGGAAGGTCGCTGCTGTTGTCCGATGGTTTGAAGGGATGGCTGGGCTCACTACAGGTCACTAGTGCGAAGAATACATCCACTAGCCAACCATATCTGCTTCTGATAATTACCATCCTACACAGAGTGCGCTGTTCAGACGCAACGATGGCTGATCATTTCGAGAATAACGCGCATTTCCGAGTCGTCGACGCCAGACAGATATTCCAGCTGCGCCTACCGTCACCAACATCAGCCTCCAAATCATTGTACTGGAAGCATCCTTCTAGTTGTCAATTTTTATCACATTTTTCAAGGCAACCTTGTCCTATTGGATCTTATATGTATCAGTTTGGTAAGACGAACAGAGTTCTGTGCCTGCCGCTCAGAAACAAATCTATTCCGCCCACAGGGACCCTCACGGATCAACTCGATATCCTCAAATAATAGGCGCGCAACTGCTAGCTTGGGCGATCCCTTTCAAACAGCATCTTCCAATAATAACGAGGTACAACGAGAACAAGGACCCGGCAACATTCGGCAATCGCTTTCACACCTGGTCTTCGTCACTTCCATTTTGGGCTATTGCCTTGTCGTGGCTATGTATAAGGAACGCTGCGGGCAAAATGTCGGATACCACTCTACCCAATCTCCTCATACCTGCCAGATTCATCTACCTTCCATTCGCTTGAATCCACATACACGTTATGCAACTCTGGATCCTTGCTACCGCAGTGTTCGGTTTCAGTGCGTGCTGTAACTCTGTTCTACGCACGGTTTGTGGCGCAATACTGAGTCGAGTTTCCAGTGGTTCTAGTTGTGGCGGCCGCTCCAATTCCTTTCAGCCCCCCACTGGACGTGGAAGCTCGAAAGGTGCGTCGTTTCCCCGTAACGGGCCATGTCATCCTTGACCTGCCTTCTTCTACCATAAGGCTACTAATAACGACGCTCGCGCATGCCGTCTGTACACATGCATCTGAGAACCGAACAAAATCTGTAAGACCCCCAAGTTTTGATTCTACATGGCCGGTTTTGATTAGATCATGGGCCAGCGTCATGACGTGTTTGACATGTTGCCACTTTATTCCTCACTTCCTCTACTTTCACCGTTATATCTATTGCACGCCTTCCCCGACATCTATGTATCCGTCATATAGCGTTACTGTGTAACCATAACTATGGGAACAATTTTTTCAATCCACAAACTTGCCTCTGCGGGTGACCCCACTGGGTCTCGATGTCAAATTTCAAGTCGCTGCCCTGAAATGAACTTATATAAGCTTTTCTCCCTGAATTCGGTGGATTCAACCAAAAATGAATATCTCAAAAATTTGGCGCATCAGTTAAAACTTATAATGTGGGCTGGAAGGGGACAAAGAACGGAAACTCACACAGATCAGAGACAACAAATATCGATACGGGGACGAGCCCACACGGCGACGGGGATGTGCGTGACGAGGGCAAAGGACTTGTTTTACATACTCTACATAGGCACAGTTTAAGTGCGGATGCATTGCGGATTCGTACTGGGCCTCTCTGTATTCAAGGGGGAAAAAATACTACGCTGAGCCGCCATCAAGTACACACACCTTCGACGAAAGGATTTCATTTTTGGTACCTAGCGGGTCAATTGGATAGGCGGGGAGCCTGGAATGATATCTCGCGATAGGTGCACTTACTGTAGATCCTTCCAGTGCATCTTAGGTAGCTGTGCTGAATGCCTATCGTAGTCTGCGAATCCTATCATGTAGTATAGAGGAGACATAGCTCATTTGCTCATTACACATGAAAGCTGGTAACATATGTCAATGGAAGCAAATAATACATTTGAGTGTGCAGAGGTGACACCCTCGTCCTATCCCACTAAACATGAGTACACTGACACCACAGTGGTCTGCACTCCAGCCGAGAATAGTGTCGACGTTCCAGCGCACCTGGCAAACGTGCACACCGCTCGCTGCGTCGCCGCACACTCGCGCAAAAAACTCTCACAGAAGGGCGTTCAGTGGGGGACGCAGGATCGAAAATCTCGCGCGCGCGCAGCAGACTCAAATCTCCTGCCCGCATAGTATGTGCGTGCGAGTGCCGACAAGCTCTGGTTCTCCCGCCATAAAACTATTCGGTGCCGAGCGACTTAGCCCCCTGTCCCTCTCATCCGAGCAAAGTGTCATGTGTATGCAAGAATGCCCGCACCGCCAGGTGGCACGTTTGAGATACAGGACGCGGCGCGCACGCTGTCCAGGTTTCGCTTGATGCACCGACGAGGTGCATCGGGGGAGATGGGACCGGTGACGACAGCGGGCGCTGGGATGGTCTGTTTGAGGCCGACACACTGGGGAAGCCCGGGTGAAAGCGAGGAAGTTCTCGACGTGCGCAAACTATGGTTTGGATTTCATCCGAGTCCTTCCGGCAAACCGTAGCAAACGGCTTGAGCTTGGCGCTTGGTGTTTGAATGGATATGAGGAGGAGGCTGGATGAGGAGCGCGAGGCGATCAAGGAAGGCGAGCGCAAGGACTGGGTGTGCGTGGCCGGGGCAAACACATCGCATTTCCAGTCCCCGTCACCTGCGGATCGCGCTGCTCTGCCACAAAATCTAATATGGATCGCACCTCACGAACCCGCGAGACACATACCACGCTCGATTCACTGTTAGAAGTGCACGGCGAAGGGCGGGAGGTAGAACCACGTCCGCGCGCTGAACGCAGCGCAACGTAGTCTCGCTAACGCGGTGCGGCGCACACGGGGTCGGGGCGCACAGACACGGCTCGCGGTGGTTGAGGCGCGTACGCTCCAGCCGAGAGGCCAAGTCGGCGAGTTGGCGCTGAGCACAAGGCCGTCTGCGGCCTGGGCGCGTCAAGGAAGAACGGGCACTTCCGTGCACCAAACCCTCTACACGACATCTGTGCACCGCGCGCCGGATACAGTTGTCGTCGACGCAGAGCCGTGCGTGGAGTCGGGGTGGGTCGGACGGCGCAGCTGCACGTTCCCCAGCACGGGCCACTGGGCGACTTGGGGCCGCAGATCGAAGGCGCGCCCCAGATGTAACTTACAGGTGCGTGCTTCTTGCGTGCTTCGATCCAGCTGCTGCACGCGTGATACCTTGCGTTTTTATTATCTTGATGGGCGATGGTCGACGAACAACAGAGGAGTTGGCTAGGAGGAGGAGGAGGTATATTATACTGACACGGTCCCACAATTGGAACAGTCAGTGATGCTTCTTGCGTGCTTCGATCCAGCTGCTGCACGCGTGATACCTTGCGTTTTTATTATCTTGATGGGCGATGGTTGACGAACAACAGAGGAGTTGGCTAGTGATCAATTCACTCCCGAGAGAGGAGCCAAGAGAGCCAATCTAATGTGTTGACTCGGTAGGCAGCCTTACGACCTGGAGTCTGTCCTTCCGAAAATCCGGTGTGAATCGTCGGGACGAGCACGTAGCTTGGTCAGGTTTAGATCGCGGACTGTGGGGACGAAGCCAAGACGACGAAGCTTGAGATGCATGGAAAGCCTGGGAAAGTCATATGGAACATCATGACAAGAAGATGGTGGTGGTGTAGGTAGTAGGTAGGTAGGTAGGCAGCACGAGCTCATGAACGCCGGTTTCAATGCCGGAGCTTATGGCAAACATGCGCATCATTTTTCCGCATCCATTTCCTTATCTTGACGACGGTCGCGATTGCTCCACGTCCCCACCTTCCGCTCTTGACGAGTCGGGTCCTTTCTACTTCAGCCTTTGTCTCTTCCTGCCTTCAACGCCCTCTTGACGAGCCCCCACTTCCAACCCCCTTATGCCCGCGATGGAAAGCACCATGGACATGCCTCCGACAACACACGCCTTGCCACACACCCAGCGAGCTCGCCTCATGCGCTCGACGCGCAAGCTCGGCGCCCTTCTAGGCGAGACGCCCCACGTCGTCGACTCCGATTCGGCCACCCCGTACTCACGCGGGCACGCCTACACCGCGTCCATGACGTCCGTGAACAGCACCGACTCCTCCGCCTCGAAACGCTCTGGTCGCATCTATGCTTCCGTCTCCTCCGGCACGCGCACCTCCTCCCTCACCGCCGTTGACCCCGCCTCCGTTCCACCCTTGACAGTCGCCGCCGCCACTGGCCACGAACCCCCGCGCCCGCTGCTCCTCCTCCGCCTCCCCTCCCCCGCCTCCCGCCCGACCAGCGCACTCCCCTCCCCGCTCACGCCCACCTTCGCGCCCAACACACCCCCGGCGCACGACGACGCCGGCGAGCGCCGCCGCAAGAAGATGGCCAAGCTCGTGCGCACGCTCGGGCAGAACGTCCCGCCCGAGCTCGTCTTCCCCGCGAACTCCACCAAAATCCGCAGGCGCGCGAGCACGATGAGCGTGCCCGCGCCCGAGTCGCCGCGCACGCTCTCGCATGCGACGTCGTATAGCTCGCTCGCGGCGCCCCCGCCCCGCGCGCCGTCTGTGCTGTCGAACAGCAGCGGCTCGAGCGACGGCGAGTGGGTTGCGGTCGCCCCCGGCCCTGACCGCTCGTTCGAGTACCTGATCCCGCCGCCCGCCTCGCATGGTGGAACGCACCGTCGGGAGCAGGGGTGGAGTGGTGAGTGGGGCGGCGCGGCCGCGGGCATGGGCATGGACGACGTCGTGAAGAGCTTGCGCGGACTGCGCGTGAAGTAGGGGCGTCTCGAGGAGAGAAGATCGGAGGGTCGAACTGCTTTATTGGCAGCTGTAGGTCTTCTCGTCGCAGGTCAAAGGGCGTTAGGTCGAGTTGAGTGGTAATGTCGCTATGGTGTTATAATGGTCAGATTTACAGGTTCAGACATAATGCTAATGTTGTAGGTGTTTAATGGTCGGGGTTTTCCTCTTGGTACACTGCGTGTATACTTACTTCCTTAGTTACCTATTGTGCTAGTAGTTACAATCAGACTTGAATCAAATCATTTTAATGGCTATCCAGTGTCTGACACTAAGGATCTCATTGGAGTCTCATTCAGCAACACAAGACACTCGATAACCTCACGGAGCGCCTGTCCCGCCTCTTGTGCCAGATTTTCTGAATGCCAGCCCAAGAGAAAAATGGCCACTGGATGGTATGGAAATCGAACGACATGGATATCAGCCTGTGAGAGAAAAGGTTAGCACATCTGCAGGGGGAAAAAATAACGGAATCCTCACGTTGCTAGAAAGAGGGGAATCCATCCCCTTGTTCTGTCGGTGAGATTGTCAACAGATGGTGTACTTCTACCGCTAACAACTTAGTACCATGCTGCACATGCTGGCGGTACAGCCCAATGCGTGAAATATCCGGAGAATGAATCCCACAAACTCTGGTAATTGGACATGACAAGGAAAAGCGATCAATGATTGCCCAGGACAAAAAAGTCCGGACTGTCGGACGTAACGGACTGCGCCAGGCCAAAGCGATCAAGATCCTCGCACATAACCGAAGTGTTGTAGGGGTAATATGGAGTTGGTCAGCGGTTTTATGTCGACACAGGACACGCAAAATGTATTCCGTGTCGGGGAATCGAACCCCGGGCTGCCGCGATCATTACGTGATGATATTACGTAAGAAATGGAGGATCGAACGCTGGACTCATCGGCGCGAAAAAGGTTAAAAAAGTTCCGATACGGGGGGTCGAACCCCGGGCTACCGCGAGCAAGTGCTTTAAACCTCACTATGAGAGGCGGTAATGTTACCGCTACACCATGTCGGACACAATGATTGGCAGGTTAGCGTTGGCATGGCTGTGGTCACTATGATGATGGCGCAAGAGACTTGCATGACATCATCGATTGATCGACATTGTCCCCAATTAGGTGATACCCCTGACCTGCCTGTGTAGGGGCCAGTTTTGCTTCAGATTTGAAGAACCCAAACACTAACCACCCCTGCACAGTACACATCCGTGCTCTGCCCACCGCACCACTTTGTCCTATCCCTCCCCACCGTGGCCTCGTTGGACGTGCTCACACAGTACACGACGATGGTCCCAACGATGCATGGGGCATATCCGATCTACACCACTACTATGGTTACAACTAGGCCATGTATTCATCCCCAGAGTCGACTTCTATCACGCCATCATCTGGGTACTCATCTTCCTCTGCTTCTTCCAGTGCCTCCATGTTGCATGCCACTGCCCTACATTTCATCTCCATCTGCACACTGACATTGGAATTGATATATCTCATGCTCTGGTTCTCTTGCACTCTCCCGCACTCAGCATTCACTCTTGCATGTATATACACATGATAGCAGTACATATGCATGCACTGACATACTTAGTTAGGATATATACATACATATGCATGCACACAGTGGACAGACAGCCTTTTGGATCATGGTGTAATGCCCACTATCTTTAGGTAGTGGGTCCTGAAGCACCCCTTTGGTATAGGGCTCTGAGCCAAATTTTCATTTTTGGGTCTCCAGATCGATCCTCGGTGTGGCCTTTTCTTTTCCTTTTTGCATTATTGCATTATTTCTATTTACAGTGGTCCTTAACGCTTCTGCCCAATATGTACAAATTGCTGATTCATTGTTTGTACCAGTGTCCAATCACCTGTAAATTTTTTACTGTCTGCTCCCTCTTCCATCTGCCTACCTCTGTTGTCTGGCACCTTTGGCCCAGGGCCAAGCTTCACTCAACATTACCAATTACTACTGGCAACAAATGTATGCCACATATCCCTACCTATGACTCTGCGCTTCACACTGTGCAGTAGCATGCACGCGAAGGCTTGGCAGGCGCTTGGGCGGATCAGTCATCTGTTTGCATGTGTTTAGGGTAGATTCCTTCTTGCTTTATCCCTTGCACAGCGACATTGCAGGATTCTCTTGCGGCTAGCAACAGACGATCTGGAGTGATTACTCCAACTGGAAGGTTGACAACATCCCCACAATTATCTATTCTAATTGGCACAAGAAGTTTCTGCAAGTCTACACTCTAGAGGATGAGGATGAAGATGAGCACAATAACAAAGATGAAAGCAACAATAATGAAGATTGTGATGCAACCCCTGCCTCACCAACCTGCGACAAGAAAACAGAAGGCAAAATTTTGTGCCCTCATGATTGGCAAAGAAGTCGAAGACAACTCTCATGGATGCTAATGGTGGTACCTTGTCTTGTGGTTCTTCTCCCATCCCCTGTGTGTTGTCTCCTGCCCCCATTCATCATCCTCAGCCATCTCCTGTCCTCTGTGTGATGTTTCCTGTCCCCAGTGCACTGTCTCCCATCTCCTGTCCTCTGTGCAGCATCTCCCATCCCCCGTGTGGTGTCACCCGTCACCCAGGCATTGTCCTCAGTTCCTGGTGTGCCGTCTCCCATCCCCCCTGGATCAACTTCAGTTGCTGGTACACCATCTTCTGCTTTGTCTTCTCACCCTCGTGCCCTATCCCTCACACTGTGTCTCCTGCTCCCTTGTCTGCTTCCTCATCTGCTTCCCATGTGCTTGGCTTCTCTGACTCATTCGGGATCCTTGTTGAATGGTGATCTAGAACACAATGGTAATCCAAGTGCTGAAAATTCCAAGGGGGTCTATGTTCTCCTGGTGGCTCTTGAGCTGGGCCTCCAGTAGCTGCTGGTTCCTCTGTCCTGCTTCAAGTGCACCGCCAAGAGTATCATTTCCTCTTTGGTGTCTGTATTTTTCTCTCCCAGGTAATAACAATCAACAATCCCCTGTAAGTTCTCCAACCACCCACCACACACATTCCACTATTTACTCCATGTATTTTTTTTTTTTACAATATTGCAGTATTTGGTGCAGCATCTGGACCTGAAGGCCATGGTCAGGGCCTTTTTGCAAAAGAAAATACAAGCAAGTTTGGCCAAAACTTTCATTCATGAAAGCCACTGATACATCTGCCAGTGAAAAAATCAACTTCTGCCACTGCACCAAAAGGAAACAAGAAGAGAGTTTCAGAAGAATCCACTTCTGTTGCATATGTCCCCCATGTGCCAACACTGTTACTAACTTTGCCCGATAGAACATGAAAAACACATGACCCTTTGTCCCTGACAAGTTCAAGGTGGTTTTTGTAGCACTCTCACCATCTGAGCACCAGGTATAAAATTGTCATCCACCTGAATATTTGCTGATCATCTTCTAGACATGGGATACACTCAGTGAGACTTGGTCAAAGGCAAAAAAAGTGGTGAAAAAGCAAGCTTCCAAGGCCGCTACTTGATTAGAAGTGTGACTGTATGTGCTGACTGTATGTGTTGCCTTTTGCCTGTATCCACATCCTGACACAGATGCACGGATTTTCTTGGGACTTGTCATGCACAGTGAACTCAAGTTCTCTTTCTGCTTTACATCTTCCAACTGAGAGATCTGTTATCTTCCCATAGCTTAAGATACATTGAAATCAGTACACCATTTGCACCGTTGCACAGCATATTAAAGAACTGACATCTGTGCTTCTAATATTCTTTGATGTGTGGTGTCCCATCTGCAGGGAAATTCATTTTAACCAACTACGGCATGGGGAAGTGGTGAATGGTGGAGGGGGAGGGGAAGGAGGGGTGGGAACAATGTGGTAGGGGGAGCAGGAACGGGAGCAGGGAGTGTGTTAGGTAGTGCTGCTGGCTGTGGTTCAATACCATACAATGCATACAATGTTCCATCGATCTCGTTTGGCACCATTGGACTTATGCAGCTCAAGAAATCCAACGACATTAAGCTGTGGGCCATTTTGACAACTGTGTCAAATTGATATGACCAGATGCACGAGAGCCCATGGGTGCTCGGCCACGTTTGCTGCCACTGGCACACACTTGCTCGCGTGCCCAGCGCTCTGGTCCTGTTTTGTCATCGCCTCAAACATGCCCGCATGCGCGCCGCCCGTGCTCCTGCAGCAGCTTGAGCGCGCCAGGGGCATGCCACTGGACGTGCTGTTCCATTGGAATCGGGACAACTTGTGGAAGGTGCATACAGACAAGGCGCGCAGCGTGCTCATCACGCATTGTCCATGCTGGCGGCGGCTGCACCTTCAAATCTCGACTGCCTATCTCATGCCCACAGCGCAACTGGCCGCAGCTCAGGGAAATGTGCCCCTCCTGCGGGAGCTCGTGTGCAGTGATGAGACTCTACGTTATTTGAAGGACGACTTGCTCGCTGACGCGCCGAACCTGTGCAAAGTCGTCCTGGGCGATTCTGGGAACCATGTGAACGACGTCCCACTTCCGTGGGTGCAGATCACATCCTATACCGCTGCATACTCGGGGCTGGAATATTTCAACACGGTACACATGACACCGAATGTTGTGGAATGTTATATCACCTTTTCCATGAGCTACAGCAACCTCTTTCTGGATCCTGGCACTTCTCTCACTCTTCGTCACCTGCACCGGCTCACCGTCACCAATGACAAGTTCCTGGACTGTCTGGTTGCACCTGCGCTCGAAGAACTTCGCATCGAGGGGGAAATTGACCGCGTGCTCCGCTTCGTGCAATGATCTTCGTGCGTGCTGACACACCTCACGCTCCATGCGTGCTGCAGCAGTGCGCTGGTCATTGATCTCCTGTAGAGCTATGGCTCGATTTCCCTGGCCTTGTGGACACAAATGCCATTATATCCGTGCTGATGATCTGCGATGCTGGGCCCTGTCTCTGCCCCAACCTGATGTCGGTGTTGTGGTGTGATGTGAACCACTCTCTTGACTTCACCGCGTTCGTTGATATGGTGGAGTCATGATGGCAGGTGCATGATGGCTGCTGTTGACCGCTGCGGCACATCACCGTCTATACTGGGCATCGCGTAGCAGGTGTCTGCAGGTGTTAGAAGGGCTGGTGTTTATGACCTTGAATGGCTGGATGGTGAGGCCTGCGATGCAGAAGTGGACCGGATTCTGAGGACTGCAGTAATATATTTGAAGACTGAAGCTGGAGCTTTCTTGATTACGCCAATCCCAACGCAACAGCTCACAGTGAATTGAATATTCAGTGTAGCCTGCTTTGTTTCAATGCCTTGTGCCAAATGCCTGCCATTCTGTGATATTATCTGATGTACAATTGGCACCAAGATGGGTGGTGGCTCCTTGAGGAGGGTTGGTGGGGTCTCGGACAACATGATTTTATGAGTTGGAGAAGACTTTGGAATTGGTATCCCATCACAATGGTTTGAAGGCAATTGCGAATAGAGTCAAAGTCGACCAGGCTTCCTCAGGCACTTTCCTCCTTTGCTTGGCTGCCTGAAATTGTCTCTTATTGCGCTGAATTCCCTGTTTATAACTAGTTGAGTATGTCCACTTTCGATTGTGGCAACGACAAGACAACCGCAAATTGTGTTATGATGACTCGAGAGTCGAGAGACCGTGTAGTGCCGGACTGCAGAGCCACTTGACTCACAACAAAACCACCTTCCTCCTTTTTCACCCCCACTTCTTTGAACTGCCTTTCATTCGTTTTTGCGCTTGCTGCATGTAGCCAAAGACCTGACACTGACGATACCATGGAAGAACTTGTTGTCCTTAAGGCTCAGCCATGATAATGTCCACACCAACCTCCAAACCCAGGCCGAATATTCTCACATCCCTAGAGGCTGCTGTCGGAGTAGCCTGCTTTTAGTGATATGTGGAACCGCTTGGGCATGCTGCACTCCAAAAATGTTCTGGCTGTCACCTTGTGTCTTACTATAACTCATATTTCCCAGGGATTGTCAGAATCGTGGCAGGAGCGGAATACAACAACTATTACAATGTGTCTATTATTTTTTTCAATTCACTGTGAAATGTCTCTCATACCAACCCACATAGCGATTATCACGATCTTCCTCCAAAGGTTGGGACCAGGTATAGAGTCCCAGATCTTGTGATTGCGTTCAATTACGGAGCATCTACATTCCTTCAGTTTTTATGGTATGGCAATTCTTCGATTTCTCGTTGTGTCCAATGCTCATCATATACACAAGAAGAAATGGTCGTTGACAGTGGGCTGCCTACCACCGCAGGCATACGACTTGTCCCTGGACTGCGACCTTGTCGTAACCCATGTCAGAAACCGAAGACCAGAATCTAGTCCATGCTGTCACGACCCGGTTAAGGTTTTGGGCCCTGTTAGGGTGCCGACTCCCGTTAGCTGTGTCTGGTGACAGCTGGCTGTTAAACTCAGAGGAAGGGACCTTGGCTGCAGGGAGCACTAAGACAAGTGTTGGCAAACGGGTAAGGAGTACACGTGGCATATGCTACATATATAACCATCTCGGCAAACTATCTCCATACAGACACATCGCATCAAGCTCGCCCAACACCGAAACTTGACAACCCATGGGGAAGCCTGCTTGGGAGGAAGGATTTGGCCAGCCCCGTGCTTTTACTCTGATAATAATATGTGCTTGGCTGGCAGCTTCAAGGGTCGGTGATTGCTTGTCATCTTCATTTCTTCTATAATTCTGCCACACCGAAAGATGGGTTTGTAACTTGAATCGAAACAAATTGACCCAGTTCCTCTATGATTAGTGCTCGGTTCCAATTGTTGGTCGGTAGGTAGGTAGGTTGGTAGTATTACACGGCACCGTCCCGCTGAGGAATGCTGGTTCCCAGGAATTATCCCAGTGTACATGCACTAAGTACACTATCGTCCCTGGACCTCTCTATATCCCCATAGCTGATCTCACGGTTGATTATTTTCGAATCACCGCAGTAGAACTAAAGGTCAGAGTCCGAACTTTACCTCGAGGTGTGTCAATCAATGCCGCTGTTCCACGGTGTGATATGGACTGCGGTTCTACTAAATGCAGGGTAGTATTTGCAAGTAGAGTAGTGTTCGTCCTCTAGAGGGAATAGAGTTTACAGCTTTCAGTTGTGATGGAGGTCTTTGGTCTTTGTGTTTGATAATATTCCCTGTGTGGTTTAAAGTTAGTTGGTTAGTGTAATAGTTATGATCTGTCTGATGGGGTCCGGATTCTCCAATAATATTTGTTTCGCACTACTGGTACACGGCGGAATTGTCTCCACTCACGTAGGAAGCACTAGGTCGCCCCTTTTCTAGACCTGTATCCTTCACCGGATTTGTTGATACGAATCTGGGGCCTTCTTGGAGGATAGACGGTGAATTCTGTTCTACAGGCGGAGCTGTTAAAAAGCCTTCGTCGCGATGCGGGTTCGCTTTGTAAGCCTCCAAGGATGTGTAGTTTTCTAAGAGTTTCTTTTAATGGAATGGACACTGTCCGCTTTTGAAAGCAAACGGAAAAATGATGTCCGCAGGTCTCCGATCGCGCTCCACGGTACCGCGAATGGTTAAACGTAGAAGGTGGATGCTTCAACAGACTACGTGAAGGATGTGGATGGCTCCTCGGAGAGTCCGCACACTTCGAAATGCTGTATTGTTGGCAGGGTTCGAAGCGGAGAATGGATCTGGGTAATTGATTTGTTTTCGCGTAGTCGTTCGGGGTCAGATTGGATCTGTACCAAGAACTGGTGCCATACCGGGGCTCTTTTGGAGCTTCACGGTATAAAATCTGTTAGTGGACAGTGCCTCTCAGGACCTGGAGAGGACTGAAGAGTTTTTGTGAAGGGCCTAAAGGACGACGCTTCCAGGGATTATTCTTGTTCAGAATGGAGGATGAGTAAAGAAGAGAGCCCCGGGGGGGCCCCTTGTTCCGAACCATCACTATGGTCGGATTTCCCACGCTGCTGGGAAGGGTGTGCGCTACCACCAGACGATGAAGGTGACGCCTGCAGGTCACCCGAGTCTGGAAGGACGCACAGACACCAGTCACCCTCCCGTGGCGTTAGTATAACGTCGGGCGCAACGTCGCCCGCCGATCCGGGAAGGACCGTAGACCCGCAATACCGCGAGAAGCGTGATACCAAGCATAGTCAGCCCACGCCGTCGATCGGTGCTGTCGACCGCGACCACCGACCCTCATCTAGGCAGGTACGCTGGTCGACCTCAAAACGCTGAGCCACTCCCTCCCCTCCCCCCCGACTCAGGACCCGTCTTTGTGTTGCGTGTCCCGGTGACTTCGGACGCCGAACGCCTCGTGGATACGACGGCTTCACACGGGATGTCACTGCCATGTCAATCAACTCGCACCACGTTCCTCTCATCTCCCATCCCCTCTGCCGCGCCCGCTCTTCATCGACGCCGTACAACTCGATGACGTCCTCGACCCCCCCTGGACAAAGAGGCGAGACCCCGGTGCAGGTCGCCGAGCAAATCCTCTTTGTCTTCAGCCCGCCCACTTCTAACACCACGACAAATCATGAACAACGCGTGTCGGTCCCGTTCTCGCCAGGCTGCCAGTCGATGATGCCCAAGGCAATGAATCATTTGGCAACGGAAGCATTGGGGGACCAATCCCCTCACGAGCTTTGTTCTCGCACTGTTAAATTCCGTCGAGGAGGTACGCCTTTTCTCCACCCCAAAAGACCAGAACTCATCGAATCCACTCAGCCTACCCATCCTCCAAATCCCCAGTCTATATCCAATGGTTACCACCCGAGGCACCAGTGCTCGCACCGCGTCCCCCACCCCGTCTGAAAATAGCGACATGTACTATGAAGACAGAATCTACGCTAGTCCCTCGCCCGCTCCCAGCCAAACCGCCGACGCGTATGGATGGGACAACGACGAGACCCCGGCGCCCGTGGAGTCCCGCGACATCTCCCTCACCCCCCAGCCTGCTCGCGATTCCTCCCCCGCCTCCATGGTGGAAATTTCCAAGGAGGATTTCCCTCCCCTCGCCGCTCCTGCTCCCGTTACCACGACCAAGGCCCGTGCCAAGTCCAGCAAGCCGAACAAAGGAAAAGGCAAGGCCACCAAAGCAGGTACGTCACCCACCCGTACTCCCACCCGCCTCTAACGCTTTTCGTAGCCCGCGCCACCGTCGAGACCCCCACGAGCGACAGCGATGACCCCTTCCTCACCGCGGACATCGCACAGGCCACTGCGGTATCGCTCGGCCTCCCGTCGCCGCTCGACCACGCGACCGCGGGAGCCTCGTCTTCGAGTCGCCCGGCGGCTGGTGCGGGATCCCCGAGCAAACGCCTGCGCTCCAACATCGCAGGAGATGCCGCCCCCGCTCCCTTTGCTGGCGTTGAGGCTGGGCCCACCACCACCCCTGTGGCCTCGCCCGCCGTAGCCTCCGTCGTCGTGCCCGCCACCGTGCACGCTGTGCCCACCACCGCCCCCATTGCACCCGTCGCGGCGGGCATCGTTGTACCCGTCACCGCACCCGTCGCAGCACCCATCGCCGCCCCCGCCCCTGCTCCCAACACTGGAGCTGACGCCCCCGCCCTGCCTCCCATGTGGTTGACGGCGGACGGCCTTCCTCCCCGCGGCTCGTACATGCCGACCCCAGCCGGTGGCCTCCCCGTCATTGTATACTCGCCGGAGATGCTGCTCCACGGTGTACCCGCTGACCTCATCCAAATGTACGAGGCTGTCGCGCAGCCCAAGTTCTTCCTGGTGGTGAGCGGCGGCAACGGAGCGGTCATGAAGACGCATGGTCTTATACGTGAGTCCGTCGGAGATTTCCTTAATATCGACCCCACCGCCTTCACCCTCGGGACCCCGCCTACTGCCGCGAACGGTACCACTCCGTCACTCTGGCTTGCAGCAGACATCCCCGATCACCTTGCACAAGCAATCATCGACACCCGTATCTTGTCCTCCACGAACATCACGATCTTCGCCCTCCCATACAACATGCCCGTCATCGGCTTTGTGGGAGTCTTCGCAGGCTTCACACTCCCCGACACCGTTGCGGGCGCGAACGCCGCGCGGGACCTTATCCGCACCGCGATCGAGGCCAACAACGAAATCGCGCAGTTCGTGCAAACCCACCGCGACGCCTTCGGACCGCACATCTCTGCGGGGCAAGCGTGGGCAACATTCCTCATGTCCGTCACCGTCCACGGCATCGTCCTCATCGTCAACGACACGAACACCGTTGCGTGGCGTCTACACGTCACCCCCCGACCAACAACCGGGCCGCCTTTTCGGCAGGCTCCAGATCATGACCGCTCTCTACGGTACGGCGCGACTCCAGCGGCCCTTTAGGTGCCGCATTTGCCCTGCCATAGACCACCCCACCCCGCTGTGCCCACTCCCCGGCCTCCCCGGTTGGCTCGGCCCGACTCCCGCCACCATAGCCGCACTCGAGGACGCAAGCCGCACCGCCGCCGCCAAGGCACAAGAACAGATGCGCCTCAACACTTTCGCTGGTGCGGGCGGCTCCAACACCCGCTCTGGCTCCGGGCGCAGACAAGGCCCCTCGGACAAGAAACCCCGCGGGGACGGGAAAGGAAGGACGGGTGGTGATTACAAAGGAAAGGGGAAGCGCCGCGAGCGCGACGACTTCTTCTAGGACTCGGATTTATGTTGCACACAAATAGATGCCCCCGTCCTTTATAAACTGTATGTCTGCTACGATATTCCCTGTACTTCATGAAGCCAATACACGAGATGCTTCATGACATACAAGAAGTGACTTAAGCGTACTATAGCTATCGCTCCGGATTCAGGAACAGGTGCCGGGCGCTTGAGAACATAGTCGCGTTGACAAATACAAACCCGAACAAATACTCTGTTTCACCCCCTCCTCCTATCTCTATGACAACACAACGATATGAAACACGATCTAGCACCACAGACCCTCCTGGAACGCGGGAGGGTTCAGGGGAGACGGTGCATCCTCCTCGTCAGTGCCCGCAGGCTACGAGACAAAACAGTGAAACCAGCGGGAGCCGGGGCGACCGGGGGCCTAGCCCCGGCTACTCTCAGCGAGACCCCCCCCGCGGCAGCTCCACCGTTGCTTTGGCTGCCACGGCGACTGGCGAAGAGCGACGTAACCCAAATACACGCGCGCGCGTGCGCCGTGATGGTGATGGTGGTGCTACGAATATTCCGGGCACTCCACACAGGGGCTCAGACATGCCATCCCGCCCGCGAGAAACCAGCAACATGAGGGCAACCCAAGTGCAGCGAGCGATCAAACGGACGGGACCGCATCTGGCCCTAACGCTTCACGCTCCGGAGCAAATGCCCAACTGCAAGGCGGAACCCCGGGCTCCAGGCAACGCCGGCCGCCAAGGGGCTGTCCCCAAAACGAGGACCATGCGCCCGCTTTCTTTATCCAAAAGCGGGAGCGGCAACAGATAAATAACCCGGCAATCAGCCGCAACACCAGAGCCCAGATTAAACTGACCGCTATAAACATTAACGGCAGGAGACAGGACTCCATAAATCACACCGACCACAAATGGCACAGCATCAGTCGGCTAATGTTTGATGAAAAAATTGGCATCCTCGTCGTTGGGGAAACCCACCTGTCAGCGAAACAAGCCTGCGAAATCCAAGATGATGAAAGGCTCGGCCGACGCATGGACATCTACCATTCCCCAAACCCAGACAACCCCAGCTCCAGGGGTGTAGCCATTGTTTTGAACCGTGAGCTCACGAACACCATAGGTGTTAAAATCCATTACCTAATTCCGGGGCGCGCGATCCTAGCTGTCATCCCGTGGCATGGGAAGCGGACACATACAGTTCTCGGAGTATACGCCCCAGCCGAGTCCATGGAGGAAAATAGAAAGTTTTGGGAGAAGCTTTATGATCTCTGGATGACTGTGGACTTACCAGTCCCAGATTCCCTAGCAGGAGATACAAACATAGTAGAAGAGCCCATAGATAGGCTCCCCCACCGTCGGGACGGTGAAGCGGCAACAGCCGCTCTAGCAAATTTAAAACGCCTACTCGGTCTGCAAGACGGATGGCGAGTAGTGAACCCGGACACGAAAGAATACACGTACACGAGCCCACACGGGACACTCTCACGGCTTGATAGAATCTATGTTCCTCAGTCCCTCATGAAAGATTGCCGCAACTGGGAGATTAGCGATGCTGCAGGTGGTCTGACCGACCACCGCATTGTCTCAGTGCAGATATCAGCTCCGGGCTCACCTTATATCGGTAAAGGGAGGTACTCAATCCCTCTCTTCCTCCTGCGCGACAAACCTTTTATAGACTTTGTCATCTCCGAAGGGACAATTCTTGAAGCCAGTATTGCCGAAACACCCGAAGATGCACCCAGAGTACAGGAGGGATTCAAACTCTTCAAGGACAAGATCCGGAACTTTGCACGTGCTCGCTCCAGCCTCGCAATAGGTGCCCTCGAGCAGAAAAAGCGGAAATTACAAGCCGAGCGTAAGACCATTCTTAACCCAGACCCAGACCCGCCAGCCGAGCCCCCTTGGGAGGCTCTCAACGAAGACGAGGTGACCCTTCAGTCACCCGCGGAGAAAGCAGCAGTTCTCCAGCACTCCATCGATGAAATAGTAGAACGACAACGTGAGCGGAACCGGACCGAAACCCGCATACGCTGCCATACGGAACTTGACCGCATAACAAAGTTTTCTGTCCGCATGAGTAAAGATAATAAACCTCGAGACACCATCTCCCTTCTTCGTCGGACCGACGTGACCCCTGAGCGCAGTAGCAAGAGATCCGACCAAATGGCAGAAATCGCAAGAGATTACCACAACGACCTCCAACAGGACGAATCCGAAGCCAACCTCAATGCCAAAAATGCTGCGATAGCTGAAGCCCTGGAGGGTATGAGCTCACATGAAACGGATCCAGACATGGAGATACTCGCCGAACTTCTATCCCGGGATGATATCCTCCTAGCCCTCAGGCAGTCCACCTGTGGTACGGCCGCCGGCATAAATGGGATCCCAACGGAATTATGGAAAAAGCTCCATGAACTTTACTTAGAGGCAACACGTGCAAATGAAAATAATGAGGATGGCCATAAGAAGCCTGTTTTCGATGCAGTAGGTGTTCTTACAAGTGTCTACAACAGCATTGAAAAATACGGTGTCATAGATGGCACGCAGTTCGCCACCGGCTGGATGTGCCCTATATGGAAAAAGAAAGACCCCACTGATATCGCGAACTATCGCCCTATCACTGTCCTGAATACAGACTACAAGATTTTTACGAAGGCACTCACGAATAAACTGTCCAAGATCGCCCCAGCCTTAATCCATCGGGACCAGGCTGGTTTTATGAAAGGCCGCAAGATAGTGGACCAGATATACCTCGCAATGGAGGTTGTGGAATACTCGGAAGAGGAGCTCAAAAACGGAGTTATTGTGGCCCTAGACCAGGAGAAAGCATACGACAAAACATCTCACCGCTACTTGTGGGAGGCGATGAAGAAGCGCGGAATCCCCGAGCACTTCATAAACATTATTAAGTCCCTCTATGCAGACGCCGTGACACATGTTGTTATAAACGGAGAAATTAGTTCCGCTTTCAAAATCATACGAGGAGTACGACAAGGTGACCCACTTTCATGCCTGCTCTTCAACCTTGCCATAGAGCCCCTCGCACACATGCTACGCCAATCAAACCTCAGGGGTTGCTCCGTGCCCCATGTCCTAGAAAGAGTCGTGGGGAAAATGTTCGCTGATGACACAACTGTGTACCTGGACGAAAACGATAGCTTCGACGATCTGCAGCTACTCCTGCAGAAGTGGTGTCGCGCATCCAGCGCAAAGTTTAACGTCGGAAAGACGGAGGTTATCCCGGTAGGGACACCCGAATACCGTGCCTCCCTCATCGAAACAAGGAAACTGAGCCAACAAGACTCGCCAATACCACCGAATATCCACATCGCCGGTGAAGGCGAAGCCGTTCGCATCCTCGGTGGTTACGTCGGCAATAACATCGATAGTTTTGCCCTCTGGACCCCGATCGTGGAAAGGATCGACGCCGCGCTGGCACAATGGGACTCACTCCACCCCACCCTGGAGGCTCGCTGCCAGATAACGCAAATAACTATCGGATCAATGACTCAGTACCTCACCCAGGTAAACGGAATGCCGAAGCAGGTACTAGCGCACCTCCTGAAAGCACAGAGAGAGTTCATGTGGGGCGGTAAGGCGTCCCCAGTCCAACGGAAAATGTTGATGGCCCCACGGGCGGGCGGTGGGAAAAACCTCCTCAACCTGCATGCGAGAAACGATGCAATTCAGCTCATGAAGCTGAAGTCATACCTAGAACTTGACCCACAACTTCGCGCCTCCTGGGCATTCTACACGGACAGACGCCTAGAGAAACTCAGTACCAAAAGCTCAAGGGCCGCAGACGATGCACTTATCAACATGTATCTCCAAACCTGGAGACCCAACCGGAACAAGTGGCCAAAACGGCACCGCGAAATGCTTCGGTGTGCCAGAAAATATGGCCTTGAGTTCGACACCTTGAACCCGACACAACAGATACTGGGACAACTCCCGCTCTGGCACCATTTCGGGGCGGACCCTAACAAAAAGCAAAACAATAATTCAAAAGCGTGCAAATGCCTCCGTGAGAACCATGGCGTGGTGTATGTCTACCAAGGCATGGACGTACTGCGACGACTCAGAGATGGGACCCACAGACCAACAGCCACATGCAACTGCACGGCATGTCGTGATGACCGACGGATCCGCAGGTGCGAACACCCGCATGCGTGTACCGCTGCGGTCGAGAAACAACTCTCGCGCCTCCTCCCGAAATGGGACCCGAGGCGAACACAGGCCCTGGAAGAAGAGGATCCCCCGTGGAATCCCCCCAAATGTTCCGGGTACCCCCACAAATTACCTCGCTAACTGATGGCTTCCGTATCCTCCACCACAATGCTCAGGACGAAGATCAGGCCACTGCCCAGGCCGAACCGGCGCGTGCAGAGCAAAGCCAAGAGCGGACTATGACACTCTACATTGGCAGTGCACTTAGCCGTGACGCCGATGGCAAAACCCAAATAGGCGGAAGCGTATGGCATGCCCCGGATGACGTGAGAAATAAAGAAATCAGGGTTTCGGGAGACCTGCCGCTATCGTCTCGACCGGCGGAAATAATCTCCGCACTTGTGAGCCTCCAGAGTACGTCGAGGCAGCAGAGAATACAAGTAAACAGTTCCAAGCAGACTGTGCGTACCGCGATGATACAACATCTTCAGGCGATGGAGGACAGAGGCTGGATAGGAGTTGCTGACAAGGAGCCCATGCAGGCACTAGCTGCTGAATTGAAATCCCGTACAGGCCCCACAATTTTCAACGATGAAAAGCCCGAAGACAGGCGAGATGAAATCGGCAGGCGTGAAGCCGCCCAGCTAGCCAGAAATAGCAGCCGCAAACAGGAAATAGACAAGATTGACCTCAGGATCGATCCATCCATGAGGATTCGTGGCGCCAAGTTGTCGAAACTGACGCAGGCCATCGCATACGCAGGGATCAAGGAATTGGAAGCGGCGGTGTCACGGAAGCCGACGGACAACAATATCAAACAGATCCAAAGTGCAATCCAACAGAAATTCAAACGCTTCCCTGCGGCATCCCAGATCTGGAAGAGTATCCGCCACAGAGACTTCACACGACAAGTCAAAAACTTCCTCTGGAAATCCATCCACTCCGCCCACCGCATTGGCCCCTTCTGGAAACACATCCCCGAATGCGAGGATCGCCAAATGTGTCATTTCTGCGACGAGCCCGAGGACCTAGAACATATACTGATGAAGTGCCGCCGCCCAGGCCAACAAGAAGTGTGGAACCTCGCCAAAGGACTCTGGCTGAAAAAACAACCAACCTGGCCAGACCTCTCCTTTGGCGCAATCTTGGGTTGTGGCCTTGCGACCTTCACAGACGAGAGGGGCCGGATGCTCCCTGGGGCAACGAGATTGTACCGTATCCTTATCTCTGAATCTACCTTTGTCATATGGAAGATTCGGAATGAGAGTGTCATTAGCAAAGACGGAGATCCATTACCTGCCAACCTCATCCACAACAAGTGGCTTAGTGCGATAAATCAGCGCCTGCTATTTGACCGTGTCTTAACAAACCAAGCTAAATACGGCAAGCAAAATGCTATGAAACCCTCCCTCGTGCTCCAAACCTGGAGCTCGACACTGCTAAACGAGGACAAGCTGCCGGAAAATTGGATTAAAGAGCCCAGGGTTTTAGTGGGTACCGAGCCTAAAGCTTCACACCCCCCTTCTCAGCCTTTGGGCAGACGAGGGCGGAATCGTTGAGGCCGGAGTCCCACACTGTTGCTTACCGCTTCGTGCTAATAATGCATTTCCCTGGGCGGTGGTGTTTTCTTACGCTTCTGCTGGAGGTCTATTGCCCTCTGTTCCTTACGCAGTTTTGGAGGCTAACCAATTGTTAGTCGTCCTCTACTGATATCGTACCACCAAAAAAAAAAAAAAAAAAAAAAAAAATAAAGAAGAGAGCCCCTGGTGACCAGTGAACTCTTTAGATTGGCAGGTATCCTACTTTTCCGCTCTAGTCTAGGACAGTAGCAGAGAGCAGGGGAGTTCGGAGATGCTTTCTCCAGATACAGTGAGTGGTATTTATACTGTTTCTAAAGACCATGTGATTTTCCCTTATTCCGATGACTCCATTAATTCATTCCGACGATCGGGAACAGGCCCCCCTCTTCTCGCTCTCCCTCCCAGATGTCGGAAACGTTTCGTGGTGTGTTTCTTGTAGGTGGAGTGATTCTGGAGTCGGAGGACGATGCGAACTGGGTCGAAAGTGATCACAGAGTGTGGCGGAATGATCCTGACGCCAGCGGACAGTGTAATTGCTCATCAGACACAGTCATAGTCAGACTCTGGGGCTGGCGGACGATGCAAACTAGGTTGTAGACGATCGCAGAGTGTGGCGGAATGATCCTGGAGCCAGCGGACGGTGTAATTGCTCATCGGACACGGTCGTAGTCAGACTCTGGGGCCGGCGGACGATGCAAACTAGGTTGTAGACGATCGCAGAGTGTGGCGGAATGATCCTGACGCCAGCGGACGGTGTAATTGCTCATCGGACACGGTCGTAGTCAGACTCTGGGGCCGGCGGACGATGCAAACTAGGTTGTAGACGATCGCAGAGTGTGGCGGAATGATCCTGGAGCCAGCGGACGGTGTAATTGCTCATCGGACACGGTCGTAGTCAGACTCTGGGGCCGGCGGACAATGCAAACTAGGTTGTAGACGATCGCAGAGTGTGGCGGAATGATCCCGGTCACTGGTCGGACTACACTGATGTCGCAACGGTGGGCAAACATAGTGCAGCCTCACAACGGGTTCCTGTGGCCTGCCTGACTAATGGCTATCGGCAAACTCCTTGAACACATTTGACCTTTACTCATAAAGTCACGGTGGCATCTCAAAAGCAAAGCACCATCATCTTGATTCCTGATGGGTTTCCACCTTCGACTCTGTCTTCTGACTTGTTGTGTACAAGTGGCCATTGCTGACTCCAGAGTGGATGCTCTGTCCAGAAACTACAACTATATAATTCTTGGTGGTCGCCAATTGGCTGACAGAAGACCCTCTGAGAAATGTTCTTGTCCTTGAAGCTGGTGAAGCACACTTCAATGATCTGCTAATTGATATCCCTGGGTTTCTCGGAAGCACTGTTGGCAATGCTTCCTACGACTGGTGATTCTCCACTGTTCCTTAGATCCACGCTAATAACAATACTTTCGCTTGGAATCGAGGAAAAGTGCTCGGGGGATTGACCACGATCAACTTCATGGCGTGGGGCAGGCCTGCAATGAATGAGATTGATGGTGGGTGCAGCATGGTCGGTTCATCATGGCTGACACATGGCTCACGTTGAATATAGCTATCGGAGCTCTTGGGAACCCAGGCTGGATGGGGGAAAACCTCTTCAAATACATGAAAAAAGCGGAGACGTATGGCTCCCAATCTTTGCTTTCTTATATTCACCTGACATTATGCTAGCTTTACCCCTCCTGATCCCGGATATGCTGCAGTGAATAACCTGACATTTATATCCAGCACACATGGCATGAATGGACCACTGCATAACAGTTTCTCTAAATTCATGTCTGACGGGCAAAAACCCTGGCTTTCCACTCTTGAATCTCTAGGCATTCACAAGATACAAGACGTGGTAAGCTACAATTACCCTTACATCTACGGCCTATTCACAACATAAATTAGCTCGATGGTGAAGACATGGGTGCCTGGATGGCTCCAGCTGCTATCGACAATGCATCAGTTACAAGATCATATGCAGCTTCAGCATATTATGCCCCCATTACTCACTGTTCAAACCTCGTTGTTCTCATGGCTGCTAAGGCTACTTGTATATGTTCCATTAAATCAGGGAAATCTGTAACGGTGACCAGAGTCGAACTTTTGCTGGGTGGCCAAAATCACTCGATTTCAGTAAGACCAGGCGCAGAGGTCATCCTTTCGACTAGGTACGTCAATATTGGCCTGGTATACAATTCTGTCACTGAGGAATCTATTTCCAGTGCCGTCAAAACCCCACAGCTTCTCGAGCTTAGTGGAATTGGAGATCCAAAAATTTTGAACGCCTTAGGCTGTCACGATTAGATAAGATCTATCGTTCCAACGCCTATCTAAGCGCCAGAGATCTAAGTGCTGAATGACAAAGAGGCTATGACTAAGACCGGCCCGGCCTGAAGGATGACGATGGGATGATGTCATGATGATGTCAGAGATGACGACAGAACACGAGGACACAGCAAGGACATTAAGAACATGCGGTTAAGGGTAGTAGTAGTATATATAGATTAGTTCACACGATTCACTAGACAGTATAAGTAGAGTAGCTATTACGCTGTCGTAGTTAACCTTTTATTCCATCATCTTTCGAGATCTACCACGAGCACCACCCAATCCCTCTCATCTTACCGAGAGTGGACGCTTAAGGTCTTGACTGTGACATAGGCATTGAGTATAAAGTTGACCTTCCTGGTGTTGGAGAGGGAATGGTTGACCAGGTATTTTTCGGGGTTAGCTTTGGTAAGTTTTCCACTGTAGTTTCTTGTCAAGTATTCACGGGTTGCATCCAGAACTAAATAATGATTCTATCATCACCCTGGACAATCTTCAGAACACTACGCTCCGTTTTGTCTTGGAAACTTCAGTGAAGTGAATAAAACAGGGATTGTGATGATTGGTGTAACAGCATTTTCTCTTGTTCCTCTCTCAACAATCTTCAGCGAAGCCAATGCGACCTTGATGATTGACGCTCAGGAAAGTAAGATGACTTTAGGAAACTACAGTGCTGCCCAGAAAGAGAAATGGAACACAGTGATAAATGGGTTGAGGGAACCCACCAAGAGAGGTTACGTCGAACTGGTCGCCTTCCCTGGGTTCTTCACGAGTGCTAGTGTGTATATTATTCTCGTTTATTTCTTACTGAAAACTTGAGCCGCAGGCGCCCCGAAAGACAGGAAAAAGTATATTACATTTACTGGGGACCTCCAATTCCCTTTCTCTACAGGCAGTATCCATGCCACATCCAAGGATTCTGGCACACAGCCTCTTATAGATCCGAACTATTACGAGCAGGTTTTTGGTCCGAAATTATATCTGAAAATGTGGTCAGTCGCTGACTCACTCTTCAGATTTACAAGTGATGGTTGGCATCCTCAAGTTACTCCGAAAATTGGGCAACCCTGGAGGTTTGAAAGGCATATTCAACCACTCATTTCTAATACACGACATTAATCTGACAATATAGATCTGTTCGCCGCTGAGGCTGATCCTGAGAGCAATCAAATCTTAAAATGAGTGGTGCACTTGTGTGTAAGAGTTTTTATAATCTTCTTCTATCTTTCAAACCAAAATCCAAAAGGAGTGGTGGGTGGCTTCGAGAGCAGACCCACAACCTTCCCGAGCTGTACAGCTCCAAGGGTAGGTATGTGTATTTCGAACTGAGCGACCTGAGCCTACGGCTAACTAAGGACAGCAAGTGTAAACTGACCCCAAGCTTAAAGCTACCAGGGAGAACAGCTACGAGCACGCGACACTGGCTTTTTATATAATAATAAAAAGAACCAGGCAAGACAGAACTCCGAGCTCCTGCTGCCAGGAGTTGAAATGCAACTGTGCCGCTTCTAATCTATGGTGTACGAGAGTGGACCTGCAGATATCTATAGAGCACCTTAAGGTCCGACTGTTCAAACCAACGAACAAATAATGGGTGCGTTCGCTGAAAAAAAAAAATCTCTATTTCAAATATGGATTGTTCTAGACTACATCAAGAACCACGGCAGCACTGAATATCACACAATCAGGGCCGCTGCTATGCTCCCACAAGAAAAAGCTGGTGTTGTCTCACCCGAATTAAAGGTCACCGAGCATTGATGTGTGAAACATCCCAGTCTAACTTCTTCCTGCAGGTATACAGGACAACGAATATCCATATTGTCGATGTAAGAAGTCAATCTTCGGCATTCAATAAGTTTTCACCTCAGACCTTTCACAGTTGTCCATATTGCCATTGCAAATTAGTGCACATCCTATGTCTACCCTGTAAGGAGTGTAAGTCACTCCTCTCACCATGAATCGGCTCGTCTGATCAGGCTGTGCCAGTGCCGAAAAAGCAGCAGACATCATTTGTGGAATCGTCACAGTTTGACCTTAAAGCCATTTGATTGTTGAAATTAAACGAGATATATTCTATGCACGAATTACGCCAAGAGTTTTGTGACCTACTCTGGATGCTGCCCAGTATTTATATTGTCAGGGTCTGGAATCAGAAAAGTCAACCTCCTCGATGCGCTGTTTCATGCCATCGATAAAGCTCAGAAGCGGACATAGGCCATCTGAATTGGTTTCACTGCCCTTTATGCGGGATGACAGCGTCATTCAGAATCCAACGGATATGTGTGGGCATGGACGATGCAGGGCAAGACAGTACCCACGAGGTTGGAAGCAAAGGGTGCTATGTAGTTGATGATGTACGACTGCATATATTGAGTAAACATATAGGTTGGATGTATAAGAAATAATCCTACGTGATTAGGAGGGATGTGGTCTGTCGGAAGTGGCCCGTTGGCAGCGAGACTTGTGAAGTTGAGAGCGGTAATGACTGTTTCAATGTGAGTAAAGATTGTTTTGAAATAAGCTTGCAACTGACTTGCGGAGATGACGACGTCGTGGGTGGCATCGACATACATCGGCTGGTCAAGCGGGAAAGTGACTTTGCTGGAAACAATCGTCTTGTTGACAGTAGTCGCAAATTCGGTGATATGTGTTTGGGTCAGGCGCGAGAGAAGCTCTTGAACATATCCAATTCCCTGAGCGCTAGTAGCGGGATTTCCCGGTCCATAACCGTACCAAAACAGGAGGTCTGCAGATATGTATGAGACGTGAGTGAGCCAAATGTATGGAACACCAACCATTCAGGTAGGAGTAGCCGAGCCATTCCTCCTCGGTGAACAGATCACAGAACGGTGAGTAGCCTAATGAAACCGTCTACTGTAGTCAGATCGAAACAAAGCATAAGCGATAAGTAGGAAGATCACCTCGTATGCGCAAAGCTGCTGTATCGCAACCAGAATGCTGGAAGAAAGCAGAAGGCCTGTTATAAAGGGTTGTAATTGCTTTTGTGCTTTCACCAAGTACACTGACACCCATTTGAGGGCCTGAACTTGGCCAAAGTTCGCGATGGCATTATTGGCATTCGGGCATTGCTCGTACGAAGCCAGTGTCGAATTGAACCCTAGGGACTCAACTTCGATGAGCTGATGATAGTCTTGCTGGCAACTTTGCATGCCGAAAAATCCTGCTGTGAAATGCAAGCTGTGATTAAATATGATCTTAAGAAGGATTTTCCAGTCCCACATCGCAGCTACTTATGCAGAGTCTACCATGCGAACTAGGGCAAAGATCATTATGCAATTTAGACAAAGCAGCAAGTGTCGCACCTTCAGAAGTGGTGCGAAAAACGGGTAAATCGTTAAATTGTTGAACCCTTTCAACAGCTCGCCTACAAGATTTGATTACCGCTGCATGGAAAAATCGGAGTTATCACACAATATCTTACACGAAACCCAATGCCAAGGTCAAAACTGTTAACCGTGATCATGTCACATCTCAAGATTGATAGCACCTATGAAAACACCTACAGCTGAGAGCGACCAAAGGGGGTTAATAATTCCGCACCCATCTTATATTCCCAAGTCACCGAGAACGCCAACAGGCCAGTTACACCCATGGTCGATGCGAGCCCATGCAACACCAATGCAAAAGCAGATGGCAGGGCACCTGTCATTGGATATCTTGCACCATGCCGATGCACGAGATGCACTTGATTGATTTTGCAGCCTTTCGGGACTGAGGCAGATGCATGGGGTAACCCAAGCGACTTGACAGACTGCCACGGCGCGAGGTTTCCGAAATGATGCACCACATCGATGTCGCCCCCTTATTTGTTGGAGGTGGTGGGGTTAATGAGAGGGAAGACACTGTTGACGGTGGCGACCGATGGCACCATCGCGATAGCGTTGGCCTCATTGCCTGCTGGAAAATTCAGTGAGTAAAAAACACATGAGGCAGAGACTGAACACACTAGGGGTGGGCCCTGCAAAGCCCACTTGGTTTGCATTTGGGAAGTATGTGTCGGTGGTGGTAACTGTTTGGTTAGTGGTAGTCTCGCAAGCCGACTTTATCTAGGGATTATGAAGACAGTCGTTCACACCCAAATAGGTTGGCGGGAGGAAAGAGAAAGGTGCTGGTGGATCCTCCGAGTGAGGAAACTTCGCGGCATTTACTACTGAGAACGAGAGAGCGAGAACGGCCAGTCCACATAAACGAGCAGGCATCATGCAAGCACAAGAGCGAGAGCAAGTTGGTCGTGTGCCTCCCCATTAGATGATGATGATGAAATCCCGTTTATTCAGTCGCTCAGGCTACAATCGAGCCTATGTTGACTGCCAAGCAGAACTCCGAAACTGTTTGGAATCTTCCCAGGCCATTTCCAACTCCGCAATCAACCCCAACTCACTTCAACAACCTCGGTTCCTCGCTCCCAGACCTTCACCACCCTCCGTTGGCTGGGTTAGATGCCCTCCTGCCGCAAAATGCTAAGCATTGTGTGTCCGGGGCCGCGTTTCGCGCCCATCATGTGGACGCGGGGGTTGCGGCACGTTATCCGGGGGGCTTTGAAGCTGAGTATTTTTACTGATCCGTCGGTCACCAAAGTAGTTGAATAGTCCGGGCCGCCGTTTTCGCTCCCCATTAGTCTTCGGCATTATCAACCGTTCAGGGGATCATCGATCAACTCCAATGATAGCCAGTGATCCGTTGCCCAACCACCAGCGTTCTCGGCAACTTGACCCTACGAGAATTACTCTTTTCTTTCTCGAGTCTATCCAGGAGAGACATAAAAAATGGGGCAGGCTCCAGTACACTTTCTCAGACTCTCTCCCAATCCTCCATTTTTTTTTCCGACTTTTCTGCCCCTCTCAAATATTGGAACCCGGAGGGTGCAGTTCAACTTTCCCACGACCCGGGGTCATCTGGTTGAGAATGCCGGTGGTCGCCCCTTGTCCCTTGCTCCAACGCGACCGCAGTTCGCATCATGAGACATATAAATAGAATGCGCACCAAGTGGTCGGGGACCGTTAGTTGCATCACAAGGATCAGATGGATGTTGGGTAGTTTTTGAGAGCAATTCTACAGATAGGTCAGGATAGGCCTCCTACATTGTAGCAGTTCACCGTAACGCCCATGGAGTACTTGCCAGGCGCAATTCTCGCAGAACATCCTAACGACCGATCCCATCGTCCCACGGCGCCATACATCACCGCCGCGCCTCCAGACGATAAGGATACGCCCTATCCATCGGGATTCTTTGTCTCCGAACACGGTGGCGGAAGAACACAAAGAACCTGAACATGTGGAGATAAATTGTTTTGGACGTCACGGCGCTCTTGATGCTTTTCGAATTTCAAGAAACTGCGCTGAGTGCCACAAAAAAGAGCTGTTGCCAACAAGTGTATGATATACAGTATATTTCAGTCGTGCTGCTCCAATACGGAATAGTGGTATTCAGTCATTTTCCGCTGCTGATGATCCCACGCTGTAGGAACCAACTTGTCGGCGAGAGCAGGCGTGAGAATAGTAGAAGCAGGAAGATGCGACGAGCGCTCAGAATGACAGTCTGTAAGTTGGGAAAGGTAGAGAATTTGTTCCACAACGGATAAGAGAATAAAGCGCAGTTTCCAGTTGTTCCTGAGGCTCTGGCCCACGTAATCTGTGGATATGGAGTAAACTCGGCGGTTCCTTGACACGCCGTCGTCACACATTAAAAGTAAGACTACAAGGGAAGAGGACTGACATCAGAGATCAAACGGTAGTTAGTCTAAAAGGGCCGATATTCCAGGATCTGGCCTTCCAAGGAGCTAGTAACAAAACGCAGGGGATAATTAAATGTTTCCTCGAATCATCCAAGATGAAATCAAGAAGGTCTCTCGGAAATTAATGACAGACAGTGACCAAGTTCAATGGCAGGTAGCTTGCCGCCACACACGGCTCGTTCCAGCTTGATTGGCGACACCGAGGATGATATCTGTGCTGGACCAAGGTACCCTCCGCCGAGTTGCTTGATTACCAGAGCGGAGAGTATGAAGTGAACACAGTCGGGATGTTTGGCCACGTATCGGATTTCTGATGTGAGCAAGGCTGGGCGTAAGATATGGCGGTTAACCGGCGGGCAGGCGATGCAAGAGCTACATACTTAGATGGACGGAAGCTCAGGAATGTTTGCTGAGTGATAAAAATGGACCCACAGAAACGGCGAGGTCGACCATCAAAGGACCCTGGAAAATAGGTCTAAATACCTGGTCCCAATCCTGACAAAATCTGTGACATTTTAGGGCAAAACGGCTAGCAGGCTTGGTTCAAATCCTGACAGAATCACGACAGGGGGAAGATTTTTTTTTCTCAAAAATGGGTTCAATCCTGACAAAATCATCATCTGGGGGACCAGGCATTTAGGCCTATTTTCCGGGGTCATGCAGTGCAAACCACTGCCGCGGCGACGCGTCGCGCGATAGAAGGATCAGGATATTTTAGGTCATTGTGTGAAGTAAAATAGATCATCAACGTACATTTGCCGAAACGAAGGTATCACCGGCGAGTCTAGTCTTGTGCGAACCTGATGATGAATTAATCTCCGTCGTGCGGTAGAAATCACTAGCAGTGCACGAAATATATCCAATCCAGTGCGGTCCAGGCCGTTTACATAAAGAGAGTCCAGAGTCAGCCCAGAGAGATCCAGAGTTGCAACATTCTCATCATACCCGTGGTGTTTCAGCGGTGCTGATCGCAAGACGTCGCCACGGAGATGATGGTTTGCAAAGTGGATCGTGGAAACGTTGCATGCTCATGTTCGTTGAACGGACCTGATTGTTTGGCGTCGAGGAAAAGCGCGGAAAATTTGTGTTCTGTTGTGTCAACCGTGCTGCGAGGACTCCAGTGAAGATCATCCGGCTATCGTAGTATTCAGCCGCGGTGGAAGTCGTACCCACCGACGCGATCAGTTGAAACCTATTTTGATCGTCCCGCCCAGCGTGTGTTGTTGTTGATATGGCGATCAGAAATGGGCTTGGATCGCCCGGCAGATGAGTGGCGGATCGTGCTCCATCGGGTGTAGCATATTTAGATCTGGCACTCTGTGGCACTGCACAACCAATAACGCCGACGTGTGTAGAAGAACGAGACTGACACATGCACCATCTCCGTCTTGCAAATGTCAGTGGAGGATCGCGCTCCGTCGCCTGCAACATGGTTATCTCCGCCGGTGGCATGCACAAGGGACGAAACGCACGCACCATACACAGTATACGAGGCAACAGAAAACGACACTGTTTGCGGCGCAGACCGGCTAAAATTCATTGCAGTAGTACAGGAAGCCAATGTAAAAAAATTACAAGACTTCCAAGACTTGCGAGACTTGTGTACCTTGCAATGCCATTTGTAACTTAACAAACGTCTTCCGCTTTTCGCGATAGGGGACAATCAAAAAAGCCGCCTATTTTGGAAGCGTGGGAAATTTAAAAACCAATTCCCCCCGAAAGTCCAAGTACCATTTTTAGAGTGTAATTAGGCCCAAACGATGAGATTGGCACGAGCTAATCTTCCAATTTACGAATTTTCCAGGATCAGATCCCAAAATTTTGAGAAAAGCTCAAAAAAAATAACAGGTTCCTACCCAGCCGGAACCCATTGTGCCACCGAAAAAGAAAGAAAAACCCCCAAACCTCACTGTCACAGATTAGAAATAGATACAAGGGTTTAGAGCAGCTTACCAGCTGTTGGGATGGGACATCAACCAAAAAAATTTCCTAAAGGTCTACGTTCGACGGGCCCAAAATATTGAGAAAAATAACAGCTCGAAGGAAAAACTTCGGGGGTATGTTTTCAGGCTCCTTTTGATGCTCTAGATCTGAATCTGAACTCAGTTTTGTCCAAAAAAAGTTAGTTTTTGCGCTACATAATTTCTTTGATTGTCCCCAACTGTATCCTGACGAGTCGAGACACGTGTGCGGTTTCCGAGGAGAAAGTTTCCCATTGCGATATAGGGGCGCGCTTCAAGTTGCCACACGTACGGCACATAATTAACGTCCTCGCTCAGCGTCGGGGAGCGCACTGGCAACCTGTGACAGTGGCAAGTTATGTCCGCCGGATAAATCCTTCAAGGACCTCGAATAAATCCTTGGGGAGAGAGTATGTCGTGAATGGTTGGATTTGGCCGCGGCAGCACAGTTACACGTGGGGGCCCCGATTTCGCGGACCCACGTCACCCATGTGTTTTGGTCGCCTGCGCAGGTGTGTCGAGGGCGCTGGTGGTTTGGTTCCGCCTGTCTGTCTGTCGCGATCGCGATGAGTCCATGTTGAGCACATGAAGACAAGGATCAAGCGCGCGGGATCGAGTCTTCTTTGACTGGGGAGTGACGTTCACATAGAATAAGCGACGACACCCTGCAAGATTATCAAAGCGATGTCTACGCCGATGATAAGACGCTGACGCGCGGACCTGATTACAAGAGTAGGTGCATTTTCCGTTGGGATGCAGTCAGGCGATTTTGTCCGAATCGTAACAAGCCTAATGGCCATATTCAGGCCAAACTTGAATTCGTATCAAGTAGATCCAAACCTCTCGAGCTCGCCCCAAGTAGGCCGGTTTGGGTTTTTCTTCTTCTTCCGCTGCTGCAATATTGTCTAGATTTTTTTTACCAGGCTTAGGGGTGCGAGACGCGTATTGCCGGATGAAACCGCCCCTGCGCATGGCCGCCCACCAGCTGGTGTCCTCCTGCTTCGCCACGTCGAGGATTTCATTCTTCCGGAACGTAAGGTGATCGGTTTCGATGGACTCAAAGTCATACATGCAGAGGACGGAGCTTGGAGGGCCAAAATCCCAAGATATTGTTCAAATCCGCATCGGGCCTTCTCACCTACAGTATAATCTGGGCTCCTCTGTGGGACTCGACCACTCAGCGTAAGTCCTATTATACCTGCACTAGCCGTGGAATAGAATTTGGGACAACACGAGTGGTGTGGGCCTATGTTTGAACGAATATAACGATCTTTAGCAAACCCATCAACATGTGAGACAATGAGCGTGCGCTTCGGCTTCGCGGGCACACTGTGGGCGCATATATTGTTCGCCGTTCTGCACAATCAGGAGAATTGAAGGTCATATCGGGTTAAAAAATATGGAGTTGTATCCGAGTCCTCCAGAACAGGGAAGATGGTGTAATGATTCCCTGACATGGGAGGTTTTGTCGTGGTCCTTTGATTGGACGACGTGGTGTCCGCCCACTCGGAATCGACTACGAGAATAGTAACATCAACGATCCGCGTCCGTGCTGGGTGCTCGCTCCGAAGACCACATGATTTGGGTGGCCAGCTCAGAGGAACACCAATCGGCGTCGAACTCGTTCAGTACTCGAGTGATCATAACCATATCAGAGCAGCATTTACATACATGCTATAAGAGTCATAGTGTCAAATTTCTCGACAAGAAATCGGGTTTTCAGTGAGCTTAGGTGGGATCTGTCATTTCTCTACAGAACCACTGACAGGCAGAATTTCAAGTTGTACATTGTCGTTCAAGTTCAAGTTTAGTGACATTTTTTGGCCTTTAGTGGATACTTAATGCTCGCTCCGATGGCAATAAGGGTATCGGCATTTCCCGAGGTACGGGCCACTTTGCATTCAATTGCACTTGAGGATGCTGGTACGTTCCTGAACATGAAGTCTTAGTCAAGAGGTGTCCGTTGCCTCGGAGTACACGTCACGTACACGTGCCTGTGACCGGTCTCGTTCACCCAAATCCTTTCCGTTTCTTTCCGCGTCAAATCCTCTTCACCACGGCGGCCCGTTCTCCTTCTACAAGCGCTATCTGCAACCGCGTCGCCATGCGTGCTCTCTGGGGACTCTCCGAGTCCGACCTGGAGTCGGAACACGATACATCCATGCATCCATCCTAGCCGCCGCCTGCTAGTGCACACTCGAGTCGAATTCAACCTATCCGTTTGCGGAAACGAGGGGGCGAATCCGTTTGCTTTCCCAGGGCCTTGCTGCACCGGCGCGTCGATCACTGGCAATCTGTCATGCAACTGCAACCGCACTTCTATCTCGGTGTCTGTATATCATTCTGCGCGTCGATCAGCCCGCCCATATGAGCACTGTTCAGTGTAGGGTCTCCGTGCTACCTGCAAACCCCACTCCCAAACCAAAACCAAAACCAAAACTCAAAGACAGCCAGCTCGCCCTGCGTCTCATGCCATCGTAGTAATTTACACTGGGATTCGTTGCCCGGACCGCTGGAACTGCCTCTCTGTCCGTCGATAACGCCCATCCGTGACTGCAGGTCTAGCAGTTACATCTGCATCTCATCGACATTCCAGCCCGCGCTATCCACGCTCCGCGTCTATTGTGAGTGAGGGCATATGCCGTTCCTGTATGTATTCCAGATCTGCGATCGCCCGCCCGGGAAAGTCCGCCTGTGGCCGACCGACGACCCATCGCCGACCGTGTGTGGCCCGCACGCGTCGTCTGCGCCGTCGTACTCTGCGGCAGCGCTGCCGCTGTCCCACAATCACGTAGGCGAGCCCGCACTGTTCGGGACGCACACCGGGCGATTTGATGCTGGGGGGTAGGCGAAGGAAACTAAGTAGGTCCTCCGCCATTTATCCATCATTTATCACGTCTGCGCTCTCGGGCTACTCTGGGGCATATGGCCTAAGCCTTACTCCGACGAAGCGACGTTCGCCGACGCTGCATGCGTTCCGAAACGAATTTCCCCGGTGATGCCCGCCGCGAACCGCCGTTGCGCCACCAAACCTTCAGTTCTGAGCGCCAGTTTGCATGGAACCACTGTCAATTGCTGGTGCATCTCCACTCACGACTACTTCTTCTGTGTGTGTTTCCGCTTCTTGTAAGGTAAGTACCAATGGCAACTCCAAGTCGAACACTGAACAGTCCGATCGGCGCGGGACCATCCCATCCGATGCAACCGGATAGTTGGGGTTTCTGTCCCATAAGTATGATTACGCGTTACGCGTCAGTGCCCCTCTTGACCAAGCGCTCTCAGGCTGTCTATCTATCTGCTGCTAAGTATACTTGCTGGGTTTGCTCGCTGCGTCCGCCATTGGATACTTACATCTAACCCGCTCCGGGCGATCTCGGACCGCTATCCTGCGACGTGCTGGCTCAGGGTGCCTACATACCCCAGTCATGCGCCGTTTCCGGCGCCTCTATGGACTACTGGGATGGGACTCATCTCACCGGTGCAGCCACCGCGCCCCCCTGCCCCTTGCGCCGCTTCGTCCTCGGGGCGACGCCTATCGCATCACCGACGTCTATCTCATCATGCTCTCGCGCTCGCATCCGCCTCGTCTTCCGCCGCCGCTTCATCGTGATGTCGCGTCGCGGGCAGTTGCGCATCCCCTCGGTCTGCGGTCTGCGGTCTGCGGACATCGACGCCCGTCCCCTACGACACCTGGCCCTACTCGATCCTCATAACTGATACACCACCCACCGTCTGCCTGGCCGGGCAGTATCACCATCATCCAGATATCGAGGGCCAACGCACGCATAGTGTTGCCCACCCGCGCAGACATACTTACGTCTGCGGTCGACGCCATGCGCACCTTCATCCTCTGGGAGACGCCTATCGCATCACCGACGCGGTCTTGCGCTCGCATGATCCCCCGCCGTCGCGTCCGGCACCCGAACGCCTGCGGCGGTCTATGGTCTGCGGTCATCGATGCCCGACCCTACTATGTCCTCACACTTATCACCCACGGATATCACCCACCGCGCATATCAGCGTAAGGACGTATCATCACCATTGCCATCCATAGCCTGATGCGACCCCTCACTAGTGCGCCCCCCCCCCCCCCCCCCCCCCCCCCCCCACCGACACTCCTATAGCCCCGCCTCGTCCTCTGCGGCGGGCGGCCCGTCGGTCTGTAGTCTGCAAACATGGACACCCGCCTACTCGATGCTTTCGCTCACACTCACTCGGCTGTGCAGGCACACGCACCCGCGGATCCGCGCGGCGCTGCGGTCCACGAGACGGGGGCGAGGCTGGACGCACCGCATATGCATGCTGGCGCAGGGTGCGTCGGCTACATACCCTCTCATACGCCTCTGCCGGGGTGGGACCCCGCACCGGCGCGACGAGCGTGCCCCCTGCCCTGCCCTTTACGCCGCTTCTTCCTGACCCCGCCCCGTCCGTCCCCGCAATCGACACCCGGCCCTGCCCTCGCGCTCTATCGTGCACGGACACCACCCACCGCGGGACGTGTTATCAAGCGTCCTCATCCGCCGCGTGCCCTTGCATGAAGGGCGCGGCGGCCCCCTCGCCCTCGTCTCGCGCGCGCCTGCGCAAATCGACACCCTGCCCCACCCTAGGCCTCACACTCAATCGTGTCGACCCGCATGCCTGCCCGCACGACCGAGCGTGCCTCGGCAAGGCTCCTTTTGCTGGCTGTGCCACACACACCGGCGCCCACAGCAAGGCGCATGGCGTAGACACATGGGCCGGCACACAGGGACGGGCTTCGGCGGCGGCAGCGTCCGCGCGCCCGATCTGGTGCTCGACGCGATTTCCCGACGCGCGCGCTTGCGTGTCGCAGTCATCCCCCGCGATGCCGCGCCCGCGCCCGCGCTCCGCATGTATCACCCCCAGACGACGCAGGCTCCGACACGCCGACGCAGAGAACCTTCCGCCTGCCCGCCGTGGGGAATGCATATGTGTTGGCGGGAGGTGCAACACCCGGTTTTCCCCGCGTACACGAACATGGCGCGGGGTGCGCCAGATACGTGTTCCACGGCCCTGGCGAGTCTGGGGTTCTGGTGCGCGACATGCGTGCGCTTGTGTGTCACAGTCATCCCGCGATGCCGTGGCCGCGCTCCGCACGCCGCCAAACGATGCGCCGACGCGGAGAACCTGCCGCCTGCGCGGCGTCGCGGGGAATGGATATGTATTCGCGGGAGGTGCAGCACCCAGTTTTCCCTGCGTACACGGACATGTCGCCGGGTGTGCGAGATGCGCGCCGGCGCTGGCGAGTCTGGGGTTCTGGTGCGCGACATGCGTGCGCTTGTGTGTCACAGTCATCCCGCGACGCCGTGGCCGCGCTCCGCACGCCGCCAGACGACGGGCAGACGCGGAGAGCCTGCCGCCTACGCGGCGTCGCGGGGAATGCATATGTATTCGCGGGAGGTGCAGCACCCAGTTTTCCCCGCGTACACGAACATGTCGCCCGGTGTGCCAGATGCGCGCCGGCGCTGGCGCCGTGTCTGGGGTTGCGCTACGTATGGGGTGTCACAGACGTGCGCTGCATTGGTCGTACTAAGGATCTTATAACCCCGCAAAAGAAATCGCGGCGTCCTTGGACGTCGGAAATGCTGTATCTAGCTTTGCCTTTGCGGCGTTGCCACAACGTCTTGCCTTTTGTCACACGCAGCCCCAGGTTGACTTCAGTCTTGTAATACCCCGAGGCGGTTGCACAGAATGTAAACAATGTAAACAAACAGTAGTTTCGTTTCGTTTCGCCACAACAGCAAAGAAAAAGAGAGGCGGCGGAGTGCGCAGGCAAGACTCGGGCTCCGGCCTACTGTATCGCGGCTGCTGGGGCGGTCACGCGACGGCGATTCGCACCCCAGAACAGAACTTCACTTCCAAGCCATCTGTCGCCTCACTGGCATAATTGAGTTGGTGCGGCGCTTGCCGGCGGTCGCCGTCTGTACCTTGGCCTGTTGTCTCGTGCAGAGCGACTTTCCGGCCATGGGGAGTAGCGGCGTGGCGCACGCACACGAATTGAATTGGGTCCGGCGTTTCCCGTTCTTGAACGCCACTGCTTGACTGTACCGTTTTGTCTGTGTAGTAGCCATCTGTCGAGTTCCGACCGGCGGGCGGTGCATGTACTTGCTTACCTGGTCCGCGTCCGCGTCCGCGTCCGATGCTAGGACGAATGGCGCTTGCAGCTTGAGATGTGCTCGTTTCATGACAGAGGGCAGGGCTGCGGCGCACTTTGGGTGATTCGAATTGGGCGGCCGCTGGGAAGCGCACCGTCCGCCGATTGGACAATCTGCGTGCGATCGAGATCTACGTGCCCGCGTCTGGACTAGGCGGCTGTTGTGGGTGTGGCGCGGCCCTTCGATTCGACGCTGACTGAATAAATTGTGGGCATTTTGTCCGTCCAGTCCTCGATCTACATCTACATACCCGCGTCTGGACTAGGCAGCTGTTGTGGGTGCGGCGCACCCCCCCCCCCTCCGACGCTTTCAGTGCGCAATTTCAATTGAACTGTGACTTGAATAAATTGTGGGCAGCCAAGTAAAATACATCGCGTTTTATCCACCCAGTCCTCCTGCGTGTGCTGTGCTGGTCGTGCTCAGAGTATGCGACGACGACGACGCGCAAATAAATATAGTATACTGCAATCACGGCATTTTTTAGTATGTATGTTTACAGGAGAAAATCATGCTACGGCACCTTGACACAGGCCCGCGTTTTGGGGCTCAGCAAATCTGAATCTGAAGACTTGGGAAAGAGATAGTCAAGCTGGCGCGGTCGGAATAAATGGTAGGCCGCTGCATCGGTCCTGGGATAGCAGTTGTACGGGCGACGCCGGCAATGCGCGCGGAGGAGGAGGAGGATATACTATACTAACGCCGTCCCAAAATTGAACAGTCAGTTTACTGAAGACCAACAAGTAGTTATTAAAATATGGGTGGCTATCCATATATAACTCCAAGAAGCCCACGAGAGGGGTGAGGAAAGTCGGCACGTATGACCAATCTCCATTGCCTGATATGCTCGACGTCCGGCGGGCTCGTACGGCTGAAGTGGGTAAAAAGCCCCGACGGCCAAGATGAACCTATCGTTACTGTCGTTGTGTTCTGCGATTCAAGCGACCCCCTGTCCGGGGAATAAAGGCGGCAGGCGGAGGTTCGGAGCTTTTTCCTGGTCCCTGGTTTCTTCTGGGTGACGAGGCTGATGCACGTACGACGGCCCGGGGAGTGGTCTGGCTGCTTACCGTGACGCTGGGACGGGTGTGTTCTTCCGTACCGACGCGGAAGGCTGACTTGCAGGGTCCCGCCTGCCAGTGCTGCAGAGGGGATTGCACGTACGCACGGCGCTCCCCGACGTCCCAGGCGTGATCCTGCCTGCTACTTGTGGTTATCCCGGGGACACCCTCGATACAGCGTACTTCCGAATCCGAATCGAACGCGGGAGCGCGCGCGGATCAAGCGCGGGGTGTTGCATCGTACCTTGGCGTGATGTTGGACCCTCGACGGACGGTGTAACCTGTAAATAATGTAAATAATATAAACTCTATCTGGTGAACTTGAACGGTCCGTGCCAGTGATGAGGGGGCCCATGCAACATTGCCCGCCTTGCACCCTACATTTCCAGTGTCGCTCTACGGAATTTCAAGTTGGCCGTCCAGATGCTATTTCGGACGAGGGTCTTGAACGTAAAAGCGCAAACATTCTCCCTGGTTCGATTCTGTTCTGGTCAAGTTTCGTTGCATCCATATCCATGCGGTGCTAACACCTGCAAATCGTGAAAAAACTTGCATGAAGTGCCGTGTTCTGTGGCCCAGGCCGCCCAAAAAAATCCATGCTTCTCTATGCCGCCAGCTCAGTCATTGTTTTACTCTATATCTCGGATTAGGTTGGGGGTCATTTTGGTCCCTAGTTTTACTCTATCCCGGACAATGTTACATGGTAGTTTCCGGGGCCTGGGCCTGAACTGAGACGGAATTTGAGTTGTTGAGAGGGAGTTGGATTAGTTGAGGTCGCCGCTGACAAGATATTTGATTTGTTTGTTTCATCCGGGGTTTAGAAATGAAGCTTATTAATGAGGCTCGCTATTTCCCTTTAGATTCTTTTGCGGAATCTGATATTTCGAAAATGGCACGGCGTGGATCGACGCGCAATCGATCGAGTGGCGAGTCATGTCACCCAAATAGGGTGCGTGGTTAGAAATGGCCCGGCGTATGTGGTGATCGCACTGACGTGAACGGCCGCCGGACATATCGATCCGCATTAGGAGAAAGCTGTGATGCCCGTCGCGTTTACGTACCCGCCCCCCAACCTCAGCCAGTATGTAAGAAACACCAGAGCACTCGCTCGCCCTCCCTACAACACATGCAAGGAACACTGCCAACGAGTGCCCGCCTGCTCGCCCTCCCGCCCGAGCTCCTCGATGCCATTGCCCTCCACGTCGCCACCCGCCCGCCCAACCTCGGCCTCCCCACGGGCCTCCCGCCGCTCTTCCGCACCTGCCGCGCACTCGCTGCCCGCGCAGGCCCTGCACTGGAGGCGCGCGTGTGGCGCGCAAAGTTCACGCCTGACGACGACGACGACGACGAGCACGCTGGTCGCGGTGGTGCCGCACGGCGCCGCGCCGCGCAGCTGCGCCACGCGTGCGCCGCCCTGCGCGTCCTGCGCACCGGGGACGTGCATGCGCCCGGTGCGGGACCTGCGCTGCACGCCGCGTACCGCCTGCTACTCGGTGACGACGCGCGGCGGCGGAACCGCGGGCAGCTCGTGTGGGCGGGCGCGGAGGAGTTTGCGCTGCGGTATGTGCGCGACAGGCTGTATGAGGGGAGGTGGGCGGAGGGGAGGAAGGGGTGGCCGCGGGGCGGGGTGGATGGGGAGGGGAGCGATGCGGCGTGTGCGTTGTGGGTGATGTGGTTTATGGGCAGCGACGGTTGGTGGCTTTTTCTTTTCTTCCTGTTTTTTTTTCCCCGGTTGTGTGTTTGCTTGTCCGCCTCTCGCTGGTGGCTGACCTTGCTGACCTCGTCAACTCTCCACCCACCTCCTCATCGCCTGTTGCCGTCCTATTGCTGCCGGGCTCGTCGTGTGCAGCGCTGACGAGCTTCCCCATGGCCGTTATCTGCTCGGTCCTGCGCTTGCATAACAGGGCCATCACCGCCGCGCAAGGGATGAGTGCCTAGCATCTCGCATCTCGCATCAGACACACACGCACACGCCGCGGCCCGTCCTACCATCCCTCGCACGCCCCTCTCCCCTCGTTCAGGTCTATGCCCGCGATCGAGCGTCTCGCGCAGCTCTACGCCTCCTCGAGTCCCCACCCGGCTGGACCGTGGCGCCGCTTGCCCCGACGCACTCTGTGGGGTGTTCCGCGGCGGCTGGCGTCGTCATCACCCACCCCCCTCTCTTCCTTCCCTCCTCGCTCCTCTCTCCTCTCTGCGCACACCCTCCCCGTCGACCGCATCGCTGTAGCGCGTGCACGCACCCGACGTCTGAGACGCGAGCGTCCGCCTGATGTGTTTTTTCTTCTTCGCCGACCTGCCCCCTCACCTACGCGTGCGCGTCCCCCCCCCCTTCTTTTTCTCTTTTCCACCGCGTGCTGCCGTACCGCTTGCTGACTGTTTCTGCGCACAGAAAAAGTGCGCGCCGAGCCCGAGGCGCTGCGGCGCCACCTCATGGCGCTGTTGCTCCCGTTTGTGGTCGTGCCGTTTCGGGTGGGTCTTGCCTTGCCTTTTTTTCATCTTTCTATTCTACGCTTTCGTTCTTGCTACGTCATCTCCGGCTGCGCGCTTTGTCGTCGGGCGCAGCGTCCCCTCCTCATCTCCACACGACCCCCTCTTCGCGTTCCTCCGTTGTGCGCCTGCGACACCCTCCGGCTGCGTCTGCGCGCCGCTGGCATGCTTACATTCTGTTCCCCCCTTCATCCCCCCCCCCTCCCCCCCTTCCGCATCCTCCGCATTATCTCCCGCATTTTAGTCTGCCCTTCGTCCCGCGGTGTCGGTGTTTCCGTCCCTCCTCGTCTCTCCCGCCCCCCTCCGCTCCACCGTCTTCTCCTCTTATCTTGTCTGTCTTCATCATCCCCCATCACTCCCTCACCGCAAACAACGCTAACCCCTCACACAGTACGCATCCACGCTCTGCCCGCCGCACCACTTCGTCCTGCCCCTCCCCGCCGCGGCCGCGTCGGATGCGCGCACGCAGTACACGACGACGATCCCGACGACGCATGGGGCGTATCCGATCTACGCCACCTCGCCCCCTTCTTCCGCCAGCAACTCCTCTTCCTCTTCTACTGACAACAACTCGGACGACTCGGGATTCCGGCGGTACGACGCGCGCAAGTGCGCCCCGGTCCTCCCCGCGCCGCCCGCGCGCCTGCTCTTCTTCGCGCGCCTCGGGCTCGCGCGCATGGGCATCCCGCCGGAACTCCCCTTGACGCGCGCGGACGCCATCGCGCGCTGGACTGCGGCTCAGCAGGCTGCTGGCGGCAGCGGGGGGAGCACGGGGATGCCGATCCGCCCGACGCAGGCCGACATCGTGGAGAAGAACGCGCGGCCCGCTGTGCGGTTCCCGCGCGGGGGCGACTGGGCGGCGCGCGGGCGGGGGCGGGCGTGTGCGGCGGGGGTGTGGGGGCGGCCGTCTTCTTCTGCGGGGGTAGGAGAAGGAGGTGGACATGAGGGAGAGCGCGATGGGTGGGAGGTGGGGCGGGTGGGAAAGGTGTATGAGCTGGGGAGCTTCACGGGGCTGTGGGCGGGGACGATGGTGGTGAGTTTTGGTTTTTTTGTTGCGTTTTTCTTTTTGGGAGGAAGGGAGGGGACACGCGTAGACTGCTCCTCCTCCCCCATCTCCTCCCGCCCCCCCCCCCCCCCCCCCCCCCCCTTTTTTTTTTACTGGTCTTCTCCCCCTCTCCCTCCTCACCCGCCCGCCCGTCCACCCAACTAACCCCCCTCCCGTCCAGATGTCCTTCGAACATGCATTCAACGCGCTCCTCTCCTCCCCCACCGGCGCCTTCCCCCCCGCCGGCCTCGCGCACGACGACCTCGTCGCCGCCATGCGCCCCGTGTACATGCGCCTCGCGGAACACCGTGCGTATTCACCCAACCTCCCCGCGCCGCCGCCCGACGCCGCGGCGAGCACCCTCGGCGCGGGGTGGCTCCCGCCCGGCGCGCGCGTCGTCGGCGCGGAGGTGCGCGTGCCCGTGCGGGGCGGCGGCGTGAGGGAGGAGGCGGTGTATGCGTACGAGACGGTGCGCGCGGACGGGGGGGTGCGCGCGGCGGCGCACGATCCGGAGGTGTGTGCGGGGTGTTTGGGGAGGGAGGCGCGCGGGCGGGAGGAGCGGCGGAGGGCGGGGGCGCGTGGGGTGGGGGTGGACGGGGACGTGGACCGCGCGGCCGCGGTTCCCGCCGACGCCGACGCGTGGTGGGACGGGTGGGACCCGCTCGCGGGCGCGTGCGACGGCGTGCTGGACGTGGTGTTCACGGGCGCGACAGACGCGCGGCACGGGATGGCGTGGCACCACTACGAGTACACGGGGCGCGTGCGCCCGTGGGACGGGCTGATTGGGATTCTGATGAAGCCTGTGCGTCGCTCTTCCTCCTCGTCTTTCGTCTTTCGTCTTTCGTCTTTCGTCTTTCCCCCCATTTTGCACCCGCGCGCTAACCCCCCTCCCCCGCAGCGCGACGCGTCGCTCGGGCTCGCGACGTACTTCCTCTCGGGGCACCTCGTCGGGCGCGACACGTTCGAGGGCACGTGGCAGATGGTGGGGCAGGACGTGCGCGCGCCGAGCTGGAGCGGGAGCGTGTGTCTTGCGCGCGGGGAGGAGTAGGGCCCCGCGTGCTGCGCGACGGCGACACCCAGCAGCTAGTCGGATTCCGACTCCAAGGCGCCCTCCCGACTCCGTCCTTCTTGATGCCCCGCTCGGCGTACCTCACCTCCCCTCCCCACATGGCATGACCCCACACGTAGCCTGCATCCCCCCGCCGCCGCCCGCCCACCAAAACCGTCTACACCAAAACGACAGACACGAAAATGTACATCATACGCCACGGGCGGGCTCGCCAGGACGAATCGAACCGACTCACTGATATCAAAATGTACATCCGACACACCAACACAAAAATGTACGACGCAACGCACCATGGACTCCGCGGACACGGGCATGTCATTTATTTATATTCGCATCTACATATCTCCATCTTGCACGCCACCATTTCATCTCCGTCTGCACGTTGCCTGCCCCTCCATCCTGACATTTACATTGGAATTGATATCTCTCACGCCCCTGTTCTCCCGCACTCGGCATTCACTCTTGCATGTACATACACAAGATAGCAGTACATATGCACGCACTGACATATTTAGTTAGGATACATACATACATACGCACGCACACAGTAGACGGACAGCCTTTTGGATCGTGGTGTAATTGATATACTGCCCTGACCTGGGTTGTTGACGTGATTTGAGGATGATCGATGATGTGTGGTCGTGCTTGGAGAACGGCTTGGTGAACAGGAGAGCGGCATATGCTTAAAGAGGTCCGATCCAAATTTCCCGATTTTGGGCATTTCCGTACATCGACTTTTCCGTTCATTTTGTCCGCATTGTGATCGGGTATGCCGTTTTTTGACTGAAATCGTCAGCCAAGTGGATCGGACCTTCAAACGCGAGATGGTATGTTTTGGGCAGGATTTGAGTGGGATAAGTGTGCATCTCCCCAAAAATTGCCCCGCGGGGCTTCACCAGCCTCTAGAAGCCTCGGAATCTGTTTTTTTGACCACAGTCCGTCCGCAAAAAATATTGGACCTCACCTCCAATGCTCGGCTTTCGTCCTCGTTTTGGATCGGACATGGCACTTTTTTTCGTTGAATTCGTCCGCATTCGTATCGGACATAGAGACCATTTTTCGGGTGTTTCCGTCCGCATCAGGATCGGACCTGTTGCAGCATATGCCGCTCTCCTAACGCGGTTCGCACGCTAGCTCACGTGCTAGCACACACTTCGTGTTTGACAGTGACTGTGAACGAGTCACTTTGAGACAGCGTACAGCACACACGACGTATCCTTGAACGTTTCTCCCGTCATGACTGCTCCGTCGTCCACCTCCGACTTGGCAGACGCTCTCTCTCAGCTCTCGCGGACGCTGGAACCTGGACCCCCGATAAGCGATGAAGTACTGGCCTTCAACGGTACTAACTCTCACATGGCCAACCTGGACCGCTCTCTTCTTGATCTGCAGCGCATAGCGGAGCAGCTTAGCCTCGCCAACGAAGACCAGCAGCACTCGCCACCCATCCAAAACCTGCCGCCCGAGCTCCTCTGCGAGATATTCGCGTTCACGCTTCCACAGATGCACGAACGCTCCCCCAGCGCGCCGCAGATGCACGAGAGCCCGTGGGTGCTCGGCCACGTTTGCCGCCACTGGCGCACACTCGCACTCGTGTGCCCGCCGCTCTGGTCCTGTTTCGTCATCGCCTCAGACATGCCCGCACGTGCGCTGCCCGTGCTCCTGCAGCAGCTCGAGCGCGCCGGGGGCGCGCCACTGGACGTGCTGTTCCGTTGGAATCAGGGCGACTTGTGGAAGGCGCATACAGACGAGGCGCGCAGCGCGTTCATCGCGCATTGTGCGCGCTGGCGGCGGCTGCACCTTCAAATCGCGATCGTTGATCTCATGCCCCAATTGCAACTAGCCGCAGCTCGGGGAAATGTGCCCCTCCTGCGGGAGCTCGTGTGCACCGGTGAGGCTCTACGTTATCTGAAGGACGGCTTGCTCGCCGACGCGCCAAACCTGCGCAAAGTCGTCCTGGACGATTCCGGGAACCGCGTGAGCGACGTACCGCTTCCGTGGTCCCAGATCACGTCTTATACCGCTTCTTTCTCGGGGCTACAACATTTCAACGCGCTTCGCATGGCGCCCAATGTCGTGGAATGTTATATCACCTTTTCCATGAGCTACAGCAACCTTTTTCCGGATCCTGGCGCCTCTCTCACTCTTCGTCACCTGCGCCGGCTCACCGTCACCAACGACAAGTTCCTGGACTGCCTGGTGGCGCCTGCGCTCGAAGACCTCCGCATCGAAGGGGCAATTGACCGCGTGCTCCCCTTCGTGCAACGATCCGCGTGCGCGCTGACGCACCTCGCGCTCCAGACGTGCCGCACCAGCGCGCTGGTCCTCGATCTCCTGCAGAGCCTCCCGTCGCTCGCCAGCCTGTGGTTCGGTTCCCCCGGCCCCGCGGACACGAACACCATTATACTTGCGCTGACGCTCCGCGGTGCGGGGCCTTGTCTCTGCCCCAACCTGACGTCGCTGTCGTGGTGCGATACCAAGGACTACCTTGATCGCGCCGCGTTCGTCGATATGGTGGAGTCGCGATGGCGGGTGCCCGATGGCCATTGTCGACCGCTGCGGCAGGTCGCCGTCTACACCGGGCGTGTGCGCATGAAGTCGCACGGCAGGCGTCTGCAGGCGTTGGACGGGCTGGTGTTCACAATCTTGAATGGCCGGATGGCGAGGCCTGCGATGCAGAAGTGGAAGGAATGGTGAACTTCCTGATACATGATGTAATTCTCGATGATGATCAAGTGAAGTTCAATATTTTCTCGACCGTTGCAAGAGTGTTGTAGCTATCGTAGAATAAATACGGATGCTTCCCACAGTGGGAGCGAACATCAACTTTAACCATGTGCAACCCCGTCAAAATCAACAACGGCTTGTCAACTGCGCCCGTCAATGTCACTGACAATCTGAAGGTTCTTGTTCTCAACTTCGACATCAACTTGGAATATCAGTCGAGATAAAAGTGAGTAGAGTTGCCTGGAATCCCCATCAAATCCAATGCTGCGCTCTACCCGTCTCGATAAAATGATCAGATATATGACCCTTGCCGTTTCTACGGCAGCCGGAATTGCAGACTCGGCCCAGGTTCCATTCTTAGGCTCCTCTGCAACACTGTGTCAATCAATTTTGGAATCTGTGCAGGTAAGCTCTGCCACTCATTCCTCTGCCATTCAAAATATTTTACTGACCAGAAACAGACTGTCAAGTCAAACAAGGATGAATGCATTCAAATGGTGGAGAACATTCATGAGACTCTGTGTTTGATCATTGATCTCTACACAACATCCCAAACAAATGGAGTGCTACCACCAGCATTGTTGTATGATATTGGAAAGTTTGCTGAGTATGTGTTCAATTCATGGCTGTTTACTGTCCTGAGCCATACTGCACAGGACACTTCAGAAAGTCTATACATTTATTAGGGGGCAGCAAGGAATGAGAAAGATCAAGAAAATATTCAAATATAGTGACAATGCCTCACAGCTGGAAATGTGCAAGACCGAGCTGCAAAGTGTCCTGGAGAGATTCAAAGTAAGGTTTCCTCTTCTGAATGGTGCCTATATTTGATACATGACAGGTTAATGCTGGGATGTCCTTGGACACTGCAGCAGCTCAAGTGCAGAAAGATGCTCAGCAACAACATGAAGAACTCCTGGCTTTAATAGAAACATACCCAGATCTAACTGACTCTGATCTCTCATCCTCAGTAAATATATTGGTCTTTCAATTATCTTTGATTAACAAGATCCAGGTTGCTGGGACGATGTCAATGCTGGGGACCAGGTTGTTACCATTTTCACATCATTCATCTTTAATTGTTCTCTCTCAGCACTGGATCCCTCTCAATTCTGCCACCTCCACCTCAAATCTTTCATGGTCGTGATACAGAGCTTCAACATATTGTTGGTATTCTCAAACGGGATTCTGCTCGGATTGCCATCCTTGGAATGGGAGGCATGGGGAAAACAAGTCTTGCCACAGCTGCTCTCCACCATTCAGATATTGTTCAACAATATCCCAACTGGTTCTTCATTCCCTGCCACTCAAGCAGTGACTGTGCAGATCTTGTCTCAAACATTGCCTCTTATCTTGGTCTGGACAAAGGACCAAATATAGCAAGAAATATTGTCCACTACTTCACCAATAGTTCAAATTCTCTCTTGATCCTGGACAATTTTGAAACACCTTGGGAGCCAAACAGCTCTCGTCCTGATGTTGAAAAATTCCTGTCCCTTCTCACTGAAGTCTCAAATCTGGCTATAATGGTAAGCTCAACACAGCAACTGTAATCATGTTGTCTAATAAATAAATGAGTGCAGATTACAATGCGAGGAGCAGAACGACCAGGCAAAGTCAAATGGACTCGACCTTTCCTTTCACCTTTGGAAGGAATAACAGATGCTGCTGCTTTGAAAACCTTCATTGATATTGCAGATGACACACATGAACCAAGCAAAATTAAGCAGCTCCTTGCTCTAACAGATGGGCTTCCACTTGCAGTCAGTCTTATAGCAAGTGTTGCTTCATATGAAGGCTGTGACACTACCCTGTCCCATTGGAGAGTGCAAAAAACCCAGCTCTTATCTGATGGATATGACAAGAAGTCTAGCCTTGACATCTCTATCATGTTGTCATTTTCTGGTGCTCGCATGACAACAGAAGCACAACAGCTCCTGAGCATCTTGTCTATGCTTCCCAATGGCCTCTCTGATGCAGACCTGGTTCAAAGCAATCTTCCCATTGCCAAGATCTTATCTGCCAAAGCTACACTGATACAAACATCCCTGGCATATATTGACAACAACCAGCGGCTCAAGGCTCTGGTGCCCATTCGAGAGTATGTTTGGAGCACTCACCCCCTGATGCTAACTTGAAGCTATCTCTACGGAAACACCTACATAAGATTATTGATCTCTGGGATAAATTTAGCAACATGCCAACAAGAGACATTGTTCTTTGTCTCTCATCAAACCTAGGCAACTTCAATACTGCTCTATTGGATGCATTGAGCATAGACTGCCCAGATGCTGAACAAAACCTGAAGAGTCTCATTTCTTTGAATAACTTCACAAGAAACACAGAGGACCATTGTACACCTCTGATGAACATGTTTGACAAGAAAATTAGAGATTGGCAGAAACTGTCAACCTATGGAGATTATCTCATTGAGAGGTTTCTATCCTCCCACTACCTCCACATTGATGACTCTAAAAACATCATTGAGCTGGGGAACCAATATTTCAAATTGGCAGATGGAATGAAGAAAGGTAAAACTGATTGTTCTGATGCATACATCAATGCTGACTGCACTTCAGCTGAATGGTTCAATGCTCTGGCAACTTATTATTTGCGCCAGGGAAAGAACAGGGTCAAGGCACTTCACCTCCGTGAACAGGCACTGTCCCTGGCTCAAAATTGCCCAAATGCTAGTTATGTTGGCTACAGGGCCTGCCTTGGTGTGGGTGAACTTATGTCTGTGGTTGGCAACTTTGGGAAGGCAAAGATGTTTGCACAGAGAGCATGCCAGGATGCAATATGGTTAGGTTTCCTACCAGCTCAGGCACGAGCAATGCATTTAGAAGCAAATTGCTGCTCCAGCCTTGGAGACTTTCAGGAGGCTGACAAACTCTATTGCATGGCTAGTGATCTTCTGAAAAGCTGTGGAATACAAGGAGGATGGCACTTTCTTGCAATCCATATTGATATGGCCGATATGTACATTCAGAAGACAGAATATGTGAAGTGTCGAGGTGTTCTTGAGCTCATACACAGTCTGGTCCATGCAAAATCAACCAACTATAACACAGCTATCTATTACATGAATCTGGCTCATCTGGGAATCATGACTGGAGCCAAACCTGAACTGGTCTACAACAATCTCAATATCTCAAGGTCATATTTTTGCTCTTCAAAGGTCCACTCTCTGCTTGTCACTTTCTGTGATATGATAACTGCTGCACTTGAGCTGTGGGAAGGGAACCTTTCTGTAGCAAAGCAATCATTTGAAAATTTATATCAACAGCTAAAAAATATATCCATGAGCTGTGCTTTGTTTTGCCTTGAAAGACTTGCAGATCTGGAGAATGGAATGAATGGCCTTGAGGATACATTGATCTGGGCAGGGATATATCTTGGCACATCATTGAAAACACATTCAAGACTAGCTACTGCAAAGGCCCTCCATTTTTTAGGGGTTATCTTTGTTGCCCAAGGGGATAGTGAAACTGCTCTTGGGCTCTTCCAGGTAGCTTTGAAGGACTTTAGATCTATGGGTGTACCCCACTGGAGAGGGGTCTGCATGGTTCACATGGACATCATCAAACATAGTGGGCAGATTGATACAGCAACAAATTTTTGGAGGGCAGAAAAGCCTCTTTTTGAAGAGTATTTACAGATGGGGGACATCACAAAGGAGGATGCAAAGCTCAAAGTGGTACAGTAAACACCCAGTCCTTGATACACTACTTTGAATTTGGCCCTGTGTGCAATGGAATCACAATGATTTAGGTTCATCCAAGTTTGTAGTTATGTTTAGTAGTATATAAGTCTCATATAGACAAAACTTGAGAGTAATATATATGTGGAACAAGATGGCATTAAGAGTAGTACTGTCTAGTACTCTTCCGTCACCATAAGAACGGATCACTCGGAAACACGACCAAGTCGTCCCTAATATACCACACAGTTGTTATTTTTCGCGGGACCACGTTCTTCCAACCCCGCTCGACAGTCCACCCAGGGAATGCCTGAAGAGGTGCCAGTGAGGGCACTCATCATCAAAGCATGCACTTTGTAGGTGTGTAAAGATCTGGGTCGATGTCGGCATCTCTGACATGCTGCCAATGCCCAGGGGTAGACGGTTCTGTTGCACTCCCGCCTGCTGCTGGTGCATGAGTGTCTGGATCGACATCAAATGCTGTTGGGCACTGATGACAAAAAACAGCCATCACAGTGTGAACGGGGCTCGGTTGGAGCAGAGGGAACGCTCCTTTGACCCATGCTGCCTTGGCAGGCATCATCTGCTGGGGCTTGGTGACGTTTGGATCGAATGGATAGATTCTGATGACATGAAACATGGCCTTGATCATTGCTGGAGTGAATGCACATAGAAACACCGTCCCAAATACCCCAGTGAAGCCCCCTTTGCCAATCTTTCGTTGATTGAACTCTTCGAACTTAGCAACTTCTTCATTCCAGATCCTCTTATGGCACACGAAGCACACCACATCGAGACCTTGAAGGGTGTGGGTACAGTGGGGTGGGTAGCCAAGGATCACAATGACGTGCATGCCTGCACTCTACGTCCATATTGCATGCCTCGGCAACATCCAGTGATCAGACCCACATGACCAAACAAACCACCACAGTCTTACTTCCACCTCGTTCTTGTCTCAGACACATCTTACGTCCCACACATGGCCTGCCTGCAAGAACCCCGACATGCCCAAGATCTCTGACTCATCTATTCAGTTCCTCTTCTGTGTTTATTTCCTTCCACGTTCCCTGGTTCTTCTGACCTGAATCTATTCAGTTATCACTGCCTTGTTCTCCTGTACTAGGTCTTGGTCTCTCCTTCTATTGTGTATGCTCCACTTGTCTTGATTTCCCTTCTTGTATAAACACTAAGGCTTTCTGCTCAATAAATCACTTTTGCCTCCCCCAAGTCACTTGTGCTCAGTTTTTGCCTCCACCTCCATCTCTGTCTAGTCTTCACCTCTGCCTCTGCCTCTGTCTCGTCTTTGCCTCTGTCTCGTGCTTGTCTTGCTCTCGTCCTCATTTCACCATCACCTTCGTCTCTATCGCCTCTGCCTACGCCTCTGATTATGTCTCGATTCACCTCTACTCACGGTCTTCGTTGTTGCCGCCTCCTTCCAACTCATCAGCCTCCTGTGTAGCCAGCCTCGCACAGTTTCCAGTCTCAGAGCTGTGAACCACTGAAACACTCACATCATCACCTTTCCTCCTTCTAGCCACACTCACCTCTATTTTTGTGTAGCTCACGCTCAGATGGTCAATAGGCATGTCAACGATGTTGTTCTTGATGGTGAACTTCAGCAACTCAGGAGAGTGATGGGAACTGTAGCCATCGAGGAGCAAGACCTGAGTTCATCCCCCTGCCTTCTCCTTCATCTGCACATCAAATTTTTAATCATCCATTCTAGCGCGATCTCACTGTCTGTCCAGCCATTCTCTGACATGCAGATCCTATTCACATGTTAGCAGGTTACTGAGGACAGCCAGGTAAGCGACATATGATGCATCTGCCATGCTATTCTCACCGTACTTCTTCTGCATGTTTTTCCCTATAAAGATGAGTGTCAGATTCAATATGGTCCCATCCTCAAAAACGGTCTTGATCGCAAGATGTTGTTATAGTTCATAAATGAATGCTCCAAACAAGTCTGGGACTACAATAAGTAGCTCTGCGAACATACAATATTAAGTTCAGGTGAAGAACTTGGATTTGCAAAGGTACACTGACACTTCAAATGAATGTCTAAACACTTCTTAGACTAATGCACAATCTCCTGGGATCGACCCTGAACACACTGGAGTGCCTTATAGTTGCAACCGAACTCAAAGAACGATTCCAACAACCAAACTTGGGTACTGCGACCAGGCTCTAACTTTGGGTCTTGATTCCAACGGCAGACCATGGATTGAGCTCCTACTGTGGTCTCAATTCCACAAGGTACCTTTTCTGAGTGCTCTGGGATTATCCCTGTGACTTAGCTTAGATGCTTCAAAGCTTTCTTAGATATCCAACAAATCAAAGGTCTTCAAATTTAGAACAACAATCACTAAGAAATGTATTTAAACAAATCTGTTGTGAGTCTGCTCAGAGGCCACCGATGTCCTTATGTAAGCTTTTGACCGAGGTCTCAGCTACAGGGGAACAGGGACGTACTACTGATTTGCTAATTTTTTACTGGGGTTTTGTACTACTTTTGAGAAATCTAAATATACACACACTGAGTAACTACAAGTCAAAGGAAGGGTATAATTCCGGTGGCTCCACCCTTGGGGTGTCCACATATGCTCCCGGCCGTCTTGGATGACTCTGTGATGCCTTTTTATGGTTATATTATTGCCCTTGTGAACCTGCCAGCCCACTTGGCAATGAGGTGTCTGTCTGGCCACGGTACTTTGGGCCTTGCTGGAACTATCCCAGCAGTATGATTGGCTCCTGGGATTCTGTCGAGTCACTTCACAGGCCTAAGTATGCCAAGGCATGTCTCTGAAAACCCACTGGACTCCCTGTCTGGATGTATGTTGTTTGTGTTGCCAGGCTGATGTGTCAGCATCAGTCTCATGGATACAGCTTCAGCTGATCCTCGTATCCCACGATCATGTTTCTCCACGATGGTCACGTTCACCAACTCTATTGGGAGTCGCTGTCGTGAACCTCTCTGTGAGATCTATTAATAGTCCAAGGCACTCCGTGAACATCTTCAGATGATCCCAGGAACCCTTTCGCCTGTCATGACCTTTGGTTTACCCTCTGGGTCCATAGATACTGTGCACCCATTGAATATTATACATCTCCTGGGTATGGTAGCTAGTGTTGCTGTGTGACTTGCCCTTATAAGCCACAGCAGCTAGGCTTCACAAACTGCCTGGTTGGATATATTGACCGCCGTGTTCATAAGTGTCGTATATATCTCCCAGCTTGTTCACTACACCTCTTTGTGCATCATTACTATACAATCAGCAGCTTGGAGCTCACTCTGACTCTAATTGTATATCACTGGGACAGGGTGCTAAGCATATGTCACGTACCGTGACATCGGACTCCCTCGGCCTCCGAGAATCACCGAATCATAACGTCCCGATTCCTATTGGCTACTTCATTCACCATATGCTCAAGACTCCCTATGATTCACTATGACTTTCTTCGCCGGCGTCCTCGGCCCTCCGACGTCCGCCGACACAGCGTTGACTTACATTGACTCCTACATACTCATTCCCATCGCGGAGCCTCTCGGCCTCCGATGATTAATTACACCACGATATCATTTAAATAGCTCGATGTACTCTCACTTCTAGTCAGTTTGAATATCGACTAAGTTTCCCTCTTCTCAGTTCGCATCCTCTCAGTCTTCCGCTCTCCTCCAAAATTGGACACTGGGTGTAGAGAAGGGCGCAGTGCACGAGCTGAAGCCAAGTCCACTCCCTTCCGTCGGTCCCCGAGTCGGACCTCCGTCCGGCCTCCGATAGGACTTCGTATTATCCAACAGAGTTCCTCTTTGTGACATGCATCCCTTATCGTTCACTTCACTACTGTCTTGACAGGGACCATCGGACCCCGATGGGCCCTGACGGATATCCGGTACTTGACAGCATATGTTAATTATATGCTTTTCGCAAGATTTCAGGCTTGTTTTATTTTCAGCCATAGCATCACAGTCACGGTTTTGCGATCAGCCCCTCCTTGCTTGTGCTGCATCTTCGCCCCACAGTGCCCAAACACTTTCTGTCTCCCTTGGTCCAAAGGTATGAAACCGCTCTCATCCATTCCATAGATATCCTCTGGTCAAATGTCCTTGTCAGGGATGTGCTCTTTGACGAGGTCAAACCATCCTTTAACCGCTGTGTCGTTTAGACTCTGGGCTCTCTGATGGTCAAGGGGTTTGCTCCAGTGAGTCTGAAGCTCGTCATGATGTCTGCTGGCAAATCTGTAACTCCAGTTAGACTCACGGTCAATTGGCTTGCCCCCTTGGCTCTTCAAAATGCTGTTCGTGTGGGATGTGATTGCCTTATGTGTCATTGGGAAACCGCGGTTGGCAGAGATCCAGATATGATTGATGAGTACATGCTCCTTGGCAGGGGTAAGCTTTTGCTTCATCATATTGAAGCCACTTATTGACATGCTTCCGGCAGCCCAATGGTGCAAAGTATCCTTGTTAACATCATGGAGGTCCACCAGGTCGCGTAAGTTCATCTGTTTCTCCTTGGGTTTGAGCATGTTGTGATGAACCACCTCTACAGCTCTTTTTAGCTTTTCCTCCTTCTTTGTCACTGTCTTCTGGGCCTTGACAGCATTTGAGAGGGCCTTTGCCATCTTTGGCGAGTCAATTTAGTGTTCTAGAAGATAGAGTACCAATGTGGGTAGGCAGAGAAAATTTTGATGTCATGCTTTCGAGACGTCCGCTTGGAAGTCAATTTGCAGCCTCGTTTCTCAGCCAAATAACTCAATGTAAGAGATGGGGATGTAGCCAATATACTCAAGAAGTGTCTCCAAGCCCCAAAGTAGGTAAATTTTGGATGTAATTGGCTGCAGTGAGGCAAATAAAAGTACCAATCACCTATTTTACCTCATTCTTGTGCCAAATCTGCATGCTGACAATGCTGCATGAGGCCAACTGGGCCCAAATTATGTATTTAGGTAGTCTGAAGGCTACTAGAGTGTCATACAAATATCTTAGGGCTGGCTTCCAAATTGAGTCCAGGAGACATGGTTGGAGAAGCTTGGATCAAGGAGTGGGGGTGAATCAAGGACCAGGTGTCTACTGTACAATGCCCAACCAGCAAGTAACACCTCCCAATCACACCCAGCATTCACTATACTTACTTTGGATAAACACATTGGAAGGACAGATTTGGATTGTAGATTTGACTCAATGTTGGTGGGACATGGTGTAATTGAGGTATTCTGCCAGCCAGTTGGTGGACCCTTGATATAGGTTTTCATTCATTTTACACCAATGTTTGGTCCTGTGATCATGCTTGATGAATGTGGTCTGTGCACTAGCACACGTGCAATCACCTACTTCTGTTATATCCTGAGCCAGAGGGGGACAAGAAGTCTGGCCAGAGTCCAGATCCAGAAGATGTCCGGAAACCGGAACAGGACTGGAGGCAAAGATTCGGCTGTTCTCACAAACACCACAGCTCAGAAGGGTGTGCGACTGTCTGGCTGTCGAGCTGGGACTAGAACGGAGACATTCCGTGACTCGGAAGTCTGATCTGAGTAGAGCTACTCTGGAAAAGGCAACAAGATCAATGCCTTGCCCAGGAACGAGGGGCAGGTTCCCAGAGATAAACTGGAGGAAACCAGAATTCCATCAGAGTGGCGTGGGAACCAGAGGGACGACCAGAGGTGAACCAAAGGTCGAATGGAGGCAAAGGCAAAGGATGAAGAAGAACGAGGTGAACCGGAAATGGAATGGAAAATAGACTGGAAGTAAAGGCAAAGTACGAAGACAACATCCAGAGGTTTGGGCATAACTCCAGAGTCGAGTCGGGGATGAGGTTGAAAGTGAAGTACTCAGTCCATAAAAGGAAACATGGAAACAACATTAATTTTCCAGCTGAAGTGCTGGAGCTACCTAAGTGGTATATATACAGTCAAACTTGTCTTAACCCATACCCCTCATAACCCATAATCTGCTAAATACCATACATTTTTGGTGTCCACCTAGGTGGTTCTCAATTAAAACCCATAAATCTCTTATACTCCATAATCCATACAGTTTCCGGGTGCAAAACCCATAAATCACCCCTATCTTGTATTCATTATTGTGTATTGTTCTTTGCTTGCCACGAGCTTTTTGCCTTGCCATCTGTCGCTGGCCAGTCTCAAAAAAGGTCTTTCCAACCTCAAGGAGAATGTAAAAAAACGTCGAGATGCCCTTCTGGAACGGCTTAATAAGCAAGAGAAGATCGCACCCGCAGACAAAGCCTGGCTTGACAATGATGTGAATCAAGTGGATGCAGATGCTGTTATTGACAAGCTTGAGAATGCATCCGACTATGAGCGTGGGCTCTCGGGCCTGGATTCTGCAGAAATTCGAGTTGTTGAAACCTTGAAAGGACTTGCTGGTGAAGTGGTACAGAAGGTTGCTGCAACTGTGTTGGTGTTATGTTTGTGCAACTCCAACTGGCTATCAGTGATTAGTCAGCTCAGCTGATCATGCCGCCACCTCTGGAGTTTATCCGACTTACTCATTCCATCTTACTCAACAGCCCACTGGCTCTTTGTCAACTCCGACCGGACTTATTGTTTACAGACTTATACTTACTCATCGTTCACAAGAAGTCTTGACAATTTATTGTCCACAGACTTATACTTACTAATCCTTCATAAGATTGCCTTGACAACTTAATTGTCCACGAACTTTGTTTACCTTATGTGTTGTGGTCCGTCTGGGAGTATCTCGGAGAGTTTGGCTGTATTAGGTTCGCATGTCGTAGATTAGTCATCATCATTGGGTCTTTCTCCACTACACCCTCCCCGCTGCGAGCCCTGTCGGCTCTTCTCCGGCCCCCAGAGATCCCCCATGGTCTCCAGCGTTCCCACACATCTATTGATACCCATAGACAAACAAACTTGTCTCGGCTTTTGCCTACCGCAATGCTGAGACTTTATATTCCTCTAGTCTGTACGGCTGCGCCACGACACATTTTAACACGCTCTACCCGCCTTGATAACAGCATCAGATATATGACCCTTCAACTTGTTTCTATGGCAGCCGGAATTGCAGACTCGGCCCAGGCTCCAGAGGAATGTCCTATTGACTTGCCAAATTGACTTGCGCGCCCAGCGGAGTTTACGAGTACGTATGTTTACATAATACTCGTTCCTTTCATTCCTCCGAGGGGCTAAAAGTCTCCCTATTTTCCTTGTCTCCGATTTTTTAAGATAGTCTCCTTAGTGGCTGTGTCTGACTTCTTTAGTGGCTGTCCCTATACTTCGTTCACTTTTTCCTTACCCCTTTAGTGGCTGTGTGGCCTAGGGCTGTGCTGTTTTTATTTACTTCTGTCTCTTTTCCCTGGTGTAACCGTCCCATGCCGCTCATTCAGAGGGTACAAATATTAATAAGTCTAGTATATACCTCCTTCCAAGTCCCCCAGCAAATTTTCAATATTGCCCTGGACCTGCCAAAGTAAATACACGGCCTGGTCTGCCTGGGCCTCATCGAAATCACATTAATCATTTGGGTCTTCCGGGTTTGTCATGTATCACTGTATGTCCGGGTGGATTTGGGATGACCAGCTTACTAAGCAGTGTAATCGGCATGATATAAGTACGAGATCCTGCCGGGCGCAGCCACAGCCCTCTACCCCCAAGTTGAATTTGGGTAACTTGTGCGGGTGTTGACTTGTGCATGTGCTCACTTACACTAGTCTCTCCTAGACAGACGCTTCAACATGAGGAAGCTCGTACCTCGCTTGTTGAGTGGGTACATTTGTTTAGAATCCAAGAAGCAAAACGCGAGAACAGTGATCCGAAGCCAGCCAATATTTGTGGTAGATTTCGCATTGAATGGACGAATTTACAGGCTCCAGCGTTGAACGGGGGTTGTGGCGTTAAAAAACTTCGAGTTTGGCAAATAGAATCCAGCCAGCAAAAAGGGTTCGGGTGCCATCAGATTCATTAGAAAAGTTTCAAGTGTTCAAATTGATGTGAGCAGATTCGAAAGAGATTCTAGGACATGAAGGAGATTAAGGACCAAAGAGAAGGGAACAGTGGTGGGCAGGTTATGGGAAGAGTGGTGAGAAAAACCGGTGAAACCTTCGCCTTTTATGTGTTCCGAGAGCATTGTCACACAGACGTGGCCGCAGTTCGAACAAAATCCATACTCCTGCGGCGTTGCACCTACCATGGCACTCAAATGTTACGCGTCGCGGTGGCATATCCCACATGATGCGGTTTTTCACTGTGGCGGTTCTTCTGCTTCTCTCGCTGTGCCACCTGCATTGACAGGAAATAAAGTTCCGAGGACCCCTCACACACGGAGGGAAATTCCAGAGGAGCTGCGGCAAGGCTGTAGAGTGTGACTGAAAGCAGTGTATGAACACATAGTCTGTGGGGCTGCAAATGGGGGAAAGGCTAGTCCATAGGCAGGCAAATGGGGCAACGGAAGATCCCACGAAGGACGAGAGAGGAGGGGAGAAGATGGAGATACGGTTACAAGGAGAAAAGACGCCAATAGGTGAAAACGAACGAGGAGGATCTCGTTAAAGAACGGTTAATCAGACCTCTGCGATCGAATGCTCACTGCTCAAGGCATTCAGGCTCTTTGAAGACGCTTCACGAGCCGTACTTATTCAGATCAACAGATATATTCAACTCGGATCGATCACAACAAGACCGGGCCGCTTCAGAATGACCTCGATGTGCCCAGATCCTTCCCGCTTCTGAGTGGAGTAATATATTATCATCTACTGCCCGCAGTATGCAAACTAATTATTTGGTAAGAGCTGCCTCGAAAAGCAGATTATTCAGGAACTTGATCGCGTCGACCCTGAAGTTCTCAGCAGTTATGTTGACTCCCTCGGGATCACTAAAGGTCAAAAGCGAAGACCTGCCAGAAGAGGAGGGAACCTTCCATTTCGGCCAAAATACGGAGGGGTGCGAACTGTTTCCACGGGCCGCCGACCGGTTGGGATCGAGGGTGTTGATAAAGTTAACTGGGTAGGTATGGTTCGTTGAGAACTTTTATTTAAAAAGAATTGACGCGCTTACCCAGAGCATCCACGCCAATGTTTTCAGTGGTATTGGTTGGAAACCATATTCCGAGATCGCTGCCATGGGATGAACCGAGTATCGGCGTTAACTTTCCTCGTTTGTTCACTGAAAACACCCGTCAGTCAAGACACAGAGGAGTAACTACGAGACTTGAGAAATACCCCAGCTCCAGGCATCTTGTCTTGTGGATGCATGCTCGAGGAAGAATCGCCGGACCCCTGTGAACGTGAAGTCACCCTGAAACGCCGCCAGTCGCTTGAATTCAGGTCTGGACACGGTAATTAGTAAAGTTCGACCGCTCAGAATTGAAGCGTACGTCAATTGATTAGCGCTTCCCGTGTCAAACGGAGATCCCTATGTTAAAACGGCATCATGTTCACGAACTGAGTGGTAGAGGGGATATGACGTGCTTGGGTCGGATCATCCGGATACAAGACCCCGATTTTTTCGATCTGGGAGGGTGTGCTGGTGGGTAGATAGCTGTACATTTATGAATTTGAAAAAGGTACAGTTCAACGAGACAGATGGGACCCACTTGGACTGCACATATGCCAAGAATTCGGCATTTGTCCTAGATGAGCATTAAAAGGGATATGTTCAGTGTTCGCAGCAAGGCACACCATACGTGACGTTGGTATTTGAAAAGGAAAACAATCTGCAAAAAAACTATCAGTTCGTGTTTTTCTGTATGAAAACCAATGCGCTTACGTTCCCTCGTCGTCAGAGTCTCCCGTCATAATGGGAATCTACCATTGCGCTGCGTCAGCTCATGAATAATCAATCATTCTTTTAAACTTTTAGATCACCTTGGCATATAATCCTTCGGAGACGGAAATCAACGGGTCTTGCACGATGACATCTCCGTCAACGCGGGGACGCCAGATATTTGCGATGCTCGAGTACGAAAATAGGTTGATTGTGTTGTTGACCGTTGCCATGAACGAGTCGAAGGGGACGCGCTTAAGGCAGTCGAGCGTGTCTCGGGACCCAATGCAATTATTCGCGGTGACCAATTCATCGTAATAAGGCTGCCCATCAGCCACTGAACCAGTGCTTATCGGGGACCCAGACAGCTGAACAAAAATAGTCGAGGACCAGTCAGTCTGAGAGGCAGATACGTACCATGAATGCACCGCGAAACAGGGCGCTGGAATGCTGGTCGTTGGAAAGAAGAAGCATGCCGGTTGAGATCGCTCCAGCGCTTGGGCCACCGCTTTTTTCAACGATCAAAACGAGTCTGTGCGGAAAGAAATGATCCTTACATTACCACACGGTTAGGGTCTCCGCCAAACGCAGCGATATGTTGCTGTACCCACTGAAGGGCAAATATCTCTGAACATCATTCAGATTCGGTCATTTGCTCTCCGCAGAAGCACCGTAACACGCACGGTCTCTCAGTCCCAGATTAGTGATCCCGGCGGAACCCGCTTCTTTCCCACCCAGAAAACCGAATGCTAAGGCAATTTTCGTTATATGGGGTCATAAAGCAGACGAGGAGACACTTACCGCTTACGCGGTAGTTCGGGGTAACGACGATAACTGGTTCACCAGTGGCTATGGATCGTTCAACCACAGGCCGCACATCGGTGTCGGCAGAGTTGCCGAGTTCGAAGCCACCTAAATATCGGGTATCAGAATTAGTTTCAAGGGCCCTTGCTCAAAGCGCATACCCCCATAAATCCACTAAATGCTACTCGTCAGTATTATGTATATCAGACACGCGTTGGGAACCGTACCACGAAGACAGGAAGTTTTGAATGGGAATCCGCAGGGCTGGGCTTGAAAACGTTGAGCGTCAGGCCTAGAAAAGATTAGAAAAGCTTGGATAATTGCTGGCAACGCACAATCTTCGGAGATGGCACTGTAGTTTGGCGGTGTAAATGGAACCGACAGTGGAGACAACGCCTGCTGGGGACAGGCAGCCCCGAATGCGGTGGCATTCTGCACGCCGTGCAGGAGCGTTGGCGGTTTGGGAAGTTCAAAACGCAGACTGATAGAGGTTAGCTTGAATTGACAGAGAATTCAGAAAGATGGGTACGCGGGCTGGGCGAACGGGACGCCGAGGAATTTCGTCAAATTTCCGTCATTGACGCCTTGGAATGTTGCGTATTGAAGTGCGACCGTTGGAGAGATTGCAGCGACTCCAAGGCCAGACGAGAGGGAGGTGATCAGGACCACAGGGACGAGGGTGAACATCACCAGAATATTTGTGCAGGAAGCGGAGAAGCCGAGTGCCTTATAAAGGTCAACCCAGTCATATGCCGGCCGGTACACGCAACGCACGCGCATCCGAATCTTACCAATTCCCACAGGCCCCCTGAAGCTCCAGCCGAGCCTTGTCCGCCCATCAAAAAAAGCCTATCAGTTTTGATGTCTCGTCGATTTTTGCTCTTATTTCTCCCCGTTTTGGCCCACTATGTTGTGCTAACTATAGCGGTTACCTGAAGCTACCCGCCCATATAATTTTTGCGCCCAAAAATTGACTGCGGGGGTGGGAAAATGGCCATTTGATCGCAATATTGATGGATTGATTGGCTTTTGAGGCCATCGTTGAAGGAAAAAAAAGTACCAAATCGCTCACCACGCAATGGGTGGTCAGTCTATGGGGGTTTTGAGTATTGGAGCGACTATTAGGAGCCTTTGCGCAACTTTCTGCCTCTTCAGAAAAAAACCGGGGATCAAACTGATCTGGAAAATTTTAGTACGGGGACGGACAACCATTTGCGGGAGCTTCACGGGGCCTATTCCCACACAATCGGTATCTGCAGCATTACTCGTACTCGGATATCATCACGCGTCCGCGGCGACTGCACCCGTAAGAAACCACAAATGAACAGACACAGCGGTCATGTATGAGGCCCAGACGGGGATTCCACTTGTGGAGTGCAAGAGGCAGGCGGGAATGCTCGGTCACACACGGGGCTCTGTGACAAGGCCCCAAAAGGGGAATGCCGAGCAATCGGTGACCTAACACAGAAACCACTCGATTTGTTCTTCCTCCCTGAACCATATCATGCAAACTTTTAATTCTTTCTCTACCCTCCCATTTGTGCCTGAAATACGTCGATCTGCCTACTCGGAGTAATTTTTGCAATGACAGACGAGAAGAGATTGAGTTAATGAATATTGTGATGGCGATCAAGAATTACGTGGTAACATTACCTGTTTACGCGACACGACGCAAGCCGTTGTGGTGAGACCCGCGCCCACACCCTCGTCTGCCGCAGTCTGCGGCATGCAGGCGCGGGGAGGCCACTTGACGCGGGGCCAAGCGAGGTACCCTCCGCGCGACGAACGCCCGCCGGCGGCAGGACATATGAACCTGCAGCACGGAGAGCAATACAGTCGGGGCCACCGTCGCAGCCCTCTCATCTCTACCGCCCATGCTCAGGCCGAGGTGTCTGTTGCACGCATGCGGAGCCGGGTTATGTACGCCCGGAAGCGGAAGAGAACAGCGACGCGGCTCACCACCCACCCCCGCCCTCACCCGAGCGACATCTGCCCCCGGCGCCCGTGAGCTACGCTTAAAGCCGGCTGGACACCCGGTACCCCCGCCCCCCTCCACGCAGCCGCGACGACGTGTATCGGATACGGGAGACGGCGGCGAGAACGGGCGACGAAGACGAAGTGGAGGTGGTAGCCCCAGACACCGCATACGAGGCGGGGCGAGCGGCTGCGAGCCCACATGTAGGCGACGGCCGAGAGCCGCTGCACGGATGTCGCGGCTGAAAAACGGAATTACGATGCGCCGCGGCGCAGAGGCGGGGAGAGGCGAGACTCCTCACGGAACACAGCGCCCCGATATAGTACGCCTCGACCGCCGCCGAGGGGTACAGGCCCGAATCGCAGGGCTGTCTACGTAGATCGCACGCAGAACGTCCCCGGCCCCGATGCCTCTGGGATGAGAGGCGGCTGCGCATGGCACGGAGATCCTGACGTCGCGCGGCGATGATTGGCGTAGAGCCTCCCATAGCGCACTACGTACGCGGACGCCGCCCTGAGTCAAGCGCGTCATCCCGGACACCGGGTTGATGGGACGGGCGAGGCATCGGACTACGACGATGCTGGACGGTGGGTGATGGGCAGGAGGTAGATGCGGTGTCAAGCTCTGGACGAGCCGCTGGTGTGCGGTTACGGTCGGCAGGCAGGCGTGCACACGCCCAGATACGTCATGAAGCGGCGGGGACACAGCGCCCGTCTGCCAATTTGGCCTCCCGATAGGGACTGCTCGGAGGGTAGAGGATAAGGGGGAAAGGAATTTAAGAAAAGGATTAGCGTACCGTGTAATAGGTCAACCAAATTCCTGGCTCGTTGACATGCTCCTCGGATCCGCAGCTCACGGCGCCACGGGAAATCGACCTACGTAGACTGTTGGAAAGACGCCATTAGCACGCGCAGCAGAGGAGAAGGGATGCCACAAAAATTTTATGGGAAAAAAACGCGCAAAAGCCCAACGTTTGCGAGGCAAGTAATGGGATTGTCGAATCAAGATTTTGCTCACATGTCAGGCATAAAGATGCCAAAAGGTTCCAGATACTGGGAAAGCCGTAGGGTCCCCGAAGACAGCGCCCATGCTCGTATCCGAGACACAAGACTGGAACGTTCTGAGACAGAAGTTCACGCAGGCTGTATCGTAGACAAATACAATTACTTTTGGGAGCTCGGAGTTGCCGCGATGAAAGCGTAAATGGTGCAAGAGGCGATACTAGGTGGTGCTTGGTGGAGAAGACCCTGAATTCGTTGTCGTCGTCCAAGTGTTGAGAGTGGTCATATGGCCAACCCGGATCGGTCGGAACTCCGATCAATGTGAGTTTCGCCCTCGATCCAAACGGGCACCGGGTTTTGCAGAGTAGATCGAACTTTATGTCATCTCTGCCAACGTTTTTCTGCCAGCCATTGCGTGTCAACGTGATCACCGAAAAGATGTGATGTTGTGCCCGGGAGACCCAGGCTTTAGATACAAGAGCACATGCGCGCAGATCCTTGGGTGATTCTGACAGGTGGTTTATAATTTGATCGAGCAGTTCCTGGACAGCGAGGACAGAAGGAGGTGCGGAATGAGAGCTGCATGAATGAAGTGAGCAGACCGTGCTGAGTTTCCGATTAGAGTCCGATTTACCTGTTGTCATCAAATCCATAAGAGGTCTAGCCGTGTGAACAAAGAGTGCAAATGCGAGCACGTAGAACCTGAGTCTGCGGAGGGCTTATTTGGGGATCCAAGATGTAGCGGCGTGTGGAAACCCGAGTCTGGGATTATCGACTTCAAACGATGGCTCCTTGAAGGCGCGGGTCGTGTGGGCTCAGAAAAGAGGGACGCTCGGTCCTAAGTGGGTCGATAGTGATTGAGCGCCGCAACGGCTTTTGCTTTGTCAGTGAGGCTAGATAGCTACGATATAGTTAAAATTACATCGACTGTGAGGCCGTTCTCACTTACGGCGGTGCTAAGGGCGTAATTATCGGACGCTGGTGTTGGATTAGAGTCAAGCCAATATTTGATCATTTTGATACGGTGACTGTACTTAGCGATATCGTATTGATCCGATTGTTCGGCTTCCCGAAATACCGTGGAGCGCATGAGAGCTAATATATCGTCCTTGAAGATGGTGCAATCGAATTTCCCTCTCACTGATAATCGACGTAAACACAAGTGGATTACAACGGGCTGTCATCGACACCATCCATTACCACTTGACGCTAAGTTTTTACCTGGAAACCCACGCAAAAGCTCACAGCAGAGCCGCATACACCCGGAACCCATACCGATTCCGCCAGCTGCGCAGCTCGCGCTTCACATACGCCGTCTTCAGCGCGTCGATGGCCACGTCCAGGGCGCCCCGCGCAACGGCGCGCGGGAGCGCCGCATGGATGTCGCGCACACACATCGCGTGCAGCTCGGGAGTCTCCAGCTCGTCGTACACCTCATCCTCGGTGCGCGCCGGCGGGGGCCGGGGGACCGTGCGGCCGCGGAAGCGCACGGCGGGCACGTCCACGAGCGCGGCGTCGACCGCGCGCCAGTCGAGCTGCGGCAGCGCGTCGGCACGCACACCGTCGAGGCCGAACGTGATGCGCTGCAGCGTGTGCGGGGGGACGCTTGTCACGATGGCGGGGAGCGCGCGCTCGAACGGGCACAGGTGGCCGATCGGGAAGAGCCCGTTGAAACGGAGGGTCTGTAGATGTGTGAAGGCGCGGAGGTCGAATGTGTGTTCGAGGTGCGCTGGGAGGGGCTCGTTAATCAGGGGTATGGAAAAAACGTGGGTGGCATACCTGGTTCGAGGAGGGTGGAGAGCGACGAGCAGAGGGTGAGGTGTTCCAGGGAGCCGCTGAGGCTCTGCACATATTGCGTCAGCGGCGTGAGGTTTTGTGGCTCGATGGGCGGCAAGACCAGTTCGAGCGAGCGAATATGACATGCGCCAGCCCAATTGAGCCAGTGCACGATGGGAATGAGTGCCCGTGCATCAATGAGGAGTGAGGAGAGAGACTGAGGTAGGGTGACGTTCGCAGGCGGGACATAGTGAACAGGAACAAATGGCGGCGGCGGGCTGGTATGCCACCGCGCGTCCTTCGTGACCGTGAGGCCACGGATCGCGAGACTGCGCAGAGAAGGAAATGCACAGAATACCTGCAGGGCATGGTCGAACTCGCCCACGTCCGCACAGTTGACCTCGAGCTCCACCACGCCCGCGAGGCTCGTCATGAATCCGCGTCGCGGAGGCGCACCGTGCGACCCCCATTCAGACCCTGCCAGCCGCAGACTCTCCATGTTGGGGAGGAGCTTCAGCGCGTCTCCGAGGGGATCAAACCGACAGCCGCCGTTGTTCTCGAGAGTCAGTTGGCGCACGTGGGGCAGTATGGTACATAATGGAGATCGCAGGAGTGCGTCAAAAGCGAGGAGGTTTCGCTGCGAGACGAGGAGGCGACAAGCTTTGAAGAAATGGTGTCTGCTGCGACGCGTCCAGGTGCGACAGACCAGGGAACAAGCAGCTAGATTGGCGCGCAGTCGCTTCACCTTCAGGATGGCCACGAAATCGATGATACAGTCAGTCAGTTCCAGGGGCAGAGCAGGCATGTTGAATATGAGGGGTTCAGTTGAAGCGTATGGTGGGATCATGGTGGCAGAAAAGAACGAGGTTGAAACTCCGACGAAACAGCCGAGCTGGTCCGATACCTTGGGAAACAAACAAGAGGAAATAAACCTTGCTTCGTCCACCACCAACCGTCACCGCTTCCCATCGTGCATCATTTCGGAACACGTATTTCTACTCTGGAGCACCCTTGAATCTTTAATCGGTCTTCCACCGGGTTTTCCATGACCACCTCTCTGTCAGTCTGAGTCAAAATCTTACACTGCGGCAATGCACACCGAAGTCAGACCCCCACCCTGATAATCATCAGAAACATCCTCGGGAGAAGTTACTGAGCGTACCTTCCATGACCGCCAGAATATTAGTACGCCGTGGCATCTAGAGGATGCTGTTCCTGTCCTGTCGCGTCGGTATGGCATTCTATGTCGACTCGGACACTCTCACTACGACTTACGACACGTCATGCATCTCTGGCGCTTGATCTTCTCTCGTCCCACAGCCCACTTTGAAGTCTTCTATTGCCGCTCTCTCACGTTGACTAGGATCTCTGTCCATGGCCTCTCCAACGCACATATGTGCGCGATGCGCGCTGCTATTCAGCCCCTTTTGGAGCGAAGGCTCACACTCTTGTCCATCTTCGGAGCTTCGATGCTGCCATGTCTTGTTCCCAACTGCCTGATAGGTGGCATGCCTGCATAATAATAGCCCACAAGCTCCGGAGTTCCCCGCGAAAGTGTCCTGGCCTATATCGTGGGTGGATGAGAGTCACATATGAAGGCATGGCCCAATACTCTACTAGACGCAGAGGTCATCCTGGCTACCCTATGTATATCTCCAGCACAGCCGGAAAACAAGTACATAAGCGCTAGAGAAGCAAGTTGGAGAATGATTGACAAGGGGTAGTCAATCGCTAATTAAGCTCTGTTATCTGCCTATAACTGTATGTCTTCAACTGTGCTCCCTGTCCAGCGCCACATACCGACGATCCCAATCCCTCTCTGGATGCTGCCGCTCGCTGCATTATTTCCCCTTTTCCTTCGTTTAACTAGCGCCGTGCAGATCAACCACACCATCGACGATGCGGATCCGCTCGTCCAGTACCGTGCCATCGGCGTGGACCGTAACCTCACGGGCTTCAATAGCAGCCAGCTCAACAACGGAACCGTGACCTTCATCCCTGCATCAGCCACCGACGAGCCGACGATAGGCTTCAACTTCACCGGTGCGCATGCCGCATCATCCTTTAGTTCTTTATCTGTCAATGCGTACTTACTGTTGACGACGCTGGCAGGGACCGCCGTATACATTTACATCGCGTACCCTACGGGCCACAACGAGTCCTTCGCGCAAGGCTTTGTCTCTCGCATCGACGGCGTCCCGCGGGGCGGGTTCGCGACCAGCGGCGCCGCGCCGTTCACCCGGCGCCTCGCGTACCACAATACCTCGCTCGCGAATGCACCGCATGATTTCGTGATGCAGCTGCAGAAGGAGTGGGAGCTCTACTTTGACTACGCTGTGTACACGTGCGCGTCACCTCATCTGCATAACATCCGCATTCGTTGTGTAACCTATCTGACGTGCAGGTCGGGCGACGCCGTCCCCGCTGCTTCAAGCAACCACGACAGCAAAAAATCTCGAATAGGCGCGATCGTAGGCGGTGTGCTGGGCGCACTGATTCTTCTCGGACTCGGCGTTTTCGCCATAATGCCCGCGCTACGGCGGCGGCGGCGGCGCGCCGCGCGCCCCTTCGTCCTGGATCTGGACGCGGGGGACGTGAACAGCGAGAAACACATCTCCGCAACCACGGGCGCGACGCCTTTCACGCTGCAAGCATCGCCATCCGCGCGCCCCGCATCGAAGAAGAACGCACTGCGGCTCGGCATCCCCCCTGGAGTTGACGATTACTGTGGGCTCAGCCCTTCGTCCGCGCAGAGCCCTTCGTCAGCGGCGAGCGAGCCCGCGCTGGCGGCGATGGCGCACGAGATGCGCCGGCTCACGGCCTCGGTGCAGCGGCTGCAGACGGAGACGGGCCCGCCCGCGTACGGGGCTACCGTGGGCGAGCAGCGGTAGTACTTACTTACTTGCCAAGAACACAGTGGAAGGAGAGATATAGTAATGGAGGGACGGGCCCGTCCATTTTTGAGCGTCCAGATGAAAATATCGAGCTCTCAGGCATCCTACCGCAAGAGGAGCAAATCCTTGGTTCCGTAATTACGGTACCAGGTCTCAGATTCATATATGTCTGTCCTGCCACAAAATTTTGGCTGAGTCATGATTGTAACCATACTGTCACCTGACATGCCATCTGACTTGATCGTTGCTGCTTATCTAACTCCCGCTTGTCCTTAGAGAGCGTGAGAATCTCGCACCCTTATGTAACAGCTTACACATGCTTTCCCACGGCCAAATGTCCCGTGGCACACTTCAAAAATATATATGTTATGGGCAGAATGGCTGGGAAGCAGGAGTACTAGATGAGATAGAATCCCAAGAGACTATTATGAGCTTCAAAAAGATCATTGTCCCCACTCTCAGTACCCAACACGCCGATCAAAAATCCGGAAGATCACGGGACTGCTGGATGTGGTCGATTCTCCCAAGAGGTGCTTGATCTCTGGATCTGCCAATTCGATTAAGTAAGCTTCCCACGACCCCCCCCCCTCCCCAGAAAAGGCAGTGATGATCAACCCCATCAACGCCACTCAACGCGCCCTCCCGCAGCCACTCGTCTCGTCTGCGCTCGCCAACGCCAACGCCGTCGTAACTCGTTCTGCAAACAGTATGGAATCCTAATCCTGTATATGTTGCACATAACCCTTTGTCAAATAATGTGATTCTTCATCTAACATGGATGTTTTCACATAGATATGCAGATAAATTGTAAACAGGAAAGCACAGTTGTTGTTACGGAGCCGGAGGAACGATGTGGACCAACACGAATGCGCTGCCCGCTGAGCCCAAGCGGGATGTGGCTGTGATGCCACCGATCCGTCGGTGCATCAGTGATTTCGCTTATCCACATCAAATTGGCAGATCCAGAGATCCAGCACCCCTTGGATTCTCCCTATTTGGCCCACGGCAAGTCAATTTAAACACTTGAATTATGAGAAACAAAGCTATATACATACATTTTCTATGGCCTCCTTCCTCGTCGTTTATTCAGTCTTGCTCTCAAGTCTCAACATTTCAACCAATTTATAGTCCCAAGTCCATAGTTTCCGGTAAATTCAAAGTCTGTACTCACAAGTCGCAACTTCCAACTTCGTACATCGAAGTCTGGGACACTTGTGTAAGCATCCGTTTCAGGCCACCACATAACCCTACCTGATGCGGGGCCATAGCCAGCCACACTCCACCATTCTCTTACATTTTATCTCCTGGCTCAAGCACCTGGCGCCGCATTGCTGCCATCCTGCTGCGAGCTCCCCTGTGACCCTGCCACCCACCATTGAGCAACATGTGCTGCATACCATGCAGTCTCCACTCTAGATCAGTGTTCACCCTCTATGCATCCTCTGTGCCCCGGCAGTGCCGGGATGATCCAAGGGTTTCCATCACATGCGTCTGGTCTTCGGACATCCACTTAGTGATCATCATGTCCATTTAGGTATCAGCAAGGCAGCAGCACAGCTCAGCTGGCCAGCACATGATCGAAACCACAAACTATGAAGTTGATTGTTAGTTGTCAAACCACAGCAAGTCACTCAGATTAAACGACGATAAAAAATGTCATAATTTCATTCATGATAAGTACCAGTAGGCCCACTCCACGGCAGAGCCCACGTATCGGTGTTCTGTACTGAACACTTGAGCTCTGGTTTTCCAGAGGAGATTTTTATAGTCTTTTCAATATAAGTAGCCAGCTGGTATACGTAGCTACACATCTTTGTCACCCAAACATTGCACCCTCGACACCCTCCCCCTGCAGCCCCTCACCAAATGCAATGAGCAGCACCAGGCACTGCATCACGAACACCGCAAGCTCGGCTGGCCTGACACAATATTGTGGTTACGACATGTAAGAGTACCGAATCTATATATGCTCATGCACACGTTCTCGGACGCTTTCCACTTTAACTTAATAAACTAAGTAGCCCACTGGTGCAGCAGGGCCCACTATCTACTTATTACAACAATTATGTTGGTGCCATACAAGTGAAGAAAAAAAGAGTCACTCTGCAAAGTGATGCAAGGGAAGATAAAGAAAAAACCAAGTTGGGAACATGGTACTGCATCTCATGCGTGAAGGTAAGTGCCAAGAAGCGAAATCAATGGAAGAAGCCGCGGAAATCACGCAAAATGCCAAGAATTTCACCTAATCAGGAGTCCTAAGGTTCACCAAGGGTAGAGGTAGAGGTACAATCAGGCTAACCTCTACCTTTACCTCTAAAACTCTTGACCTCTGAGAGGTATACCCCTACCTTACCTCTAAAACCTCAGAGGCATATCCTTGATACCCTTACCTGTACCTTTTGGCAGAGGTTTTGCACTATTTTGGGTCCTACACAGGTAATGTTGACCTCGGATGTTTAGATATTGAATCTATTGGTTAACTTGAACTTTTAACACCTGTATAGAACATTCTACACAGTGGTAACAGCAGGATACAAATTTCAGCACATGTCATATGACTTGTGTGATGAGCTGGTTGAGGAGAGAGATGGGTGTAAAATGTGAAAGATAGATGCATCTCCTCAGACCAAGGCCAGATTACCCATTTTAGCGGTAGAAGGCACACTTTTGGACAAGTGAAACCCTGCCACAAGTGTAGGGTGAAATCCTGCCAACTATAATCCACATTACATTTGAACCATCACGTAGATTGACTATCCCAGTATGGCATGCACTAGGGAATACCTACAAGTTCATCATATAAAAAAAACTAGGTCAATCGGGGCACAGAAACCAATGTTAGAGGTGTCCTGCCCCAAAACACAGTGAAAATTTGATATTTGTCCAGAAAAATCGATTTTGGGACCCCATAAGATTTCTGAGGAGGCCATGTGCTGCATAATTTCAATGTCAATCGTTTGATCTAACTCCCGAGGGAAACAGTCGAGATTTGAGCCCAAAACGGCTGTTCAGGTGAAAACGATCAAAAATGTACCAAAAAAGGACAAAAAAATGTGTCTGCGCTAGTGTTGCCATGAGGCCGAGGTCCTCCGAGGTGAGGTCACCTCACCTCGGACCCGTTGCCATATATGGCACCTTGAGGTCGCATCACCTCGACCCGGCTCAAGGTAACTCCAAGTGTTTTGATGAAATTTCCTTTCACGGTCGCAAGAGCTCTCTGCACCTCTCTACTTCCAGCTCTTCTCTGGGGCAATTAGAACTACTTAATATTCTATTTTCCATGTCAACAACTTCAATGCACTATTGCCATGTTGCCTGCTGCTGTCGTATGTTTTTGTTTACACCTTCAGAGAGCAGGGAAAGTAAGCGAGAGCCCGGTCCATTATAAGGAGTCAAATGGGACCTAGGAATGCGAAAGGATGCTTCAGAGGACTCTGTTAGAGGTGGTGAGTGTTCTACAGCAATAACTGGTAGGAGGAACCAAATACTTTGAGCTGTGGGGAAGTTATGTTGCCCCAACTGAATTTCGGTCATTTTGTCCATTCTTTGGAGTTTCCGAGTGCAGAAAAAATGTAGGGAGATTCCCAAAGATATTCTAAACCATCTTGCAACAGAAAATAATTCGTTTGTGGTGCATAGAGTGCCCATTGACCTAGAAAAGAGCCGTGCAAAACCAGATTTCCTTTTATGGACGCGACCTCGGAGGTGCCTCGAGGTACATCGAGGTTGATGGCGCATCACCTCAAGGTGCCTCAACCTCACCTCGCGGCAACACTACTATGGGTAACATCGGGATTGAAAGTGGACTAGAGTTTGAAAATAGCCTTCGCTTGGGCTCAGTTCTCAACAGATTGCCTCCGGATCATCCGGAAATGAAACCAACTCCTATTTTACATAGGACTAACCAAAAAAAAATGAGGAACATCTGTAGAGAAACAATTGAGCTGGATATTCCGAATCCATCAGTTAGTGATTTTGACACCATTTTGAGACAAAATCTTACATTGTGCGAGTTCCTCTTGTTCAATCACTCTCAGTACTTGCCAGCACATTTGAAATGACTCACAAAAAAACCGGATGTGAAACGAGGCCAGGAACATATAAGAAACTAGTCTTGTTACCAGACGTTCTGGAGGGATAAGACTGTATCTAATAATAGGATTTTCGGATCTTTCTGAGCCAAACAAACATCGGAGTCGAAAATGAAGCACAGAGATCCCTCCAGAACGTCTGGGGCAATTTGTATAGTGATGCCCCCCATCGAGTCACACTATCCTTGCCACAAATCCTCAAATCCATGCCCAGAGCAAGACAGGCTGCCCAGTGTTTGGCTGGGATATTATGATTCTCATCCAATCTAACCCAGAGGTGTGCTTCAAGTATTTTGTGGAAGGAATTTGGACCACTGCTGCTGAATGAGCAGAAATTATGCCCTTACAGTCCGAGCCACAACAGCTTCAAAAGAGCCAGAAAAAATCTAGGATTTTGGAATATGCAGTTTGAAATCAATTCAATGATATCAGAACAGATTTTGTGGCCAGGGATATGGTATAGTGAAAAGAACAAAGTGGGTGTGACTCAATGGGGGGTATCAGTGACCCAAGTGCACCAGACGTTTGGGTGCCTTCTCCGTCCATCATTTTTTCAATCCTCCAACGGTCCGGCGGACCGCACACACCCAAACGTCTGGAGCCGAGACCATAAGAAACACAGTCTCCTACCCAACCGTGGTTTCGAGGTTCATCAATCTCAGTAGCGTAGATTTAATCGAATTCTGAAAAGGGGTGAGTCCGGAAATATCGGACCGTGTGATGTGACCGTGATATGTGACCTCGGCTGGCATATAACATTGGTAAACAACATAGCCACAATTTCAGGAAATGTTTTGTAAAATCATTTGGATCCCTCAGTCACCATGAATAAAATCATTCTTAGGCTTCTTTGGATTTCAAATACACTTTTGTGTGTTGGTAAATATTTAACACGGCATCGAAGACGTTAAAGAACACCTTGTTGTTGAATAAGTGCTGAAATCGGGGTTTCTGCCAGCCACCACTAGCAGGGTATATCTTAAATATGCATCGCTCGAGGGGCAGCCTCTAATACACCAATATATGGCATTATGTGCCCAAGAGTATTTTTATTTGAAGTACTTTCTGGCAGAACATATTTTACAAAACATTTCCTGAAATTGTGGCTATGTTGTTTACCAATGTTATATGCCAGCCGAGGTCACATATCACGGTCACATCACACGGTCCGATATTTCCGGACTCACCCCTTTTCAGAATTCGATTAAATCTACGCTACTGAACCTCGAAACCACGGTTGGGTAGGAGACTGTAAGAAACAGTGCTTGTAACACAATGTTTGAATTCACGTGAACATGATTAAAACAATGTGAAGACGATTACGAGTACTGTGAGTGACTAACGGTACAGAACACATGTGTACCTGAACGGATCATGCCTGATCCTCATGGAGGAACCAAGTCTGCCCGGAGGGCGATGTTATATTCAATAACGTCAAGCCGCAAGCGGCTTTCAGACCAAACTTGCGACTCGGACACAATCGGGCCGGTTCTTCCCACATAACGGACCGAATCGGTTTGTGACCCGTTCCTTGCCGACTGTTCAGTCTCTACAGTTGTCGCCTATTCGCTTTCGATTTCGACTGTACGTGTCAACGGGCCCAGTTGCATCATGCCCGGTTTCGGTTTTCGTTGATTTTGTTGCCGGTTTCTCCGGTTTCCGGCTTGTGGGCGTTTGTGGCTGTTGGCGAGTCCATATGCGCCGTGCGCCGCCCTAGCTGCGGCGGACTCACCAGCGCGGCTACCATCGACGCCAGCCCCAGCCAAGTTGTGCGGCATCCGCAGTCATGTCATCCACCGCCGTCATCCTTTCTTGCTCGCCCCTGTCAGCCGCCTCCGAGTCGCCCCACGCCTCCCTTCTCCACCTACCTCCACCATCCCACACACCTGCCTACCTGCTTCTCAGCCCCTCTCAGCCCCACCGCTCAGCACCGATAAATCCTAACGCACCCCACAGCCTGGCAATCGCAAGACATCGCGCCGAGCGGGATCAGCATCCGCACCGGCGACCCGCCGTGGAGCGCGAACGGGTATGACAACGCGGACCGTGGGCGCGACGGCGGGCACGACCTGGAGAATGGAAATGGGCGCCGCGGAAGGAGCTGGAGTCGCAGCCCAGGGCCGGCGCGGGATGGCGAGCCGGGTAAGGCAGCTTCACGCATGCACCGTGCATCCGTTCGCTCTCGCGTCGTGATTCTACCTTCTCGTGTTCCCGCATCCGCTCTCCTACCCTCCTGCCCCCTTCCCACCTCTCCCGTTCCCCCCCTCCGCGTTTTCCCCGCCTTCCTTCCTCCACCCTCGTTCTCCCTCCGCCCCACGCGCCGCCTCTCTGCATTCGATTCCTATACCCCCGTGCCTCTCGCTGCCCGCTCCCACCATCGCGCCTCCACCGCTCTCCTTCACTTCTCGCATTCGTCTCCGTATTACACTCTATCTCTTCTCTACCGCATCGGGCTTTTAACATTTTACTTCCCGGCGATTGTACGATCTCGTACGGGCATCAAAAGTAACACAAGCTACAAGTCCACAAGCTATGTCCTCTTGCCGACAAGTCCGCTCAATTTTTTTCAGTGGGTGCATTGGCATCTAGTTATCACTTCTGCGCTCCTATCTTTTTCTCACAAGTGAAAAAGTCTAATAAGTCACAAGTAAAATGTTATATTACTGATGCGTGGTATGTCCCGGCTCCTACCTTGTTCTCACCTGTGTCTCCCTGCTCCCCTTCCCTGCCTCTCCTTGCTCCCCTACCCTCCGTGTCTCCCTGCCCGCCTGCCCGTCCCCCTCCCGCGCCCACTCATAACCACTCCAACCGCAACCCGGTCAACAGCCTGCACGTCTCCGGCCCGAACCACAAGGTCGGCACGCACGATCTCGAGGCCGTGTTCGCAAAGATCGGGCGGGTGCGTATCTTTTCTTAATTTGAAGAGGATAGAGGCTGACTGGACTCCTCGCTTTTTTTCTCTCTTTTTGGCTTTGTTTTTGGCTTGGCTCTCGTACCTCGGTTTCCACCTTTCCTTGCCCCTCTCCCCTTCCACTCCGTGTCCCCTCGATCACCTGGTCAAAAAGGCGTCCGTGATGTACGACCCACACGCGCGCGAGTCGCGCGGCTTTGGGCGTGTTTACTGTCTGCTCTTATTCTTCTCGACTTCCGCATCCCCCCGCTTCCTTCCTCCTTCGCGACATCATACCTCCCGTCCCTTCCATCCTCTGCACCTGCCGTCTGCTTTCCATCCACCTTGTCTCCGGTATGATATGTTCTCTGTTTTTATCATATTGGCACGTTGGCTGAGTGGGTTTCGGTGTCCGTGCTTCGTTCTCTCATGCTCACTCGATATGCACGTCTTACACAACTGACCCTTTCTTCCTCCCAGGCATGCCGCGTCCGCGCGAGGACGCCGACGCCGGCCGGGACGCTCTCGATACGGTCATTGACGCTTGCGAACCCCACACAACTTGTTCGTAAATGTGCTGCTGATATGGAGACGCCACCCTCCTTTGCCTTATTTTTTCCACCGTGACTCTTCCTGAGATATTATACGGCGTATACGATATCTGTGATAGTATTGGATGAAAAGACTCGAGTTCAAAGCGCATAACTCCAGTTTCGGTTCAAATTGGCACCAGGTAAATACTATACAGATATCAATGTTACACAGGGAGTAAACTGCTGTTTCTAATGTACAACTGCACGACAGCGCATACATGGAACGGAGAGCGCATTGAACTTGATTTCGCGGCCTGAATCATCCGGAGTTGCCCTGCCTCGTCATCGTCTGACCTGTCAACTGATCGTAGACCTGTGACCCATCTGGGGATACAATGAACCGAGGGCGTTGAAACACTTGTGCTTTGTGGTGGAATAAGTCTCGAGAGCATCTTACGAAGCTCCAAGTGCACGTACACGTAGTCATAATGTTATTTAGCCATGCAACAGGGGGCGGTCCACCCGGGTGATCCATGTGTGGATTATTTGGTGCTGGTTGGAACTGAGGCTGCTGAGGCATTTGCAACTGCTGAGAACCTCCAGGGTGAAAACCAGCCTGTGGCTGTCCCCATTCTGTAGGATATAGATGTCAGCATAAGAAAACTACTTCACGGCTGTGCTCATGACTGTTAACTGGTGGGCCTGCACGTCCACCAGAATGATGTACGGGGTGGTTGAACGTGCCTGAGGGCTGGTTCAAGCCATATCCTGGGCTGGGGGTCGTTCCAGAGGGTTGTTGGAGACTCGGCGACATTATATTGCTAAAGGACTGCTGATTGCTCTCTGGATTCGTGTGTGTCAGGGTATGAAGAGGGTGGCCAATAATTAAACTCACGTCGAACGAAGTTAGGGCTTCCTCCACTCCAGCTGGGGTATGCCGCTTGATTGAATCTGGAATTGTGGTTAGCTTGTGATCCCGCTGTATGAAGATGTCAACACAAATATTCAGTGCAACTTCCAAGAGCTTACATGGATATGCATTCGGAATTACACCCCCAGGGTATGGAAGAGGTTGGGTACTAGTATAGTCCTGGTTAGTGTAGGACATTGAAGGTGTCGACAGTCCCCATACTTTTGGAGAGAAATGTTGGCAAAAGGTGAAACGAGTCAATAAAGGGATACCTTGTGCAATACTTTGGTCATGCACAGCTACATTCCAACAGTCAACATTCATGATTGGATGATCCAGGTTCGACTAAACTTACCAGCGGGGAGTCTGTTCCAATGAAATTTGTAATTTGCCAAGTTTGCTTCTGCATACTGATTATGTTCCAAGTCCAGACTGGAGTAGTACATTTTGTCGGTGTTATTGAGAAGTATCTTGACATTCATGGCAGGAGGTCCCAGCCATATTTGTTTTGACCCACTATTAATGATGGGAGGGTTGTCGTTAAGATACTCCCATGGGTGCGGGAGAGCCACCTGTATGCAGTGCTAATGTCAGTTGGGCAAAGTTGGTGCAAAGACAAAATGAGTGACTCTGGGACCATTGACGAGCTCAACAAGGTCAAAGTGAGTGTCCACATCCGGGCTGATTTGCCACGTTTAACCTCAATGACCATACATGGGCGTATTTGCCTATTGTCTGAAGTCCAGGTTTTCTAAGTTCAACCTTCCCACCCACCGTTCGCATGTAGGTGTTGATTTCCGCGCTGCCATGATCACAGTGGATTATTTGACCAGGAAAGAATTGGAGCTCAGATGTGAAAGGTGACATGGTGGAAATTTTGAGGACTCGAGGGAGAATAGCGACATTTAATGTAGATTTTGGGGGAAAATACATCAATCTGCTATGGGACCCACAAGCGCACCCGAGATGTCAAAGAAGTCCCTCGGAGTCATTCAACACAACCATTCCCATCTCTAAGCAGAAGCTAAGATAGGAGCAGGAGGCAACCATGCCTCATCATAACTTATAAGGAGGGATAAGTATCTCCGTCGAGTTAGTAACATCAGTTATTATTACGTTATTATGGCTAGGTAATGGTGTTTGTGGGCATCAAATTCCCTTATAGAGCTCAACCGAATTTGGTTGAGCCTAATTGGGCTCAACCTAATCCGGTTGAGCCTAGTTGGGCTCAACCGAAATGAGTAATAAATCACGTGGCACGGCAACTTCCGGGTACTCATCTGCCTTTATTTGTTTTACGTCGTTTTCACCCAATACACCATCCTTTCAGCAGATTTAAATTGCTAAATATTTCGATATATTACTGTGTCATACTCTGAGTGGCTGCATCTATCAAACTTGGTTATACATCCTAATTATGATGAATACAACATCACATGCAGTTACTTGAAGGGAAAATTCTTTTACTATGTATTTACCAAAGTCTGGTTACATGTTGTGTCTAGATATTCACATCCTTCACATGCCATCTGGCCACAGTCACCACAAGGATTTTAACAAAGATCCTTTTGCTGCCACCTTTACAACCTTCCTTTCTACACTTTCGGCACTTTTTTTTTGCAGTGTTTTGGTATTTCACCTGTGACAAAGGCATCAGCTGTAGCTTCCTGCTTTTTTTGTTCCAGAGCTCTGGCTCTGGCTGAAATTTGAGAACTCTTCTTGTTCGCAGTGTGGAGTTACTTGGTGTGATAAGAACGTAAATGTTCATGAAGCTAACTACCATTTGTCAATACCTTTCTTGACAAGTTGGTGCTGTCAACATACCTTGTAAAAAATTGTATCTCTGTTGGCAGTGCGGATCCTGAAGTAATCGGGGGATTTGTCGTCATCGAAGTCGTTATCTGATTAATGTGTTTGTCACTGTTTAAACTGTTTGGCGCGCTCATGGGATGTAAATATATCTGCCTGAGTCGGCTCAGGCTGCCTTGAGCTGAGATGCTTGGTAGTATAGCTTTCATTATATATCTGGAGCCCTCTGAGAGTCATATATTTCCCTTTCCTTCCCTCTTTCTCTTTCCTTTTTTAGTTATTTATTAATTATTATAAAGCACCCACAAATACCGTTACCGAGCCGTTATTACATACTAACACCAATCCATCATGATTGATGTGGGGATGGTTGTCCAGGTTAGGGTTAGTTCTCTTCTTGAGACTTGGACCCACCAAGTACGTTGTCTCTGGCACTCACTCAGTCATGGAGGCCGGGTTCAAACACTTCTCATGGGCAATAGTCACGCCGTCTGCGGAAGACTCTGTTGCTTATTTTCACTCTGTATCTGCATCGGCAGCTGCTGCAGGAGTCAGTCACAACAGTTATCTGGCGGTTATTCTGGAGCGCGAGTCTTTCGCGAGAGACCAAACATCCTGGATAGCATTCTTGGTTCAACCTTCATCACAACCTTTACCCGAATTCTACCTACCTATTGCGCCCAGCAGTGTCGGTCCCCGGAGCACTGTACAACCTGGGTTCAAGTGGCCTTTTGAGGAATGTGTCATCGACACTGTCAACAATTTTGTTTTTACCCCCAGCACTCTCGACGTCGTCGGAACTCCGCATATCCTCCCCGAGGATATTGCACTTTCCTTCTATTCAATCTGCGAGAGCGACTCGGACGAAATAAGCAGGAGGATGCTTGAGTGCGGGCCACAAGTTCTGCAGGCTAAGAAGGAAGCAGACGGTTTTTGTGATGACGATTGCTCGCAGTGGACTGATTTTAGTACCAAGAGCACATACATTCGACCAATTCCAGGGCAGTTGTTCGCGCCAGCGTTCATCAGGGCACGCGTTTCCTATGATATCGAATCTCTGAAGTACTTTATGCCTGCCAGTCAGTGTTTTGAAGATGAGAAGGCTATTACGAGGTGAAGATTTTCTGCGCTCCGATCGTTGGTCATTCAATTTCTCCCAGACTCCGAGCACGGTTTTCGCGACCATCGACAGAAAGAACCATAATTTGGAATATGGAGCAGGTAGGCTTCAATTCTGATCATCCTTATCCAGCTCATTTCCAATCTTAGGCTTCTCTCCCGAGTCTAATGTTGCCGCTCCAACCCGACATTTCCGACCTGAGCAATCCCCTTTTGACGGGATTGTCAGCCGAGATAGACCGCCCCCCCAGCCCCGACCGAATCCTGATTCCAACGGTGTGGACGGTCGAAGACTTGGAGTTGCTGGAGGAGGAGGACGAGGAGGACGAGGATTGGGACGACTGGGCTGGCTATCTACCCGCGGTGGCAGAGAAGAAGGTATTGCCTCCACCTCCAGCGTTTGAACCGCATGCCCTTCAAGTCCTGTATTTTGACGTCTATGGGACTCTCATCGTTTGTGCATTATCCAAATTCCTCTCGCCAGAACTAATTTTATGAACAGGACAATGAATCGGGAATATTCGACGCACTCGAGCCTCTTCTTGCACGATCTCCATACCGATTTGACCGACGGGAAGCGCTGACATTTTACTTTGAGAGCGAAGTCGAGGTGAAGCGACGCACTCCGAGTGCACCTTACTCGCAGATCTTGGCCGACGCCCACGACGACATGGCCCTGCGCCTCGGCCTCTCCCTCTCACCTGGCGAGTCCACAGTCTTTGCCACCTCGGCCGCCACCTGGCCCCTCCACGACGGCGCTGTGTGGTGTCTCCAAACGCTGCGCCAGTGGCTTCCCGCGCTCGTTGGCATTCTCGATGTCGATGAAACCACCGCCCGCCACTCGACCGCGTTCGCCGCGCTCGCGCCCTACCTGACGCAGATATTCGCCTGGGATGCGGCGTGTGGCTACAAGCCAGATTTCCCCGCGTTCTTTGGGTCACTGGCGCACCACGACGCGCACGGTGTTCCGCGAGTGCACCGCTGTCTGGTGTCGAATGGCCTCTTGCGTGACCTCGAGCCGGCAAGAGAGTTCGGGCTGCCCGCGGTCTGGCTGCGCTTTCCCGGCAGCCTTGCAGGTAATGCGCCTAATGTGGAGTACGCTGCACCATGTGGAATATTTGCAAGCTATTTCGATCTGGTAACCGCCGTTTTGACTGGTCTGGGACCACCGAAAGTTCCGTCTGCCTGTTAGTAGTCCTGGCTACATGGTCTGTCTTCACGATGTGTCACGGTCGCCTCTGTAGATACTTCTCAGAATATCATATATTGTAGGAACATCTGCAGTTCCAGGCTACACGTTTGTACCTAGCCCAGAGAACTGGGACTACAGAAAATTTATCCTGCGGCAGGATAAGATGCGGCTGCAAAATGGGCAGCGCTGCGGCCATGTGCCGGTGGGGACAGGTAGAATGATCGTCAACGTATAGACTTCTGCACACAATAGGGTGTTTCATAATTAAAAATTCGACCCCAACCTGAGCCCCAACTTGAGCCCCAACTTGACCCCAACTTGGCCAAAGTTGGGGCTCAAGTTGGGGACTCAATTGTGAAACACCTGCACTCCCATTTTACCAGAAACCAGGCTCAACTGAGCCTCAACTTCAAAACCACAACTTGAGATTTCTTCTCACAAGCAGTTAAGCAGGTTTGTCGGGAGCTGGAGTCGGGCATCGGAATGGTGGTGCTCTGAAATATAGTTGTATTTTATGTGCCTAGCCTTGTAAATGGTTTTTGGTGGACTTGAATCATATGGTTATTTGCCTGAGCTGCACTACAATTATTTTAGAGGTAGTTTGAGATGTGGCGGGAGTCAAGGCGGGAGACCGACGGCCGACAATGGAAAGATCAGAGTGGTTACATAATGATTGCAGTGGCGAAGGCCGAAGTTGGGGCACGAAGTTGGGGCATCAAGTTGGGGTCGAAGTTGGATGTCAGATCGTGGGTATAGGCACGATTTGACATCCAACTTCGTTTCCCGAACTACTTGATGCCCCAACTTGACCTCAAGTTGGGGTCCGAGTTGCGGCACAAGTTAGGGTCAAAATTCTAATTATGAAACACCCTAATGTCCCACGCTGAGTCACTTTCTTTATTCCGGGCATTAGTGCTCTTGAAATATCGTGGCATTCATGAGACAAATACAAATTTCCCCCGGGGCATTTCCAAGCCCCACTGCTGCCGCTCCTCGGTGCTCCACCAGCGGGTTAACCTAGATATGTTTCACACAGCCCATGCGTGATGGTGCGCTCGAGACCGACATTGTCGTCCACGAGGCGGGATGATTCTCCCTTCGAACAAAACTCCCCGTCTAATTCAGTTATTTCTCAGAACACCCACGGGATCACCAACCGCATGACCGGCGGTGGAGCCGGGAGGTCTGTGCATTTCCCTTAGTGCTGGATTCCCGTGGTGACGGGGTACGATGCGATGCAGATGTCTCTGGCGGTATGGGCGTAGGTATGTCCGTTCCCCCGTCAGGATCCCGATAATTTACGCGTCTTCAAGGGTGGTCCGACACTATGGCCGAGTACGCATTTGTTTATCCCTTTGCTTGGCCTAACGCTCATGTTTTCTGAAGCTGGACGGAGAAGACCAGCGCGGCGGTCCCCGACTACGTCATGGGCCAGTACGTTATCAACGACGCCGCCGGAATCCGCTCGCACCTGTATTCGACTTCGGCGTGAGTGCTGCCCTAAGCGCCAATGTTTTCTGCAGCTCACATACGATAACAGAACCGTCAACCCCCTCCGGTACTCGAGCCTGCGCACGCTCACGGAGGTGCACGGTACGCTGCCTTCCGAAGTTCTGATTACCTCCGCGTGAGCGCCATCTGAGCTAATCCAATCATCGGCGAGGTCTGGGCGAACATCCAGCACAACGTCTATGCGGCGCTCGTCACCGCGCACGGCTTCTCCACGACGGCGAAGACCAACCCCGCCGGGACGGAGGGCAACATCTTCCTCCACCTCTTCATCGACGCCCTCTTCATCGACGCCCTCGCCCTCCAGCCCTGCAACCCCACCTGTGCGTCGCTCTCATTCCTTTGCTCATCATTCACGCCGCATATTCATGGGCGGTTAAACAGTCCTGACTGCGCGCACCACGTGGATCCAGGCGGACACGAATCGCTACACTGGCGCGAACACGTGTGTTCTGTGGAGGGCGTTCGCGAGCCGCGGGCTCGGGACGAACGCGGCCAACCACGCCGATTGCACGAGCGTCCCCGCGCGCTGCTGAGGGTTTTTGTTTTTTTCGTTTATGTTCTGGGTATTTTAGTGAATATATGATTGGCACGTTGGAGCAGCCCAGTTTCCGAATCGTGAATCGACGCCACAATATCTTTGGCTGCGTGCATAAGAGAGTGCTTTTCTGGATCGTTGGAAGGGATGCATAAGGGCGCTTCACAATTGCACTAACGAATGGATACTTTCCTTGCCGTTGACGGGGATTTTTGCATGATGGTACAGATAATAGACATCTCGTTTATATAGATCCTCATCTCTCGGTATAAGCTTTGGTTGTCGTCGGAAGCTACCTGGTGGTCCGGGGTTGCGAGGCGATATCCTCGTACGTTGGGGGAGAATCATCATGCACGAGCCTCGCAAGTCGCTGCGCAATGCGTTCCACGAGTTCGTCGTCAACCTCAGGACCAGCGGCAGATGCAGAGGCATAGTGGGGCGGGATCTGCTGACCGCTGCCGCTGCCGGACGCTCCAGTCGTGGAATCGACCTCGCCGTAGTACGGCTGTGGTGCGCCCTTGTCCGGGCGGACGCTCGGGTGCGGGCGAGGGGCAACGGGAGCGGAGGGGATCCGCTCAGGATCCGACGGGCCTGGGGAGGATAGCGGCAGCATCTGATGCGAGGTCTTGTTCGCCAGTCTGATGAGGCGGCGACGTATGGCGGCGAGCACGAAGGCCAGGATGATCAGGAACATCACGAGCGAAAGGCGCGAGGCGTATTTGTTCCCGGGATGGGGGGTGATGCTGCAAGGACCAGTCACTCAGCATGTACTCGATCCCACAGAAAAGACTCACAGCAGGGCGTCAACCTCAAGGAAAGTTCCGCTTGGGCCGGCGGCGAGATTGGTGACGTTCAAAACGTGTTCAGCGGTACTGAGACCGGTCGCCTCGAACTGAACCACTTGGGCGACTCCTCCGTTGGGACCGCAGCAATATCCGTCAATGGTGGTTTCCTCTCCATCCAGATTGACGACGAAACTGCCGTGGTCCCAGCCCTGAGCTCCCATGAACTTGATTGCGGAACCTTGAAGGAGAGATCGCCGTTTCAAAGCCTCGGTGTACCCAGAAGGACTGCGACGGACCTTGGAACTTGACCGACATGGAGCCGCCGATCTGTCGCGTTCTCATTACGGTGGAACCGTGGTAGATGGAGCCATACGCCCGGGCCCACTGGCCGGAGGAATACTTGATTGCGGCGACGTTGTCCTCCCAGAGTTCTTCCTGCATCGTGTATTCTACAAGCAGCTTGTGAGGAGAAGGAAAGAGGGAGAAGCCAAGAAAGAGTGGATTGCGGATTGCGGATCATTGATGTGCAGTGGTGATGCAAGAGTTCCGGCATCTCGGCGGAATATTTCGTCGCTCTCTTCCGTCTCTCTTTTCGTGTTCCCCTCCCGCCGGCGCTCCCTTGCTTTGCTCTCGCCGCTCTCTGTCTTCCCCGCCACGGTCTCCCGCTCCCTCCTTTCCTCTGGTCTCTCCAAACGATGTTCCTCCGGCCACATCTTTCCTCTCGCGTCCCTTCCCGCAACACTTCGGCCGTACGCAGGTTAAAAGGCGTCTGTGATTCACGACCCGCACGCGCGCGAGTCACGCGGTTCTGGGTGCGTATGCATTCTCCTTTTTCTTTTCAGCTTTTACTCCCTTCGTCGCTCTTCGTCTTGTCTTGCCTGCATCTACCGCTCCACGTTTTCCTTCGTTCCATAACCTTTCGGACCAAATCAGAGAAACGAAGCGTCAATTGATACTATATACTGTACACATATGGTCGTTACTACGCGAAGGAAACGATGCTGCTTCTGATGCACAACTGTACAGCAGCGCATAAATCAGATGGTTCGATTATCCTTGGGACAGCTTTTTGGACAGTTTTTTGGACAGTCTCACTTCGCCTCCATCGGGAGTCCACATCCATTTGTGATCTGCGCTGACATGGGCTTCAAGGGTGTCAGAGTAGGTGAATCCACGGGGCGCTCTGGCTGCGCAAAGACTTTGAAAGGACTTCAAGTTGCGATAGATAAGTCCACTCACGTCGACTGGGACCTCCTTCCACACCTTCTCCGCCGAAATTGTTCGCAAGCTGATGGGGGGGCATAGCTGAAGATGAAGCCGGCGGCCCAGGGTAGTTGAAGTTTTGGTAAGGCGGCCGCTGTCCGCGAGGCATCTGCTGCTGCTGAGAATTCTCAGGAATTGGCGGCCCAGGGTAGTTCAAGCCTTGGTTAGGTGACCACTGTCCACGAGGAATCTGCTGCTGCTGAGAATTCTCAGGAATTGGCGGCCCAGGGTAGTTCAAGCCTTGGTTAGGTGACCACTGTCCGCGAGGCATCTGCTGCCGCTGAGAATGCTCAGGAATTGGCGGCCCATGGAAGTTGAAGTCTTGGTTAGGCGACCACTGCTCACGAGACAGCTGCTGCTGGTGAGAATTCTCAGGAATTGGCGGCCTAAGGTAGTTGAAGTTTTGGTTAGGCGGCCACTGGACGTACTGCTGCTGAGAATTCTCAGGAATTGGCGGTCCAGGGTAGTTGAAGTTTTGGTTAGGCTGCGGCCACTGGACGCAAGGCACGTAAGGTCCCGCTGAAGGGCCCCTATCTGGATGGACGAGTTTGGGATTTAGACGGTTGTATCATTCAACTTACGATCATTGTGCTCACGACTCGGATTGTTGACAGTTAAATCGCCGGCAAAATTTGAGGGGTAATTTAAGTTTTGTACCGAAGCATAATTCGTGTTGTAGGCCTGCTGATTACTGGCTGGATCCGGGTGTGTCAGGGCGTGTGGAGACTCAGAATGACCGATTAAACTGAGAACTCACGGGGAATGTGAGAGCTTCTTCCCGCCCAGGTATCATTCTGGTTCGCTTGTGATCCTGCTGCATGGAGACGTTAACGCTGGGACTTAGTGAAACTCCGACGAACTTACGTGAATTCAAGTTTGGACTTGCTCCACCAGGGTACACACTGTATTGAGGATTGTTCTGACCATTGTACTGTGTCGGTGCTTTCAAAATCAAATGTTGGTAAAAGGGTAGTGTATAGAACTTGAATAGATATTCAACTCACATGCACTGTACCCTCCTACTATTTGCTGCTGTCCGTTACCAGAACCACTGGAAGCTGGCAACGAGTGATATTAGATGAATATCCGAAACTGAATGTGCTGGAGAATACCTCGTTGAATCCTTTGCTCAATAATTGCGCCTAAATTCCAGTTCATTATTTGACAATCAGGTGGGATCAAACTCACGAGCTTCATAACGTTCACGACGAACGTTGTAATTGGCCAAGTTTAATTTTGACGTCTTATTAGGGGATCGGCTGGAGCTAATACGTGACATTTGTGCTACATCGTTCAAGATCATGGAAACTTTCGTAGGAGCACCCATCCAAATCATTTTGCTTCCTTCGTGATAGATGGGAGGGTAGGTGTCAATTGCCTCCCATGGGAGGAAGCACTACGTGACGATGTCAGTTGCGCGCAGTCAAAATGATAGTAGCTTTCAAACATCTCCTCCTGAGGTGAACGGAGTCACCACGAGTTCGCATTGCTGCTCATCCACCTCGATGACCAAACATGGGCGTATCTTGCCTAATTTCGGGTCGGACCTCTTGTCTCGAATACGGTTACGGCCACCTTGGGTTCGCGATGTGGTGTTGATGTCCTCGCTTCCATGGTCGCAGAAGAGTATTAGGCCAGGGAAAAAATCGCTCGCATATAAGAAGGCTCCAGACATGATGGCGTGACTTCAGGGAGGATAGCAATGTTTAATATATATAGGTTTTGTGGAATAATCCATCAATCTCCACACGCACCCAACACGCACCTGAGATCTCGATTCTCGAATGACTGGGAGTCAGACTGAATCAGGCAACACAATTTACCCCGCAAATTATTCCCACTTACTGACGGAAAGTGGCACGTAAGCACTTGTGACAATAACATGAGGCAACTGTGGGCGCCCACAGGACCGATGTTTATCCCAACAGAGGTCGTGTCCAGAAATCGGCCAAATTTTACGAAATGTCCGGACTTTTCAAACTTTCCCACGGTATTCTGAGTAGGCCAAAATACTTCTTTCAACATTTGAAGCAACTTCGACTTTTTTGGACAGGATTTTTCCAAAAATTTGTCCGGACTCCTGGACACGACCTATGTTGGGATAAACATCGGTCCTGCGCCCACTGTGACTAGTCGCTGGGTTGACTTATTTTGAGCCATAGCTAATCTGGGCCCCGGGTTAGGGTTAACTCTCGTCTCTTTGGACCCACAAACAGTGGGACACGTTTCCTCTGGCACTCAGTCATGGAGGACGGACACAAACGCTACTCGTGGGCAATAGTCACGCCGTCTGCGGAAGACTCTGTTGCTTATTTTCACTCCGCATTCGCACCTGCAGCGGCTAAAAAAGTTGTTTGTGACGGCTATTTGGCACTCGTTTTGGAGCGCGAGACTTCCGAAAGAATGAAACGTATCATGTCCAGAGACTACAAACAATCCTGGATAGCCTACTTGGCTCAATCTTTGGCCCATCCTTTGCCCGAATTTTACCTTCCGATTGCGCCCAGCAGTGTCGGCCCCCGGAGCGCTGTACAGCCCGGATTCAAGTGGCCTTTTGAGGAATGTGTCATCGACACTGCCAACTTTTTTGCATTCTCTCCGGCCTCTGTCGATGTTCTCGGGACCCCGCATATCTTGCCCAAGGATATTGCACCGTGCTTCTCTTCAATGTGCAAGAGCGACTTGGACGAACAAAGCAGGAGGATGGTCGAGCGTCATCCACAGCTTCTGCAGGCTAAGAAGGAAGCGGACGGTTTTGGCGATGACGAGGGCTCGCGGTGGACCACTTTTAGCACCAAGAGCACGTACGTTCGACCAATTCCAGGGCAGTTTGTGGCGCCAACACAAATCAGCGCAAATGTTTCCTACGATATCGAATCTCTGAAACAAATCCTCCCGGCCAGTCAATGTTTTGAAGATGTGAAGGCAATCATGCGGTGAGAGCCTTTTGCATTCCAATCTTCAACCACTCAATTTTTTATCCAGAGTCCGAGCACGGTTTTCGCGACCATCAACAGAGAGAACCATAGTGTGGAATATTGAACAGGTAGACTTCAATCCGGAACTTCTTTTCTAGGTAGCTCATTCTAAATCTTAGGCTTCCCTCTCGAGTCAACACTTGCTGCTTCAACCCGACATTTTCGACCTGAGCAATCCCCTCCTGATTGAATTGTCGGCCGAGATAGACCGCGACCGTCCCCTCAGTCCCGATCGAATACTGATTCCGACGGCGTGGACGGCTGAAGACCTGGAGTGGCTGGAGGATAACGAGTCTGAAAATTGGAGTGAGCATGGCTGGGACATTGGTTATCTACCCGTGATGTCAGAGAAGAAGGTATTGCCACCGCCTCCAGCGTTTGAACCGCATGCCCTTCAAGTCCTGTATTTCGACATCTATGGGACTCTCATCGTGTGTCCATTATCCAAATTCCTCTCGCCAGAACTAATTTTATGAACAGGACAATGAATCGGGAATATTCGACGCACTCGAGCCTCTTCTTGCACTATCTCCATACCGATTTGACCGGCGGGAAGCACTGACATTTTACTTTGAGAGCGAAGTCGAGGCGAAGCGACGCACTCCGAGTGCACCTTACTCGCAGATCTTAGCCGACGCCCACGACGACATGGCCCTGCGCCTAGGCATCGCTCTCTCGGACGGCGAGTCCACACTCTTTGCGACCTCGGCTGCCACCTGGCCCCTCCACGACGGCGCTGTGTGGTGTCTCCAAACGCTGCGCCAGTGGCTTCCCGCGCTCGTTGGCATTCTCGATGTCGATGAAACCACCGCCCGCCACTCGACCGCGTTCGCCGCGCTCGCGCCCTACCTGACGCAGATATTCGCCTGGGATGCGGCGTGTGGCTACAAGCCAGATTTCCCCGCGTTCTTTGGGTCACTGGCGCACCACGACGCGCACGGTGTTCCGCGAGCGCACCGCTGTCTGGTGTCCAATGGCCTCCTGCGTGACCTCGAGCCGGCAAGAGAGTTCGGGCTGCCCGCGGTCTGGCTGCGCTTTCCCGGCAGCCTTGCAGGTAATGCGCCTAATGTGGAGTACGCTGCACCATGTGGAATATTTGCAAGCTATTTCGATCTGGTAACCGCCGTTTTGACTGGTCTGGGACCACCGAAAGTTCCGTCTGCCTGTTAGTAGTCCTGGCTACATGGCCTGTCCTCACGATGTATCACGGTCGCCTCTGTAGATATTTCTCAGAATATCATATATTGTGGGTACATCTGTAGTTCCCTACAAGTTTGTGCCTAGTGGCCTAACAGCCCGGAGAACTGGGTACAGAAAGCTTATCCTGCCGCGGGATAAGACGTGACTTCAAAATGCATGTGCCAGTGGGGATAGGTAGAATGATCGTCAACGTATAGACTTCTGCACCCGATGTTCGACGCCGAGTCACTTTCTTTATTCCGGGCATTAGTGCTCTTGAGATGTCATGGCATCCATGAGACGGATATAAAATCTCTCGGTGCCATTTCCGAGTCCCGCTGCTGTGGAGCCCGCGCTTAAGATCCATTCCATCATCACACAACAAACGTGAAGTGAGATTGCCGACAATGGAGCAGAAACTCATGATCTGTGTGATTCAAAAGACCTGACTGCCCTCATTTGTGTGCGGAAATGGAAGCCACGTTCCTTAGCGCCTTTGTGACAGAACAATGGGCGCAAGGGACATCGTTACATGTGGAGGACGTGTGTTCTGTCCATGTATAGGCGACCCCAGTTGATTTTTGTGAAACAAGACCGATCTAGTTGTGTGCGCTGTAGTGCACAACAAGTCGCTGATGTCAGACATGTGCTTTGTATGGACTGCTGTGAACTGCGCCCACAATCTGATTCCCTCTGGGCGAAGCATTTCCTGCGGTTCAACGAACAAGGAACAAGTTGACAAGTTGAAGTGTCTGTCTAGAAAAACTACGGTGACACCGGAAAATCCTATAATCAGCTCTTCAGAATAGCTTCCATTTCCTAACACAAATATGGACTTGCAGGCTCGAGTCATGGCAGGAAGTCGGGTCCTTTTAGCACCACCACATCAGCATCGTTGCATGTGGGAAGACTGCTGTCCATTCATATGAATAATGTTGAACCGCCGAGATCATCCTGATTCTCAGAACCGTCGCAGCGCCAGCATCAAATGGAAGGTAGTCTGACGCATGTAACGCCCTGAGATCCGGACTCATTGGGGCTCTTAGATAGACACAGTAATGTAGTGTAAGTAACACTCGTGCTGTTAAATTGCGACGTGCTGCCCTGGTTGGTGTGTGTTCGAATTCTAAGTTGACTTCGCGGTGATCCAACTGCGGATAATAAACTAAATCGAAACCAAATGAGACGATGCCAACACCCGCGGGGAGTCGAGCCCAGACCTGCGATATAAGCGGCCTCGCTGTGTTCCCGGGCACACTATGTCCGAGTCGAAACTCTCTGCTGAGTCTGGAGAGCTATTTTCAGAAAGCTCAGATGCTGATGTGACTCGCGGTGGGAGAACTTGAACGCATGGCCCGAACGGTCAATAAGACGTAAAGCTAAGCAAAAGAGAAAAAGAAAGGATGTCGATATCAGTCAGTCGAATGCGGGGAGTCGAACCCCGACTTGCGAGTTGGAGCTGCGGCTCGTATACGTGTGCTCACGGTGCGCCGTACACCATGTCCGAGTGATCGACTTGCGTATGGATGCGGGTGGTCTCGATGTCATGCATATGAGCCTAGGTTGGGATGAAGCTGAAGTTCCGAGCATCGGATGGACCTTGATCCAACCCACCAGACGAACGAAAAATCCGACTGTGGACATTCACGATTTGGCCGTAAGAAACTGCCTCTGTTCTGGGTGAAAATTTTGAGCCTAGATGCGTCAAAGGTTACCCAGAAAAATGAACAAAATGAAGAGCAATTCGATCATGGACGCGTGGAGTCGAATCCCGCTCTGCGAGTGTCACTTTTGTACCCAATTTGCGAGCACGCTCGTTGTGTGCCGTAAACCACGTCCAAGTTGCTAGAGAGCCTGCGAGTGTCTCGGGAGACCTGGTAAAAGAGTACATATTCAGACAAAGAAAGAATTGGAAGAGCAATTTTGAAAAAAAAAAAAACCTTCCAGGCAATTTTATTCGGACGCTGTGAGTCGAACCCCGCTCTGCGAACGTCCATAGTATATATCTTTGATAATCATATCAAGAGTCTCCGCTGTGTGACGCACACCACGTCTGAGTCGTTGTGAAGCCTATATGCCAAAGGATAATCAGAAAGGAGAAGAAAAAACCTCGAGGCAATTGTTTCGTATTCGGGGAGCCGAACCGTCACAAATGACATATACATACGGTAAGCGCGCTCGCTAGGTGCCGCGTACCGCGTCCGACTTGCTAAGTAGCCTGCGGGTGCCGGATGGGACGAACCTCTCTGAACGCAACTGCGCAACACAACTGCGCAACACACCGCCTTGGCCTGTGAGATGCCTTGACGCGCATTACAAGATCCAATATTCAGAAAAGAAAAACAAAGGACTCGGAGGGATGAAGCCACAAACGTATCCCCACCTCTCGACTGTCACTTTTATATATGCCCAACCACTCAGGACTCAGGCCGTACACCACGTCCGACTCGTCAGATCGGGAAGAAATCTGGGCCAAGCCAACAAGCATTTGATCCCATCCAGAGATCGGGAAGTAACTAAGTCTGTCGGGAATACAAATTGAGAGAGAGATGCGGTGTCCGCATGGGGGCGCCGCAGAGCCAGGGAGTAAGGCGTTGACGCAAACAGGCGGTGGTAGAAGTCGAGCCCAGTGAAGCGCCTTTTCGCTGCGTCGGGTGTTACATCGGGCGGGGAGTCCACGTGCTCAAGCTCGCCGCGCCGCGCACGACGCGCACGCATGCGTTGGACGCCAGTACCGCAAGGAACTTGTCGCGGAGCTCCGCGTTGGAGACGATGCGGACGAAGCCCGCGAGGCGGATGAGGACACGGTCGAGGCGCCCCGGGCCCCCGCACCTCCACACGCCGGCGGATCGAGCGCGCGTTGGCCGGCCCACGCAGTTCAAGCGTGCGAGGTGCCGCGGCCATCTCGGCTCGGGGTGTTGCAACGGGTCGAATGCGCGGGCCAGCCAGCGGAGACGCGAGGCAGCGCGGGCGATCGAGCCGACGAATGCGGCGCGACTTGATGCCTCGTTGGTCGGGCGCGCCGCTGCGTTGAGGTGTCTGCGGCTCGGCGCGCGGGAGGGGCGCGCAGCCGACGGACACGCCGCCTCCCGAGTCGCCGCACCTCCCGAGTCGCGGCACTGGGACAATGGCTGCGGTGCATTCGACTCGGGAGGGAGGGTGAGGCGGGGATGGGTCGCGCAAGGCTGCCGTCTCGCGAGCGGGTGCGCGGGCTGACGGTCGAAGTTAGTGTATGCGCACATGCACATGGAAGGGAAAAATGCGAGCACGCAGCGCGGGTTTAACGTTACTACAAAGATGGCATAGCCTCCGGTTGAAAATCGAACGAAACTGATTGGTCCTGAGAAGTCAATTTGGGATCCATCAATCTGTCAAGAACAAATTACGGCAGTGTCTGCCGTTTAAAAAACCATCTGCTTTTTCTACAGACTACTGTTCGTGAACTCAGAACGTCCTCGATGAGTCGGTCTGCGTACATTGAGACTCTCGCTGAGTACACCACTCTTGCGGCATCGACTGCGAGAGATATCGCTCAAACCGGTCAGGTACCCTTCCTGGTATCGACCGGCACACTGAGTTTGACGATTCTGGAGTTTGTGCGGGCAGGTTGACAGTTTTCATCTCTGAGAGCCATTCTGACTTGTTTATAGTCTGCCAAGTCGAATCAAGACCAAATAGCCCAGATGGTGGAACAGATCCATGCAATTTTGTGCGCTATCATCGGCCTATACTGGAGTTCTGCCATGGGTGGATTACTGCCAACTGGAATCTTGTATAATATTGGGAGATTCACAGAGTATGGTATTCAACAGTTGCCTTGATTTCGTTAAACTCATTCTCATAGGACACTGCAGAAAATCTACACACTGATGAAGTCACAACAAGAAACTGGGAAGATTAAGCAACTGTTCAAATATGCTAGTAATGTTTCGAAACTGGAGGCATTAAAAGCCGAGCTCCAGTATTTGCTCGGCATATTCAGAGTCCGAGACTTCATTTCTTCCATGAACATCCGCATTTACTTACACGCCCCCAGATTCAGAATGGGAACACGACAATGAGCGCCATGTCACAAATGCAGAAGGATGCGAAACAGCAACATGAAGAGCTCCTTGCCTTGCTTGCCGCCCATGATTCAGAGATTAGTTCTTCAGCGAGCATGCTCGAGTCTCTCAGCCTCGGTAACAGGTCAGCTCTCCGCAACGATTTTCTTTGAGCCGTCCCTGATTTTCATACAGCTCAGAATCTCTTTCCATTTTACCATCATCGCCGCAGATATTTCACGGGCGTAAATTCGAGCTGCAAGCGATAGTCGAAACGCTCAGCCAAGACTCTGCTCGAGTTGTCATCCTCGGAACCGGTGGAATGGGCAAGACAAGTCTCGCTCTAGCAGCTCTACACCATGAAGCCGTCGCAGCTAAATACCCTCACAGATTTTTGTTTCGTGCCACTCAACACCCAGCTGCTCCGAACTTCTTTCCGTTATCGCTTCGCATATCGGCGTGGAGAAAGGCAGGAACCTCGCCAGGAAAATCGTACGTCATTTGTCTCACGGTCCTGCATCCCTATTGGTCCTCGACAACTTCGAGACGCCTTGGGAAACGACCAGTTCCCGCCATGACGTCGAGGAGTTTCTGTCCCTCCTCACCGATGTCTCTCATTTGGCACTTTTGGTAAGTCCTAATATATATTTTTCCAACGCGTCGAAATCAACTCGTGTCAGGTGACTATGAGAGGCTCGGAACGGCCAGCAAAAGTGCGATGGACACGTCCCTTTCTGCCCGCTCTGCGCCCCCTGTCACAAGAGGCCGCGCTTCAAACGTTCATCGACATCGCTGAGGACACCGACGACTCGGAAGAGGCCATCATCAAACAGCTCCTCGACCTGACCGGGAATCTCCCGCTCGCAGTCAGCCTTATCGCCAGCATCGCCGCCTACGAAGGGTGCGACGCGACGCTCGCACGCTGGAGCACTGAACGCACGCGTCTTCTGTCCGATGGCTACGACAAGAGATCCAGCCTCGACATATCCATCATGCTCTCGATCTCCAGCGCCCGCATGACCCCCGAGGCGCAGCAGCTACTGAGCATCCTCTCCCTGCTCCCTGACGGCCTCTCCGATGCGGATCTCATACAGAGCGCCCTCCCATTCCAAATATTCTCACTGCAAAGTGACGCTACTCCGGACGTCCCTCGCATACAGCGACAACGACCGGCGGCTCAAGGTGCTTGTCCCGATCCGCGAATACGTCTGCACAGCATACCCCCCTTCGGCGGCGCTCCGATTCGCCCTGCGGCAATACTTCCACCAGACGCTTGACCTCTGGAACAAATACCAGTACTCGTCGCCCTCGGCATCGTCCCGCAGATCTCGGGGTACCTGGGAAACTCAATGTTATTTGCTGGATGCCCTGCGTAGCACGTCGCCCGAACCTGATGCTTCCGGGACTCTGCGGAGCATCATCATTCTCAACGACTTCTGCCGGCAGAAAACGCGCACAAATTCTCCGCTGCTGGCGCACGTCCCTGCGATATCGGTCCTTGGGAGAAAGATCCGGTTTATGGCGCATACTTGATCGAGTTCATCAATGGGTACCAATATTCTTTCGCTTCTGACACTGAGGCCCAAATCGCGGCGGGGAACCGTTATTTTGAACCGCTGGACGACTTGGAGCGAGGTACGAAGTAACTCACTTTGTACGCCTGACTTTCCTGATTTCTCGGTCAGCCAAATGGTACAACGCACTGGGTCAGTATTACGTCACGCAAGACGACATCGCGAAGGCGCTTCAGTACCGCAAATCCGCACTATCTCTGGCACACGGGGCTCCATCCAGAGTCACAGAAAAGGCATTGCTAGGCCTAGTCCAAATCGAGGTCAGCCTCGGGGACTATTCCGCGGCCCGCGCCACGGACAACGAGCCCAGCAGTGTGCCGAGTACCTCGGGGACATCGTGGGCCAGGCACAGGCCACGGCGCTCCAGGCCAACTGCTGTATCTCTCTCGGCAATTTCCCGCGCGCTGCAGATTTGTGCAGGTACTCCAGGACACTGATGCACGAATTGGGCTGCAGGGCGGGACGACGGATCTGGTGGCCCAGACCTACGAGGCGGAGATCTATTTTCTGAAGACGGAGTATCAAGAAGCCCGCACGATGAACGTGCTGCTTACGTCGAGCAGGCAGCCTGGCCAGCTGCCGACGTATCAGACTGCGTTCGCGTATCTCAATGTTGCGCTGATCGATATCGCACTCGGAGCTCCATCGACCTTGGTTTTCCAGAACGTCGATCTGGCAAGAGAGCAGTTCACGTCGCTCGCGTGGCCGACGGGAATTCACCTGTGCAATGCGGTACGCGCTGACTTGCATCCCGGGAGGGCAATGCGGTGGTTGCAAAGCCGATGTTTATAAAGTCCAGCCATTCGATGCTGGGTAAACTGGATGAAGGTGTCATCCTTTGCCTAGAGAGGCTCGCGGACCTACACAGTGGCATGGACACTGTCGATGACACATTTCGATGGGTATCCGTGTTCTTGGCCTCGGCGCTCAAGGCAAAGAACAGGCTCGCGACGATGAAGGCGCTGCGATGCCTTGGGGATATATTTGCTGCCCAAGAGGATGATGAGACCGCTCTCATTCTCTTTGACATTGCGCTGGATGGTCTGACTTTATGGACGTCCATCGCTGGAAGGGCCGCTGCATGCTGTGCGAAGCAGACATTTTCGAGCGCCGGGGAGATCTTGGCCGGGCTGCGAAGCTGTGGGAGGATGCAAAGGTATCGTTCGAGCGTTCTTCACAGGCCAAGGATGTTGAGTGGCTGGACGGAAAGCTCGCCGCTGTAGCTCAAGAATGTTATGTAAACAGATAAGGTCTGCCCGCAGAGCGACAGTTTGAATACGACGGTAAATACGTACAATACAAGTACATACGATACAGCTAGACATCGTAATGATAGTCCTCCATACTACACAGGTCCAGCCGAAACAAGATAACCACGACGACGTACATACATACAGCTCTCCCAGCCAGCCTCAAGGAATCTGGTCCCAAAAATCCGTAACTGAAAACTTGCCGAGGTGAACCGTCCACACCCACGTCGCGAAGTCTCCGCACCCACGCCCTGCGCTATCCACGGGTCGTCCTGCGCGCCGCAGTCCGTCAGCATAGCAGGTACGAGCGCAGAACGAAACGGAAACGCACCAGCATCGCCCGCGGCGTCCCGCGCGCCCCCGGGTCCTTCACCAGGCAGCGCGTGACGAACGCCGCCGCCTGCGCGTCCGACTGCATGTGCTGCAGTAGCGCGTGCTCGGTGAGGCCGTCCGCTGGCGATGGGTCGCGTCGGGGAACGGAGAAGCGCCGTTGCGCGCGAGCTCGAGCAGGGCGATGCCGAGGGACCACACGTCCACGGAGGCAGCGTATTGCGCGCGTTGGAGGCGTTCGGGCTTTTCAGGAAGGGATATGCAAGGACAGCTTCAGCCGGCGGGGGGTAAGACAAACAGACAGGCGGGGACGCACGTTCATGTACCGCTGCGGCGGCGGGGCCGATGAGCTCTTGGGCCGCACCGAGGCCGCAGAGCCTGATCTCGTCGCGCATGTTGCACAGGATATGCGCGGGGTTGATATCTGCGGCAGGGCGTCACGGCGGGTATTCTCACAAGGGCAGAAGGGAGACGGGAGACGCATGACGCACCGCAGTGGAGGACGCGGTGCGCGTCGAGCAGCTACGCGAGGCCCTCGAGCACCGCGAGCGGGTGGGCGCCGCAGAAGGCGACGACACGCTACGAGGCGCAGTCGTGAACGATCTGCAGTGTGCGGAGCATCTGTTTCCGCACGGACAGTCTAGTGTCGAAGGAGATGTCGATGGTCTGCGGGTGCGAGCATGAAAAAGGCGGGCAAGCCAAGGTCTGGCTGCTAGACGAACCTTCTTCGCCATTAATGTGCCCATGGAGAGGTACTTGACCTTTCTGACGCGCCCGCCGAGTGCGTGCAGGTCCTCGAGTGTCCTCGTTGCGCAGGTCCAATTCCATGTTGAGGTTCACGAGGGTGTTGGCGAGCATGCTGTGGTAGGGGCTTCGCGGGACGGCGAGCGGGTTGCCGTCGTCGACGGGGGCGGCGGAGGTTATGTTGGCCGTTCGAAGGTAAACGGTGTTTCAATATTCAATCTCCGCACTTTCGGCGACACAAACTTATGATCTTTGACGAGTCGAGTCTCAAGTTCCGATTGCCTCCCGCAACCAGGCCGTCATGTTACCATGGTGGACCCCGAAAACGCAGGAACGCGACTGTGGTTGTGCGGCGCTGCCGCGCCGCGCCACGCCTGAACTCTCTAGATCTCGTGAGCCTTGGGCCCTTGCATGGAGTCACCGGGACGGGATTTTGCAACACGTATCTTAGGCTTTCCGCAAGTTTTTCGCCGCCCATTGTTCAATCCTCCGCGCCTTGGCGGCCCGTAGCTCCGCTCGAAACATCCTCTTATTGGTTACGCCGAATCCCCGGAAAATCGGCAACATCACTGCGCTTGTCTGCGGTGCAGAGCTGCCCGCGATCTCCTTTAGTCGTCATTTTGGGCTCCGACAGACAACTACTTCTGTTCCCGGTCATTGCGCCTTTGGCGGCGGCCGCAATTCTCCTTGGTTCGTCATTGTAACTTTCTGTACGCCATGTCACGGTTCTCGACATCGTGGCCTGCAGCGTTGCATTTCCATTTTTATTCAAGTTTTTAACTTTGCTTAGACCGTTTCACGGGCCGCTTCCATTGTGGGCTGCAGTGCGCATCGGCGCGTAGCCTCCCTCGCAATCCTTCCCGTGCTCTTCCGATATCCCGTGGTCATTCCTCAACCTTGCTCCTCGTTGCACGCTGGCACCTCTATGGAGTTTGTAGGCCCATAACAAGATACTCTAGCAGAGTGATGGATTCTTGTGATGGCTATCAGACCAGAACTGTCAAGAAAATGAAGGTCTTGCCTGAGCGCCATATGAATAAAAAATGGTCAAGTCAATCTAGCTACAAACCACCACCCATTTACACTTATATTTCTCTCAAGTTCAACAAAACAGAACTACTCCGTGCGAGGCTTTCCTCCAAGGAGAAGCTGTCTTCTAGACCCTCACACTTGTCGAGGCCGCAAAAACGGCGCTGAACGGCTCCGCGGACGGGGATTCAGGCAAGCACGTCGTGGTGGCGGTCGCGGGGAACCTGTGCGCAGGTATCCGGTCTAGACGCACAATACTCATGTTATCTGCTGGATTCCTGAACAGCTGGGGAGTATTCGCAGACTGTTTCGATCTATGAGACGCCGTTTTGACTCAACTAGGACGATAGAAAGTCGGGTCTGCTGTATAGTAATACCAACTACCGTACATGTTAAAAATATGTAGGTCTGACATGAAGACGGAGACGCAAACTCAGTAGAATCAGAAACATTCAACACTAGGGGGAAATTTTCGAACTAGACAGAAAAAATGATGCGCTGGGGGCGAAATGCATGTATGTACATGGAAAGAGCCGAAAAAATTCATGGAAAGTTTATGAAACTGATCAGACCCGCCAGTCCAGCAAACCTTCAGTCGCTTTCTCGCCCGTCACAATCGACACCTCCAACCCTTTGGTTCGGAGTGCCTCCAGTCTCTGAAGGGTCTCCTGTGTCAGTGTTACACCCTGCACGATCAAAAGTTCGACTGAGCGCAGGCGACAGCACGGCCGCCGGGGGGCACACGCCACCGCGACTCGACCATCTTGACGAATTGGCCCTGGTTGATGCTTCCGTGATCGATCCCGAAGGCAATGGAGTCTACCTTCGGCCCGATGCACACAGACTTTGCACCCTGACGGTGGACCGTCAGATCGGAAAGGAGATTTTTCGCTGCATCGCGGGGCATGATTTGGACGCCGAGAGTGTGGAGAGTCGGACACGCATCGAGGATCAGCGATATGTTGCTAGGGGTGCAGCCGATGATACGGATTGTTTTCAGTTTGGCGGAGGAGCGACTTATGAGTGCCAGGAGGGGGCCAGGCTGCACGTCGACGAGGTAGATCTCTTCGAGGGAGGGCAACATCAGTTGCTCGAGAAAGGGTAGAAAGCTGACGTAGACACGGCGGAGGCGGGGCAATTGGATGGGTTGGTGGTTGGATGGGGAAGATGAACTGCTCAGCTCGAGGCTGGCTACTTCAAGATCATGTGTTTTCCGTAGAATTTCGAGGTGGCTTTGAGGCGACGACACTGCTTTGAGACGAGTCAACTGCTCCCATGGAATGACGATTGGGTGAGGAAGTCCCGAAAGATCCTCGAATGTCACATCGCGCAGCTCCGGAGCCACTTCGAAAGGGTTGCATTTTTCTCTTGAAACCGAACCCATGAAGTAGTCCACCACGTTGAGACGTAGGTAGCGGAGCAGAGGGATACAACCCCGATCCCAGCGAGCCAGACGAAGTTGTCAGGCGTCAACAGCAAACTGGCTGCCCTCCAGCGGGTAGCACAAACGGCTAGAATCCGGAGCAGTCTAGTGGCGTGGGCGTCTCCAGACCTCGTCGACCAAAACAGAACTTTCAGCGGGGCGTTGGCCGAACGCGCGAGCTGGGTTTCGAGTTGTTCAATTCGGCACTTATCAGTGGTCATGATGAAGATGTCCGACCAAAGGGCAGGCAGCCCCAGCGCTACGTCTCTCCAATATCGGCAAATATGGGACAGGTACCATGGTATATCCCCGGGCTCGTCGGGATCCATATAGGGCAACGTCGAGACGAAGATTTTGGATATGATCTCGGGGGGTAGACGGCGCATCGGACGGAGGGAATACTTGTGCTGCACAACCTGTTTGTCGGTCTCATCGCGCTGCTGGATCAGCTGCTCCAGCTCGGCGCGAACGCGAGCGATAGCTCCGTCTAGATCTGCGATGATACGTTCCCCTGAGGCAACAATTTCTTCTGCAATACCGATTTCAGCTGGAGATAGCCTGCGGCTACTGTCAAGGAACTCTTTGGAGAACGGGGAGCGAAGTTTCGAGGTGGGTATATTGTCGACCCGACATACAACACCACAATTCTGGCAGTTGTAGGCGGCTTCCATGCATGAGAATTTCTGCGAGTAAAATCATTCATTCAGTCCCAAGCCATATCTCATTGACCGTGCCTTACCGACTCTGAGGTAGAAAAGAAGAAATGACGGGTAGTGTGACCGCCACGGACAGGTGTTCCATGCTTTGTCACAGTGTGTGGTACGCTCGGCTCGGTGGTCCGGTCACGTGTTGATGGCCTCTCCGCACGTGCGTGGCGATCGGGACTCCGGAGACCCTCTTGGTGTTTCAAAGTCGATCGAATGTAATTACCGCTGATTTCTTTTACCACTGATTTTATAAGCAATAAATGTCGTTCTGGATGGAGGAAAGAATATTTTTTGTCGAGGTTGGGCCAAGGTTGGGCAGCGGAAGCGGAAGCAGGACAACCCAAGGGACAACCACTGATGTGTGGCTGATGGGATATGACGCACCGAGAGTAAGAAGGGATCGCTGCCCACCGTTTTCACTGTCACTTTCATGTTTCATGTGTACTAGATCAATTCATTTTTCCTTGCTTCCTCCACCTGTAGGAATTTGCACTGCCCTCAGGTGCAAGAGGGCTCACTGGGTAATTAGGGATCTGACTCGGAGTACAATCAGTGAGGATTGACTACACAAATTCAATGTATGCAATCTATAGTTACAGAGAATTCAGTGGGTCTCTACAATTGTGTTGAGCATGCCCACGTGATTTATCTCCACACACCTCCTTGAGCGAAGACACAAGTGACGAAAGTAAAAGACAGAAAGTAAACAGAGAGATCAAAGAAGAAAAAAATCCACCTCCTCAAGCTGCGACGTCATACTCTGAAGAGTTGTCTGAACTGTTGCCGAACCTCGCGAAAGCCATGACAGGCAGAACGGCCTTGCAGAATGTGTGAATGTGCCCTGTCTCCCCACAATGCCAGCAGGATTTCTGCATGCACCATCCCACCAGTCCCACTGCTACCACTGCGACCACCACTCTAGTGATGGGAAAGTTCGGTTTGGTTCAGGTTCGGGGTGTCTTTTTCCGAACGCCGAACCTGAACTTCAGTTCAAGTTCAGGGATTTGCTGAACCTCGAACCTGAACTCAGGTTCAGGTTCGGTTCAGGTTCGAACCGTGTTTGAACCTGAAAAATTCCCCACCTTCAATCAACCAAAATTTCAGCAAGGGATGAATAAATTATGGGTAACTGTATCTTTTCTGCCTATTAGGAGGTGGTTCTGACCATTTGGAGTGCTGAAAATATCATATTCTCAAAATTCCACGAAAATTAATGCCACTCGGAATGTCGACACCATGCCATGAAACCATACTATGTCCTTCAAATCATGATGGAAATATCACATAGGATCATAACATGTAAGTGCTAGGTATGACTCTACTATGAGGGGTAATTTCACACTGAAACTGTTGAAAAAACTAACCAAAATCACGTACCAAAGGGCAAATCCGGTTCGGGGTTCGGTTCGGTTCAAAAATACCTGGTCAAAGCCTGAACCTGAACCTGAACTTCGGGTTCAGCAATTTTCCGAACCTTGAACCTGAACCCCGTGTTCAGTTCGGTTCAGTTCAGGTTCGAACCGATAGGTTGAACCAAACTTTCCCATCACTACACCACTCCCACCAACAGCAGCACCGGCCGGCTGCGATATGGCACCCCAATCTCGGCGCCCTGTCACCTCCTGCCTGCGCAGTTCACGGGCAGAGATAAAATGGGATTGCGGCATCTGGTGCATTGTATTGCACTGGGCTTTCGCCCACCTCAATCCATGATCTGTGCCGCTGAAGATGCCTTTCCTCAGCTTCGAGCACGCGGTCGATCCCATCCGGACACTCTGCTGTGCACACCTGTTTTGCGCTGAGCACATTGCTGCCGTGCGCCAATTCACCTCCGCTCATCAACACGGTATCTGATGATACTTTACACAGTGGCTCCATGGCCCCGCTTCAGATGGCTGCTGCCCCGCATGCCACGCGCCCCCCTCACCTCCGCACCGCTCTCGATCGCCCACCCCTTCCTCTTCCTCTTCCTTAGCATCATCCTGTATCCCATCCTCCCCGTCTAGCATGTCCTCTGAATTGGAAGAAGAAGACGTGACCGACTACTCACCACCTAAGGAGACACCTATTTCATTATGTAAACCCCCTCTTAGGGGGGTTCTTTTGTAGTACCGAAACCTACCTAAGAGGTCCCAGGCTCCACGGTGCCTTGAGTAATATTACCAATATAGAAGCCTTCTGCTTTTGGCAGCAAATGTTCGTAGCCTCCTAGGGGGGTCCATTCTGCCATATTCCAGCACTCCCAAGCAAGCAAGTCTCAGATGCAATGACCATTATGTCTTTGGTAAGTTTTGGTCCTCCTTGAACACCATTAGCTTCCAAATAGACCTGCATGGTGGCTTGCATGGTGGCCTCCGTTTTTTGCTTCATTTTGTATAAACCACCCATTTTGTGCATCACATGGGAGTAGAGTCTTATATACCCATGTCTACATGTTAAAATTTATGATTTCCCAGTGACTATGTATGAAATGAGATTCAACAGTGCCTCTTTTGGTGCCCACCTTTGGCCAAGCTTGGCTTCCAGAAAGCTCCAAAACTCCATGATAAATATTCTCAAGTGCTGATATGCTCTGAAAGGGACCCCAAGCAGTATTTTCTGGCTGCTGGATTCAAAAACAAAACAGTGATAGATCCCCCTCGGAGCCCTCTACAGACCAAATCTTCCACCCAAATGCTGACTGCATTGACTGCAACAACAACAGTGATGTAAATCTCAGTTGTCAGTGATGTTCATGACATCGTAGAGTGGATTGACACCAAAGTACAGTGTTGTAATATTTTCTCGGTGCCCTCTGCTGAACCAAATGTTCCAATTATATGTCTTTGAAACTCAACTATAAAATATTGTGCTCCCCAATCCTCATTTAGACCCAACCCTCAGACCTGCCTGACAGCTGCTGCAGAACTTCTGCAAGACTTTGTTGCACACCAGAAACCTTTCAGAGGGCTGCAAGGCCATGCACTTTACTGTCATCCACCTTGCCTCACCTTGTTGGGCACTAGAGATGTCAAATTATATGATGAGAGTGATTTCGATCTTTGTAGGACATCAAGGGATATAATTCCAAGTTATAGATAGGTTTTCTCATCAAAGTGTTCGCAATTTTGGTGGGCACCTGAAGTTGTGTAGGCCTCCTTCCAGGTCAGGATACTGTATTTGGAGACCCAGGAAACCACAATGTAGCCAGTAACAACTGTAGTAATTTGAAACAGACAGTTCCTCCTGTTAAATCCACTCTAGTGGATCTCTTCGGTAGAGATGCCACCAAAAGAGACCGAGGGAGGGTTGACAAATGTTGATGACACATATTGATCAGCCAATCAGATCACGAATAAACATCGTCACAATGTAAAACATTTATTGTGAGCTTGATACTTCATATAATTTCGATATGAGGATATCAAACAGCAGCAGAAAGCAGCCCCCTCCTATATGAGTTGATAGAACTCTTGTAGCTGCCCTCTGAAAAAAATATTCTCGGGTGCACAAAAGAGTGCCAAATTCAACCAAGTTCTAGTGTTGAATCCTGTATACTTGACTTTAATATCTGCATCAACTTGCCTACAGAAATCCCAACTACTCTTGGTTATTCAATAAGGCTACAGGGCCCCTCTGAAATGTATTTCAATGGCAGTTCATGTTTATTGACTGTGCTACAAGGTCAATTAGAACCTAGAAACATCGAAATTTGACATATGGTACTCATGAAGGTCTAATTATTCCTACCAATGCATGTAGACTGTGTGGGTATATTAATACAACTAGATTCCATGGTTTGATCCCCCCAAATCCAGTGAAAGAAGCTCACAACACTCAAATCCAGAAATAATGGAGCCCTCCTTCAGGCTCTCATACACACACAATTAAAAAATCGAACACAAACTGTACCATTAAATGTACAACCAATTAAAATATAGACACTGGTTGAGCATTTCAAGTTTTTCAGTGAAAATATTGGTGAAAAACTTCCTTCATTTGTCACGCTTTTTTCCCTGAAAAAGTCTGTGAAAATTTCAAACCTTTTTCAGTACTTTTTAATGTCAAGGTGAAAAATTCAAAGTAAAATCAAAAAGTAGTGAAAAAGTTTTATACTTTTCACATACTTTTTCAGTGAAAAAAGTGTGAAAAATGAAGATAGTTTTTTCCCAATATTTTCACTGAAAAACTTGAAATGATCAACCAGTGAGAGCTGAAAGGCAATTATGAGAACCTATAAATAGCAAAGTCCATCTCATAGAGTGCAATTATATCCCAGATACTTTCTGACAGAGTTTGAACCTCAAACTGGTGAGTGTATTAGAGTATGCAGGTGTCTCAATGCACCACTCTGATGTGGGAGAAGCTCCCATTTTTTTCTCTTGAACTTTTAAAAAAGCTTGTTAGCTCTCACTGGTTGAACATTTCAATTATTTCACCTTCTTTTTCAGTGAAAAATGTCGTTTATTTTTCACACATTTTTCACTGAAAAAGAAGGTGAAAATTTTAAAACTTTTTCAGCACTTTCTCGATTCAAGGTGAAAAATTCGAAATAAAATAAGAAAGTGATGAAAATGTTTTGAAAATTTCACCTGCTTTTTCAGTGAAAAATGTGTGAAAAATAAACGACATTTTTCACTGAAAAAGAAGGTGAAATAATTGAAATGTTCAACCAGTGAGAGCTAACAAGCTTTTTTAAAAGTTCAAGAGAAAAAAATGGGAGCTTCTCCCACATCAGAGTGGTGCATTGAGACACCTGCATACTCTAATACACTCACCAGTTTGAGGTTCAAACTCTGTCAGAAAGTATCTGGGATATAATTGCACTCTATGAGATGGACTTTGCTATTTATAGGTTCTCATAATTGCCTTTCAGCTCTCACTGGTTGATCATTTCAAGTTTTTCAGTGAAAATATTGGGAAAAAACTATCTTCATTTTTCACACTTTTTTCACTGAAAAAGTATGTGAAAAGTATAAAACTTTTTCACTACTTTTTGATTTTACTTTGAATTTTTCACCTTGACATTAAAAAGTACTGAAAAAGGTTTGAAATTTTCACAGACTTTTTCAGGGAAAAAAGCGTGACAAATGAAGGAAGTTTTTCACCAATATTTTCACTGAAAAACTTGAAATGCTCAACCAGTGTCTATATTTTAATTGGTTGTACATTTAATGGTACAGTTTGTGTTCGATTTTTTAATTGTGTGTGTATGAGAGCCTGAAGGAGGGCTCCATTATTTCTGGATTTGAGTGTTGTGAGCTTCTTTCACTGGATTTGGGGGGATCAAACCATGGAATCTAGTTGTATTAATATACCCACACAGTCTACATGCATTGGTAGGAATAATTAGACCTTCATGAGTACCATATGTCAAATTTCGATGTTTCTAGGTTCTAATTGACCTTGTAGCACAGTCAATAAACATGAACTGCCATTGAAATACATTTCAGAGGGGCCCTGTAGCCTTATTGAATAACCAAGAGTAGTTGGGATTTCTGTAGGCAAGTTGATGCAGATATTAAAGTCAAGTATACAGGATTCAACACTAGAACTTGGTTGAATTTGGCACTCTTTTGTGCACCCGAGAATATTTTTTTCAGAGGGCAGCTACAAGAGTTCTATCAACTCATATAGGAGGGGTGTCACAGTTAAGACCTGAGCGTCCACTCTCGGTATGAAGAGAGGGATTGGGTAGTGCTCGTGGTAGATCTCAAAAGATGATGGAATAAAAGGTTAACTACGACAGCGCAAAAGCTACTCTACTTATACTGTCTAGAGAACCGTGTGTACTAATCTATATATACTACTACTACCCTTAACCGCATGTTCTTAAGGTCCTTGCTATGTCCTCATGTCCTGTCGTCATCTCTGACATCATCATGACGTCATCCCATCCGTCGGGCCGGTCTTAGTCATAGTCTCTTTGTCATCCAGCGCTTAGATCTCAGGCGCTTAGATAGGCGTTGGAACGATAGATCTTATCTGATCGTGACATTACCCCCCCCCCTAGGATCGTCGTCCCGACGATTTAGCGTTCGTAGGCTTCAATTCCTGGTAACGGGATAAACTTGGCTGCTTCATCGAATCTGCCCGTTTCTGGGTCGTACAGTCTTCTTTCCGGGTATGGTAACGTCTCTTGCTTCGGTTTGAAGCGATGGATGAGATAGTCCCAGTGTCCCTTTTTGAAGATAGGGACCGTCTGCTTCGTCGTCGAGTTTGCGGACTCCTCCGTTTTTGGTGGCATCAAGCCTCTTTTCCGTAATTCTGCGGCCAGCGCCGTCTTTTCCTCCATGGTCATCCCTTCCAGTTTGGACTCTACCGACAACTCTCGAACCGCGATCCCGTGCTCGACATTATATCTGTTCAAGAGCTTCTTCGCGTTCGACAAGTGCCTCGTCGGTTCCCAGGTCCGTTCCGAAAGTGGGAAATTCTTCCACTTTATGAGGTACTGGTATCCTCGTCCACGTTTTCTGTGGTTGAGAACTTCCTCCACTTCGTACTCCTCTTCTCCACCGACGATGTTCGGCGGAGGTCGTTCTTCTCTCCTTCCCACGGGGGGTTCCACGTATGGCGTAAGCAGTGCCTCGTTGAAGACCGGATGTGACTTGTCCGTCTCCGGCAACTTGAGCTTGTATGCCGATGCGCCAACCTTCTCCAGGATCTCATAAGGCCCCAGCCTTCTATCCTCCAGCTTCCCTGTCGGCCGATCTGTGGCTATGTTCTTTCCCTCTAGCCAAACCCGATCGCCGACCTTGAACTCCGGCGCATCCCGACGCTTAACGTCGTAATATTTTTTCATGGTTTTCTGAGTTTTCTCCAGCGCTGCTGCTGCTTCCTCTCGAATCTTCTTCATTTTCTCTGCTAAGTCGTTCGCGGCTTCATTGCGCGACTCGACTGCGTTTTCTATCCCCTTCCAGGGGTGCATTCCCGTGTTTATGAAAAACGGCGACATGCTCGTCGACGAGCTCGTCTTGTCGTTGTGTGTGAATTCTGCCAGCGACAGCCAGTCGGACCAGTCTGATTGTCGATAGTTAATGAAAACCCGGAGATATTTTTCAATCTCCTGGTTCATCCTCTCCGTCTGCCCATCCGTGATCGGGTGGAACACCGTGCTCGGGTTCATTTCGACACCCATAAGCCGGTTCAGTTCCTTCATGAATCCCGACACGTATCTTGGATCCCGATCCGAGATAATCTTCCGCGGCACTCCGTGATATCTAATCACCCTGTCTGGGGTCAACCGAGCCGTTCCCTCACTGGTTTGCTCCATGCTTGTGGGCTCGCAGTGGATCATCTTCGAAAAGGTGTCGACCCATACCTGTATGGCGTCGAACCCGTTGCTGACTGGCAGCGGACCGATAAGGTCCATGGAAATGATCTGCCAAGGTCCCTCGGCAATCTGGTGCGGGTTCAGCTTTCCTTGTTGATAGCGGTGAACCCTGGTTCTCTGGCATGCCTCGCAGGCCTTCAGGTATTTCCCAACCTGATTCCCTAGTCGCGGCCACCAATAATTACGTTCTACCATTTCCTGTGTTCGGTTCTCTCCTGGATGGCCGAGCAAGGGGTTATCATGGTGTAGCCCAATGATTCTGTCTCGTAGCTCTTCGTCTCTTGGTACATAGATTAAGTCATTGTAGTAAATGACATCGTCCTTCTTTTCCCACCCGGGGAGTTTCTTCGAGAGCGCCTGCTTGACACTCTGATCTATTCTTTTCTCCTTCTTGATCGCTTCCAGGATCTCCGTCTCCGGTCCGTCGAGCACAATTTCTTGCGCACGAAAGTGCTCCGGTTTCAAAAGAACGACGTCATCATTGTCGTTTTTTCCTTGGTCATGATCCGATCTCCGAGATAAGAGATCTGCCTTCTTGTTCAACGCTCCAGGCCGATGGTGAAGGGTGAAATCGTATTCTGCTAACTCCAGTATCCATCGGGCCTGTCTCCTATTCAGCTTCTGAGGCTTCTTGAAATATTCTAGATTCTGGTGGTCCGTCAGAATCTCGAACGTCTCTCGCGCTCCCATCAGCATCTGCCTGTACTCCCCCAAGGCGAGCATTATCGCGAGCATCTCTTTATCATAGATCTCGTAATTCCTCTCGGTCTCGTTCAGTCCATGTGACATGAACGCTACAGGGTGCCATTCGCCCTCCTGCTCCTGTGACAGGATTGCTCCCGTCGCTCCGTCCGACGCGTCTGCTTCTAACCGAAACTTGCCATTGTCCGTTGGTAATGCTAATACCACGTCCTCGGCAATGCGGTCCTTCAGCTTCTGGAACGCGTTCCTCTGCTCCTGTTCCCATCGGAACCCTTCCTTCCCCGTCAACCGTGTGAGCGGCTTGGCGACCTCGCTGTATCCCCGGACGAAGCGGCGATAGAAGTTGGTGAACCCTAAGAACGCCTGTGTTTGCTTCAGGTTCTTTGGTTCTGGCCACTCCATCACACCCTTAATCTTGGTGGGGTCCATCCTCATCGAGTTGTAGGAGATGATTACTCCTAGAAATTCGATCTCCGTGCGTTCGAACTCGCACTTCTCCGGTTTGAGGAACAGCTTGTTGTCCTGTAGTATTTTCAGGACTCGCTTCGTCAACGCACGATGTTCTTCCAGGTTGTCCGAGAAGATTAGGATATCGTCCAGGTAGACGACGACCTTTCCTTCGTTGATGAGATCTCTGAGCAGATCGTTCATCATGGTCTGGAATGTCGCGGGCGAATTGGTAAGCCCGAAGAACATCACGAGCGGCTCGAACAGCCCTCGATTTGTGCGGAATGCCGCCTTCCACTCGTCTCCCTCCTTGATCCGTACATTGTTGTACCCCCATCGTACGTCTAGCTTCGTAAAGTACCGGGCACCTCGGAGCTTATTGACTAACTCCGAAATTAGCGGAAGCGGATAGCGGTTTTTAATCGTCATCTCATTGAGCTTCCGGTAATCTTGCACAGGCCGCAAGGTGCCGTCTTTCTTCTTTATGAAAAAGAACGCCGAAGCCATCGGCGATTTGCTGGGGCGGATCCTCCCGCTCTTCAAGTTCTCCTCCAGGAACTCGTTCAGTTTCTCTTGCTCCGTCACCGAGAGCGGGTATATCTTGCAATCTACAGCCTTTGAATTTGGCTTGAGCTCGATCGCGTGATCCCATAGTCTCTTCTCGGGTAATGAGTCGAACGACTCCTTGGCAAAGACCTTCACGAATTCCCGGTACTCCTCGGGAATCTTCTCCTCCGTCATCCACTCTTTTCCGCGATTGGCTTCTTCAGCCATTTTCTGGGACTGGGTCTCTTTCAACCTCAAGTCGATTGCCTCTCCGAAGTCCACGAGTAGAAGGGATTCTCCTTCTTCCAACTCGTTCTTCCATCGGTCTCCTCTTCCGAATTCTGTCCCGGTCATGTTGCATTCCGGCGGGCACCGACTAAAGAGCAAAGTCTGTGCTCTCCAGTCTATCACAGGGTTGTGCTTGAACAACCAGTCGTACCCAATGAATATCCGGGCTTTGCCGAGTCCTGTGACGAGGAATCTCTGCTTCTCCGAATGGGGTCCGACGGTCATGATCAACTCTACATAATGAGTGATCTTTCCCCGTGCGTTCTCGGTTCCGTCGGCATTTCAGGCGACGATGTGCGCTTCAAGCTCGTGTAGCTCGAAGTCTTCAGCCTTGGCATAGTCTCGATCGATGCACGAGGTTGTGCATCCATTATCAAGAAGAGCCTTAACTGCGCGCGTCTTCCCTGTGTCCAACGTTGTCAACGTGACTGGAACCAGCATCTCATGATGCTTCCGCTGCCTCTGGACTTCCTTCATCTCCTCCGCGAGCTTGTCTCCCTTCTGCTTCTTGATTGCCCTGTGGGATAACCACTTGGCCGCCTTTAGTCCTGTCAGGCCGGCCGGCACATCAATCAGCTTCCCCGTCTTCTCCGTAGGCGCTACCTCCTCTTTCGAGGATTGAGCCTCCGTGACATCGTCCCCCTTTTTCGTCGCACTATTTTTCTCGCTGGTTTGGGTTCCAGGGGCCTTTTTGAATTGAATCTTAAACTCGCTCCAGAGTTTATTCTTCTTGTCCATTTTCTGGTTCTTTAGGTTACGTAACCGATTCTGATTCTCCAAGATACGTATTTTTTGTTTTTCTACACTAGCTATTTTCTCCTCGGCTCCTGCCGAGTCCAGTCCTTCTACTGCTGGAGTAGGTCCATTCACATCCGTAACCGTAACTAAGTCCTCGTATCTAATAGTGTTTACTGGAACCAGGGAGCATTTCGTAATCGGAGGGGCGCCGCTTTGGCCGCAAGCGGGGGCCCCTTTAAAAACCCTTCTCTCTCAACATCGCGGCCAAAGCCGCTAACTCCTCCTGGGAGTAGTCATCGGGCTTGAGGGCCCGGATGTTGAATTTCGTCTTGCGGGGCTCAGGGCAGTCCCGCTTCATGTGGCCATCCTTGCCACAGTTGTAGCACAGGAAGGGCGTGCCTTTCGCCTTGTTCCTGTCCACGTCCATGGGGGCGGTCTCACCGGCCCCAATCTTCTTTGCCAAGTTTGGCGCTGTCCCCTGATATCCCGGGGTAGGGTCGTCTGTGCTGCTGGTGCAGCAGTATTCCTCTGGGCTGGTACCCAGAACATCTTGGCCTGTTGGGCCTTCCGGAGCGACTGTCGCTCCATGTTCCGGCTGACTATCATCAGCCTTCTTCTCAACTCCCGGTAGGTCGTGGGGCTTCCATCAGCCCAACGTTGAGCTGATTCCTCACCTCGTCCGAGACGAGGTTCTCCAGGGTCTCCACCATGAAGGTGTCATGAGCCCTGTTCTGTCCGACAGGTCATAGCCTGCCTCCTCCGCATTCAGCTCGAAAGCTTGAATGAAATCCACCAGGGCAGTCTTGCCTTGGCGCGTGGTGGTCAAGCGCATATGCGCCGTCTGGGTGCCGTTTCCGTCGGCAAACGTCTCTGCTAAGTCTTCCAGAAATCTGGAAGTTGCAGTTCTCTCGAAGGCTGTCTCCTTCGAGCTTTCTTCTTCCAGTTCCGCGCCCATTGGACGCCGGACACCTGGCTCCGTCTTCTCGGCCCAATAAGGACACCGTGAAGGCAATCTTCTTCTTCTCGGTATTGAACTCCGAGGCATAGGCCCAGACATAATTGTCTAGGGCGTCGCACCAAGTTTCAAACTTGGATTTTTCGTTCCCGTCGAACATCGGCGGGGTCTTTGCATAAGAGATCCGTGAGGATCCCGAACGCGGGGGTTGTCTTCTCCGTTCCATCCCGGAACGGGGACTGGAACATATCTGACTTGAGGAGGGGCTTCCTCCTCCATGGGTGTTCGGGGGTCTGGGGGCGCGACATCTCAATCGGCGCTGGTGAAGGGGTTTCGGGGTGAAGGTGGGGACACGGCTGCAATTAGCTGTGTTGGTCGGGGCGCTAATACTGCGCGGTGAGGAGGAGGTGGTCTTGCGGAGTGGTGAATTCGAGTTATCGACTGGAATGCCGATGGAGGGAGTCTGGGTGGGAGTGGTCTGATCGGGGGTGGAAGGAAGTGGCCGAGTGGAATAGCTCGGACTCGTCTTCTGAGTCAGATGGGGGAACGCGGTAAGACGTTCTGGTAGGAATCGCGGCGTTAAAGCCGGGCGGGTTTCGGTATGCCACTAGGGCAGGTGGTGAGGTCGAGGCGGTCTTTTGCTGACAGAACAGTCCGGGGTCTTCTACGACTCCCCCCGCGGCTGCGAGATAGCCCTCTCCGAGGATTAGGCTAGTGCTCCTTTGTCTGCTTTACGCGGGGACGGTCTCAACGTTTCCCGTAGCGTGTAGCGACGTCTGTTCAAGTGAACCGCGCACGATGGGCGCTGCAATTGTTTAACGTCGGTGTGGACGACGTGATGGTGGTAGAGGAAATGGGTCTTCAGGTAAGAGGCTGCCGCAACGGCAGAAAGGATAAGAGGTAGAGTGGGTAGGTGGGGAGAAAGGGAAAGGAGGTCGGAAGTGGCGGTACGAGGGTATGAGGGGTAACCTTTTATTATGTCACAGTTAAGACCTGAGCGTCCACTCTCGGTATGAAGAGAGGGATTGGGTAGTGCTCGTGGTAGATCTCAAAGATGATGGAATAAAAGGTTAACTACGACAGCGCAAAAGCTACTCTACTTATACTGTCTAGAGAACCGTGTGTACTAATCTATATATACTACTACTACCTTAACCGCATGTTCTTAAGGTCCTTGCTATGTCCTCATGTCCTGTCGTCATCTCTGACATCATCATGACGTCATCCCATCCGTCGGGCCGGTCTTAGTCATAGTCTCTTTGTCATCCAGCGCTTAGATCTCAGGCGCTTAGATAGGCGTTGGAACGATAGATCTTATCTGATCGTGACAAGGGGGCTGCTTTCTGCTGCTGTTTGATATCCTCATATCGAAATTATATGAAGTATCAAGCTCACAATAAATGTTTTACATTGTGACGATGTTTATTCGTGATCTGATTGGCTGATCAATATGTGTCATCAACATTTGTCAACCCTCCCTCGGTCTCTTTTGGTGGCATCTCTACCGAAGAGATCCACTAGAGTGGATTTAACAGGAGGAACTGTCTGTTTCAAATTACTACAGTTGTTACTGGCTACATTGTGGTTTCCTGGGTCTCCAAATACAGTATCCTGACCTGGAAGGAGGCCTACACAACTTCAGGTGCCCACCAAAATTGCGAACACTTTGATGAGAAAACCTATCTATAACTTGGAATTATATCCCTTGATGTCCTACAAAGATCGAAATCACTCTCATCATATAATTTGACATCTCTAGTGCCCAACAAGGTGAGGCAAGGTGGATGACAGTAAAGTGCATGGCCTTGCAGCCCTCTGAAAGGTTTCTGGTGTGCAACAAAGTCTTGCAGAAGTTCTGCAGCAGCTGTCAGGCAGGTCTGAGGGTTGGGTCTAAATGAGGATTGGGGAGCACAATATTTTATAGTTGAGTTTCAAAGACATATAATTGGAACATTTGGTTCAGCAGAGGGCACCGAGAAAATATTACAACACTGTACTTTGGTGTCAATCCACTCTACGATGTCATGAACATCACTGACAACTGAGATTTACATCACTGTTGTTGTTGCAGTCAATGCAGTCAGCATTTGGGTGGAAGATTTGGTCTGTAGAGGGCTCCGAGGGGGATCTATCACTGTTTTGTTTTTGAATCCAGCAGCCAGAAAATACTGCTTGGGGTCCCTTTCAGAGCATATCAGCACTTGAGAATATTTATCATGGAGTTTTGGAGCTTTCTGGAAGCCAAGCTTGGCCAAAGGTGGGCACCAAAAGAGGCACTGTTGAATCTCATTTCATACATAGTCACTGGGAAATCATAAATTTTAACATGTAGACATGGGTATATAAGACTCTACTCCCATGTGATGCACAAAATGGGTGGTTTATACAAAATGAAGCAAAAAACGGAGGCCACCATGCAAGCCACCATGCAGGTCTATTTGGAAGCTAATGGTGTTCAAGGAGGACCAAAACTTACCAAAGACATAATGGTCATTGCATCTGAGACTTGCTTGCTTGGGAGTGCTGGAATATGGCAGAATGGACCCCCCTAGGAGGCTACGAACATTTGCTGCCAAAAGCAGAAGGCTTCTATATTGGTAATATTACTCAAGGCACCGTGGAGCCTGGGACCTCTTAGGTAGGTTTCGGTACTACAAAAGAACCCCCTAAGAGGGGGTTTACGTAATGAAATACCCGTTCAGGTTAGGGTTAGTTCTCTTCTTGAGACTTGGACCCACCAAGTACGTTGTCTCTGGCACTCACTCAGTCATGAACCCCGTTTTCAAACGCTGCTCATGGGCAATAGTCACGCCGTCGGCGGAAGACTCTGTTGCTTATTTTCACTCTGTATTTGCATCGGCAGCTGCTACAGGAGTCAGTCACAACAGCTATTTGGCGGTCGTTCTAGAGCGCGAGTCTTTCAATGAGACATTCTGGGTAGCATTCTTGGTTCAACCTTTGTCCTATCCTTTGCCTGAATTCTACCTACCTATTGCGCCCAGCAGTGTCGGTCCACGCAGCGCTGTACAACCGGGATTCAAGTGGCCTTTTGACGAATGTGTCATCGACACTGTCAACAAATTTATTTTTTACCCCAGCACTGTCGTCGGAACTCCGCATATCGTCCCCGAGGATATTGCACTGTCCATCTTTTCAATCTACGAGAGCGATTCGGCCGAAATAACGAGGAGGATGCTTGAGTGCGGGCCACAGCTCCTGCAGGCTAAGAAGGAGGCAGACGGTTTTGGTGATGACAAAGGCTCGCGGTGGACTGATTTTAGCACCAAGAGCACATACGTCCGACCGATTCCAGGGGAGTTTTTCGCGCCAGCATTCATTAGGGCGCGCGTTTCCTATGATATCGAATCTCTGAAGCACTTCTTGCCGGCCAGTCAGTGTTTTGAAGATGAGAAGGCTATTACGAAGTGATGATTTTCTGCGCTCCGATCGTTGGTCACTCAATTTCTCCCAGACTCCGAGCACGGTTTTCACGATCATCGACAGAAAGGACCATAATTTGGAATATCGAGCAGGTAGGCTTCAATTCTGATCATCCTTATCCAGCTCATTTCCAATCTTAGGCTTCTCTCTCGAGTCTACAGCTGCCGCTCCAACCCGACATTTCCGACCTGAGCAATCCCCTCTTGACGGAATTGGCAGCCGAGATAGACCGTCCCCCAGCCCCGACCGAACACTGATTTCGACGGTGTGGACGGTCGAAGACTTGGAGTGGCTGGAGGATCTGGAGGAGGAAGACGATTGGGGTGGGGACGACTGGGACGTTGGCTATCTACCCGTGGTGTCAGAGAAGAAGGCATTGCCTCCACCTCCAGCGTTTGAACCGCATGCCCTTCAAGTCCTGTATTTCGATGTCTATGGGACTCTCATCGTGTGTGCATTATTCAAATTCCTTTCGCCAGAACTGATTTTATGAATAGGACAATGAATCGGGAATATTTGATGCACTGGAGCCTCTTCTTGCACGATCTCCATACCGATTTGACCGGCGGGAAGCGCTTTCATTTTACTTTGAGAGCGAAGTCGAGGTGAAGCGACGCACTCCGAGTGCACCTTACTCGCAGATCTTGGCCGACGCCCACGACGACATGGCCCTGCGCCTCGGCCTCTCCCTCTCACCTGGCGAGTCCACAGTGTTTGCCGCCTCGGCCGCCAGCTGGCCCCTCCACGACGGCGCCCTGTGGTGTCTCCAAACGCTGCGCCAGCGGCTTCCCGCTCTCGTTGGCATTCTCGAAGTCGACGAAACCACCGCCCGCCACTCGACCGCGTTTGCCACGCTCGCGCCCTACCTGGCGCAGATATTCACCTGGGACGTGGCGTTTGGCTACAAGCCGGATCTCCCCGCGTTCTTTGGGCCACTGACCTACCACGACGAGCGTGGAGTTCCACGCGCGCGCCGCTGTCTTGTGTCAAACGGCCTCCTGCGCGATCTAGAGCCGGCAAGAGAGCTCGGGCTGCCCGCGGTCTGGCTGCGCTTTCCCGGCAGCCTTGCAGCTAATGCGCCTAATGTGGAGTACGCTGCACCATGTGGAATATTTGCAAGTTATTTCGATCTGGTAACCGCCGTTTTGACTGGTCTGGGACCACCGAAAGTTCTGTCTGCCTGTTAGTAATCCTGGCTACATGGCCTGTCCTCACGATGTGTCACGGTCGCCTCTGTAGATACTTCTCAGAATATCATAAATTCTCAAGCATTCCTGCTATAAATCGTCGCATCAGTGAGACGAACACAAATTTCTTCCGAAGCATCTCTGATTCCTACTGCTGTGAAGACTACGCCTAAAATCCATTGATCACTCGACAAACGCGATGCGAAATTGACAAAAATGGAGCTGAAATTTATGATATCTATATCCATTTCCATACACAAATGGGGCCCGGAGCGAGGTGTAGTTACGGAGTTTGGAAAGCGGGTTAGACTTGGCCATATCAAAGCAATTGATCTATGTATGGCGACTGGGGATCAGCGAGATCACACATCCGTTCCACGAAGGCCCCGAGCCATCCCTTCCGACATCGAGGTCGAATGAACTCGGGATACTGGGTGCGTAAGTAGGCGGAACTCAAAGCTGCGCAGACGCATAAGCTCGTTCCGGGTCTGAAACCCATCCGTAAAGAACGGGGGAGGCTCCTGCACGGGCCAAGGAACGTAAGGGTAGACGACGCCGTCGGCAAGGGAGAAGATGAGGTGTTCGGTATTGGGGGGTGCGGGCGCGATCTTCGAGAGGGAGGAGGGTAGAAGGATAGGCAGACGGCGGCTGAGGTCGAGTATTATTTTAATCTCGAAATTGCGTAGCGCGGGTAGATATCGAAAAGGAGACACTGGAGGCTCGAAGAGCAGGCGACAAGCAATCCTTGGTAATAGTCATGGCTGTCCAAGTCAATCCGCAATTCCAGAAGTCCAGGGTATTTGAAATCTGCAAGAGCCTTTGGCTCAAGCAAGGACGCGCAGGGGGAAGTGACTCCAGGGCCCCTTGACGTGACTATCAATGTCTCGAGTGAAACCGGAGCCGCGAACGTGTCGGGTATCGCGTCTGCATCCATACTTAGACCGTACAACGAGAGCACCCGAACGGAGGATACTGCGTGTGAATCACGGAGTATGGTGTGTCCAAAATATCCCGTAAATGAAGTCGATCGAGAGAAGGAAGAGATAACAGGCCAAAGACAGCGGATCCCAGACCTGGCGAGATCGTCTTCCAGCTGACGTCGATTCCCGAGATGACAAGACGGACAACATTACGAATCAACCGGAGAATGAATTCCATGATGGGCTGATCTTGTTCGTCTTCAGGCAACTGGACAATCAGTTCGCGGACATATGTGGCAAGGCGCCGCGATGTGGTGAATAACGCGTGCGCGGGTCGCAAAGCATAAGCAGGATACGGCAGGGCCCAACGCAATAGATCGAGAGAGATCCGAATATATGCGCTGGCAGGGCCCAAGGAAGGGAGTTGCCACTAGCGAGCACACTTTGAGACCCCAAAGTGTCAAATGATTTTCTCTGCGATCATTTTTTCAATCTCCGACGGTCCAGCGCTACTAGTACTTCTGGAGCCTACTATGTAAGTAGTCTGGAGCTGAGACTAAGCACTCCTGGTATTCCCATCCTTGTCTTGTCCCTGTCTGTCTCTCCCAATCCTGATCAGTCTCTCGAGTGTCCTTCATCTTTACCTCTCACCCCCATATCTCTCCTCGTCAATGGTGTCACCGCTCACCGTAGGCCAGCGCTACTCAAGCGCTACTGTGCTGTTTCTTGGCTTCATTTGCGCCAAGAGAGTTCCCTGGCCAGTTGGCCGGCTCTTATGTAACTGCTTTCCGAGTCTATCTCCCGTTGTTCCCAACGACTCCGCTCTCGGCACGAAATGGGTTGTGTGTGTTCTTGGAGGACGAGTGAACTCGCATTTTGATGCTCACGAGTTCTTCTCAAACCCTGCGCACCCATTAAACGGTATGTCGCCCGTCTCACATATGCACGACGCGACCGTCCTCATCGAGGATGCGGCTGGAGGGCTTTCCCGAGATCTGGCGTTCAGAAGCTGGTGCTTCGCAGGAGGCGGATGTCAATGCGCGTGGGTGTCGCCTGCAGTTGTTGGCTCAGGGGAGAGATGTAGTCAGGTGCGGCGCAGGTGAGCCGCGTGAGTATCTGGAGACACGCTATTAGTGATGACTGTGACTAACGCCAAGATCGCAACTGTTGGACGAGTAAGTAATTCATATCAGTTGGACGCGATTCAATATTTCCGGGTGTCCTTTGTGGCCGCTCAATGCCTTCCTTTCACTCAGCTTTCCCTGATTTTTTATCCGATTGCATGAGAAGAAAAGACTCGGATCGAAACCGAAACGAGAACTTGAGCTTCGACTGATAAGCACAGTTTAGATTATACATATATCGATAGAATAGGATGCTGTTTCTAATGTACAACTGCACAACAGCGCATACATGCTTCGAACTCGATTTCGTGGCCTAATTATGCGGAAGTGGGTCACCTAGTCTGAAAGGCATTTGTGCGCGGACACCAAGACCCATCTGGGGCCACATATGCAACTGCGAGGATCCCATTGGTACCCGGGAGGACCGGTGCCCACGGGAACCACTTGTTATGCTTTGGGGTGGAATAAGTTAGGAGAAGATTGTACACAGTTTCTCGCACCTCCACCAGAAGAGTCTGCCAGGTATTTGTGCGCGGACACCAAGCATGTGACCCATCCAGAGCCACATATACCCCGACGCGAGGATCCCATTGGTACCCAGGAGGACGGGTACCCACGGGGACAATATTTTGTGCTTTGGGGTGGGGTAAGTTAGGAGAAAATTGTACGAAGTTTCTCGCACCTCCACTTGAACTCATTGCCGATGACGCGGGGGGCGGTCCTAGGTCGTTCGTGCTCGGGTTAGATTGTGCTGACGGTGGGCGGGGTGTTTGCTGCCGGGGGCTTGTTTGTGGGTAGAATGCAGGGCCCAGGAGACCGATCTCCGACCATTCTGTGGGATAGAAATTTTGGTGGAAGAAAAAAACAGTACGGTTGTACTCACGACTCGGATTGTTGACTGATCCTGCTCCACCACCAGCAAAATTTGCGGGATAATTGGACGTGCCTGGGGGTTTGTTGAAGTTCATGCCATAGGGCACCGGAGGTTGCTGGGAACTCGGCAACAGGTTTGGATTGTAGGACTGATGATTGCTGACTGGATCCGGGTGTGTCAGGGTAGTACTATGGTCCTGGAGACTCGGAGGATGGGTCGATTAAACTCACGTGGAACGTTAAAGCTTCTTCCCGCCCAGGCATTGAATCCGGGATTCTGGTTGGCTTGTGATCCCGCTGCATGAAGACGTCAACGCTAGTACTTAGTGAAACTCCGGGGAACATACGTGAATTCAAGTTTGAGTCAGGGTACGTACCAGATTGGGGATAGCACTGGCTATTGTAGATCGTGGGGGGCATCCACTTCCCTGGAGCTTTTGGAATTGAATGTTGGCAAACGGCAAAATGAGTCCATAGGATAGATATTCAACTCACGTACAGTGTTCCTTCCTCCTACTTCGCCGTACTGGTTAGCAAAAGGAGATGGAGTGTTGTTCCAAAAATGACCAAAGCCGGATGCAACCGACTGCACGGGGCTTGCAAGCGGCTGATTGTTGGGGTAGCTTCGCTGCAAAGAAAAAACATTATTCACACATCTGGGATGATAACAAGGCTGGTGACTGACATTTATTTGGTGATCGGATACTGAGCCGAGAGTTATTTATTTCAGGGCAGAGTAGAGTGGAAGATCAGAGAATGATTAGTTGGGAATCAATTGGGGTCTTTGATAGTGGGTTTACAGAAACGCACATTGCGGAAATGACTGCGCTGCAATCACCAAAGTCAGTTACTAGAATAAAATGTTGAGAGAGAACAAGACACACGACTCGCGTTGTGATGACTTGAATTGACTTGACCTTGCGACTGGCTGTTACTAGAACCAGTAGCTGGCGATATTAGATGAATATCCGAAAATGGATGTGCCAGACTCTCGGAGAATACCTTGCTCAATTTTTTGGTCAATACTTTGATCACCTACATTCCAACGATTCATTGTCTGACAATCAAATGCGACGAAACTTACGTTCACAGTGGCGTTGAAAACGAAGTCTATAATTGCTCAAGTTCACCTTTGACCACTTCTCATCGCTATATATTCGGTCGTTTGTCGTCCAGAACATTTGTCTCGGGTCGTTGAGAATCATATCAACATCCGCAGTAACTCCCATCCATATTTTGCTTGTCTCAGAGGCGACATAATGGATGGGAGGGTCGTCCTGGCAAGGCTCCCATGGGTACGGCGCCTGCATGTGCGGCGTCAGCTTGCACGAAGTCAACAAGATATTAGCTCTCGTACGTTTGATGTGGTGAACGGAGTCACCACGAGTGTCCGATCATTTACATGCACCCCAACGACCAAACATGGGCGTATCTTGCCTGCTTTCGGGTCAAGCTTGGACTTTTGCTGGCCACCCCAGGTTCGCGTTGTCGTGTTAATTGCCGCGCTCTTATGGTCGCAGTGGATAATTTGTCCAGGAAAAAAATCGCCAGCAGATGTGAAGGCTCGAGACATGTTAAAGATCTCGTGGATGCCAGGGAGAATGGCTGTGGTTAATATAGGTTTTGGGGAGAAATCGATCAATCTCCACACGCTCGCACCCGGAGTCAGACAACACAGTTTACCCGGCAAATTACTGTATTCCCATCTATCGCAAGTAGCACGGAAGTAATTGCGGTGAGAACATGAGGCAACTGTGCCCTAGGCTCATGTCAAAGGTATTAAAACTTGATGATGGTGATCTAGGCGGTGAAAACTCGGTTGATCAGGGTTAGGGTTAATTATCTGTTCTTTGGACCCACAAAGTACGTTTCCCCTGACATTCAGTCATGGAGGACGAACACGAACGTACTCGTGGGCAATAGTCACGCCGTCTGCGGAAGACTCTGTTGCTTATTTTCAGTCCGCATTCGCATCCGCAGCTGCTAGAGAAGTCACTTGTGACGGCTACTTGGCAGTCGTTTTGGAGCGTGAAGGTTCCGAGTTACGCAAACTACTCATGCCTGGCGTCAAAAGATCCTGGATCGCGTACTTGGTTCGGCCCTTTTCCCATCCTTTGCCCGAATTCTACCTTCCAATCGCGCCCAGTACTGTCGGCCCCCGGAGCTCTGTGCAGCCTGGATTCAAGTGGCCTTTCGAGGAATGTGTCATCGACACTGCCAACTTTTTTGCATTCACTCCGGCCTCTGTCGACGGTGTCGGGACTCCTCATACCTTGCCCGGGATATCGCACTTTACTTCTCTTCAATGTGCGAGAGCGACTCGGCCGAACAAATCAGGAGGATGATTGAGCGTCACCCACAGCTTCTGCAGGCGAAGAAGGAAGCAGACGGTTTTGCTGATGACAAGGGCTCGCAGTGGACTACTTTTAGCGCCAAGAGCACCTACATTCAACCAATTCCGGGGCAATTTGTTGCTCCATTAACCATCAGTGCACACGTTTGCTATGATATCGAATCTCTGAAGAACCTCCTCCCCGCTAGTCAGTGCTTCGAAGATGTGAAGGCTATCAAACGGTGGGATTTTTGTGGACGCTGATCGTCAATCACTCATTTTCATCCAGAGTCCGAGCACGGTTTTCGCGACCATCAACAGAGAGAACGATAATTTGGAATATTGAACAGGTAGGCCTCTATCCGGATTTTTTATTCAACTCATTCTGAATCTTAGGCATCCCTCTCGAGTCTACACCTGCCGCTCCAACCCGACATTTCTGACTTGAGCAATCCACCCCTAATTGATTTGTCGAACGAGATAGATTGTCCCCTCAGTCCCGAGCGAATATCGATACCAACGGTGTGGACGGCCGAAGACCTGGAGTTGCTGGAGGACATGGAAAAAGAGTATGATGATGGGGACGATAGTGACGGCTGGGACAATGGCTATCTGCCCGCGATGTCGGAGAAAAAGGTGTTACCCCCGCCTCCATCGTTTGAACCTCATGCCCTTCAAGTCCTGTATTTCGACGTCTATGGGACTCTCATCGTGCGTGTATCATGTATCCAGATTATTCTCCCCCGAATTAATTCATCGGTAGGACAATGAATCCGGAATCTTCGACGCGCTTAAGCCTCTTCTTGCGCAGTCTCCATACCGATTCAACAGGTGGGAAGCTTTGTCATTTTACTTTGAGAGCGAAGTCGAGGTGAAGCGGCGTACTCCGAGTGCACCGTACTCGCAGATCTTGGCCGACTCCTACGCCGACATGGCCCTACGCCTCGGCCTCTCCCTCTCGGTCGGCGAGTCCGCAGTTTTTGCTGCCTCGTCCACCAATTGGCCTCTACTCGACGGGGCCGTGTGGTGTCTCCAAACATTGCACCCGTGGATCCCTGCACTCGTCGGGATCCTCGACGTGGACGAAGACACGGCCCGCCGATCGGCCGCGTTTGCCGCGCTCGCACCCTACCTGGCGCAAATATTCACTTGGGACGCAGGCCATGCCTACAAGCCGGATCTGGCCGCGTTTCACGCGCCGCTGTCGTACTACGACGCGCACGGTGTTCCGCGCGCGCACCGCTGTCTCGTATCAAACGGCCTCCTGCGCGATCTAGAGCCGGCCAGGGAGCTTGGGCTGCCCGCGGCCTGGGTGCGTCTTCCTGGCAGCCTTGCGGCAAATGCGCCTACCGTCGAGTACGCTGCACCTTGTGGAATATTTGTCAACTATTACGATCTATTAGACGCCGTTTTGACTCAACTGGGACTACAGAAAGTTGCGTCTGCTGCATAGTAATAGTCTCTACATGTCTTATCCTCACAATGTATCAAGTAAAATCAATGTATCGCTTTCTACGCACGATGATCCGCGCGCGCCGAGTCATTCATCTCGTCATTCCAAACATCAGTACCCTAGGATGACTATTGTGAATCGTGGTATCCATGAGACGACTACGAACTTCTTCCGAAGCATTTCTGACTCCCACTGCTGTGAAGCCCACGCTTAAAATTCATGAATCTCACGACAAACGCGATGCGAGATTGTCGACAATGGAGCTAAAGCTCATGATATGCGCATGCCATATGTCTTCCATTTCCGCACGCCAATGGCGTCGGCCACCGCCGGGAGCGAGGTATAGCCATGTCATTACATAAAAGCGCGTTCTTTCGGCGCTTTGGTTACAGAACTAAACAAGCGCAAGGGTTGTTTCATGTGGAGGATGAGATATGCGCTGTGCGCATACCCCGATTGATTTTTTGTGAGGCTAGGCCTGGTCTAGTTGTATCTACTGTGCAGTGTAACAGTAATACACGACAATGACTGATATTAGCCACGGGTTGAACAAACTGCAGTGCGCTGCGCCCACAATCTGATTAAGCAATGCCTCGATTGCCTGGCGAAGGATTTTTTGTTGCTAGGTGCTGCAAAAATCGTATAACAGGCGGGAAGGGGGTAAGAAGGAATTCAGAAGACTTTACATTTGCTGACACAAATATGGACTTGACAGCTCGAGTCAGAGTATCCAACTCGGTCCCTTAGGCTTTGGCGCCCCTGTCGAACAGCCACAGAATCAATATCGCGCGTTGCATGTGGGGGAATTGCCATGATTTGACATGAAATGTTTCGAACCGTAGCAGCGCCAGCATCAAAAAGAAGATTTGCTCGATGGATTCGTACATGCATTCGACACATGTAGGTCCTGAGATCCGGAGTCCTGGGGGAACCCGTAATAAATAGACACCGGAACCTAATGTGAGTGACGAAACGGTTGAGTCCCAGTTGGTCTTGAGATTCTTTTGACTTACATTCTGGCCAGGAGTGAATCAAGTTATGGATAAGCCGATGGTAGACCTACCGGAATAACGGTCTCAGACAACAACTTGAACCAATATCATGCGAACGTGTGACTTCATTCATTGAGCACGACCCAAACTCCCCTGGGTTCCGTGGCCTGCATGCTGCACGTGTACGGCTTCTATTTCGGTTCAAATTTCGAAGCGTCGACTATCCGTGCGCGCTTGTCCATTGGTTTTCTGCAGTTGGGGAAGATCCATGTACTGACACAGGTATGTGGATTGTGAAGCCAGACTTCCACGGCCGTGAGCCTGGGCTCGCAGTTGTTCACATAAACTGTCTTCTACGGGGGGCCCACCTTATAGGTGTAGCTGGGAAAGAGTTTGTTCCTGTCCATGATTATGATTCTTTGGACGCATAATCATGGACAGGAACAAACTCTTTCCCAGCTACACCTATAAGGTGCCCCCCGTAGAAGTCATAACAGTCATCCTAGGGCACTGATGTTTGGAATGACGAGATGAATGACTCGGCGCGCGCGGATCATCGTGCGTAGAAAGCGATACATTGATTTTACTTGATACATTGTGAGGATAAGACATGTAGAGACTATTACTATGCAGCAGACGCAACTTTCTGTAGTCCCAGTTGAGTCAAAACGGCGTCTAATAGATCGTAATAGTTGACAAATATTCCACAAGGTGTAGCGTACTCGACGGTAGGCGCATTTGCCGCAAGGCTGCCAGGCAAGCGCAGCCAGGCCGCGGGCAGCCCAAGCTCCCTGGCCGGCTCTAGATCGCGCAGGAGGCCGTTTGATACGAGACAGCGGTGCGCGCGCGGAACACCGTGCGCGTCGTAGTACGACAGCGGCGCGTGAAACGCGGCCAGATCCGGCTTGTAGGCATGGCCTGCGTCCCAAGTGAATATTTGCGCCAGGTAGGGTGCGAGCGCGGCAAACGCGGCCGATCGGCGGGCCGTGTCTTCGTCCACGTCGAGGATCCCGACGAGTGCAGGGATCCACGGGTGCAATGTTTGGAGACACCACACGGCCCCGTCGAGTAGAGGCCAATTGGTGGACGAGGCAGCAAAAACTGCGGACTCGCCGACCGAGAGGGAGAGGCCGAGGCGTAGGGCCATGTCGGCGTAGGAGTCGGCCAAGATCTGCGAGTACGGTGCACTCGGAGTACGCCGCTTCACCTCGACTTCGCTCTCAAAGTAAAATGACAAAGCTTCCCACCTGTTGAATCGGTATGGAGACTGCGCAAGAAGAGGCTTAAGCGCGTCGAAGATTCCGGATTCATTGTCCTACCGATGAATTAATTCGGGGGAGAATAATCTGGATACATGATACACGCACGATGAGAGCCCCATAGACGTCGAAATACAGGACTTGAAGGGCATGGGGTTCAAACGATGGAGGCGGGGGTAACACCTTACTCTCCGACGTCGCGGGCAGATAGCCATTGTCCCAACCGTCACTATCGTCCCATCATCATAATCCTCTTCCATCTCCTCCAGCAACTCCAGATCTTCGACCGTCCACACCGTTGGCATCAATATTCGGTCGGGAGTGAGGGGACGATCTATCTCGGTTGACAAATCAATTAGGAGTGGATTGCTCAAGTCAGAAATGTTGGGTTGGAGCGATAGGTGTAGACTCGAGAGGGATGACTAAGATCCAGAATGAGTTGAATAAATAGAAGCTGGATACAAGCCTACCTGTCCAATATTCCAAACTATGGTTCTTTCCGTCGATGGTCGCGAAAACAGTGCTCGGACTCTGGATGGAAATGAGTGACTGACGATCAGCGTCTAGAAAAATCTCGCCGTTTGATAGCCTTCACACCCTCAAAGCACTGACTGCAGGGAGGAGGTGCTTCAGAGATTCGATATCGTAGGAAACATGTGCGCTGATGTATGCTGGCGCCACAAATTGCCCTGGAATTGGTTTAACGTACGTGCTCTTGTCGCTAAAAGCAGTCCATCGCGAGCCATCATCATCGCCAAAACCGTCTGCTTCCTTCTTAGCTTGCAGAACTTGTGGGCGACGCTCACGTGTCCTCCTGATTTGTTCGGCCGAGTCACTGTCGCGCACTGAAGAGAAGTAAAATGCAATATCCTCGGGCAAGGTATGTGGGGTCCGGACAACGTCGACAGAGGCCGGAGTGAATGCGAAAAAGTTGGCGGTGTCGATGACACATTCCTCGAAAGGCCACTTGAATCCGGGCTGTACAGAGCTCCGGGGGCCGACGGTACTAGGCGCAATTGGAAGGTAGAATTCTGGCAAAGGATGGGATAAAGATTGAACCAAGTACGCTATCCAGGATTTCTTGACGCCAGGCATGACTAGTTTGCGTAACTCGGAACCTTCACGCTCCAAAACGACTGCCAAGTAGCCGTTACAAGCAACTTCTTTAGCAGCTGCAGATGCGAATGCAGACTGAAAATAAGTAACGGAGGCTTCCGCTGATGGCTGACTATTGCCCACGCGTAGCGTTCGTGTTCGTCCTCCATGACTGAGTGCAAGGGGAAACGTACTTCGTGGGTCCAAGAAACAGAAAATTAACCCTAACCCGGGCGGTTATCTGATCGGCCGAGTCACCGCCTACTAGAACATCACCATCATCAATTAATTAATATCTTTGACATGAGCCTAGGGCACAGTTGCCTCATGTCTCCTCATGTTCGCAATTACTTCCGTGCTATCAATTAAATAATATCTCTGAGTCATAAGGCACACAGTTGCCTCATGTCCCCGGGCCGAGTCTCATCACAAGTACTTTTGTGCTGCTTTGCGGTACTAGTAGATGGGAATACAGTAATTTGCCAGTAAACTGTGTTGTGTCTTCAGATCTCAGGTGAGAGCGTGTGGGCCCCATGGCAGATTGATGGATTTTCCCCCAAAACCTATATTAAACTAATCTCGGTTCCAGATGTTAGGGTGTGCCGCTGCGTGCCGGAATCAAACATCAAAATGATGGGGCAGAGGAAATGATGAAAAAGACCCGCAGAAGACCACACCCTAACATCTGGTGCAGCTCGTATAGATAGCATGCCATCGCTTATCTGGTCACATCGGTCACAAACTGTACTCGGACTCAGATTTCGAGAATATGGCTGGAATGGGACCTTAGAGAATTTGGAATCATCTTCAATATAATTTTAGTTAATAATGAAAGAGTCCTACACAAAAAAATCGACAAGAGGCGTGCTTTTAGGAATGACATCAAGAAGTGAACATTTTGCAGACTTCCCCAAAACTTTCCCCAATGCCGCTAGGACGGTGTAATAAAATGCGCGGAGGGATGGGGCACACACTGGTACATCATATAGATCTCCTAGACATGTTTCTGGGCCGATTAAGACGAATAGTCGATTCAATTCAGCAAAGGCAGTGGTCTGATGGAATAGCCAATATTAATTAATTTACGGCAGAGAAAACACCATTATGGGTTCCATTGTGATGGCAAAGTCTTGAGGAATGTACTAGATAAAAATTTGGAGCCCTAGGGTGGAGGGATGAGCAAAAACGAAACAGAGGAAGGGGGCGTGACTCGATCACCTGTTTTGTATACGAACTGCACCAGACGTTATAGGGCAGTCTTCCGCAATCAAATCTCATCAAAACGTCTGCCTTGGATCATTCCGTCGCTTATATATATCCCCAGTGCTCTTGCTGAGACGCGCCCTATAACGTCGGGAATGAGACTAATATTAAACACGTCTATTCTCCATTGATATGACGTTCACTTTGCACATTTATTATCGGCAACACTTTTTGATTAGCGCAACACTTTTCTGACAGCGCAACACTTTTCTGGCAGCGCAACACTTTGGACTTGCCTTATCGGGTCTTTGGCTGATGCGGTGTTCGCTGGCATCAGGCATGTGGGCTTATCTTGCCGTGGCATCTTACACTACACATGGCCAAACTCAGTGCCGCTACGAGCATGCACTGTCCCTTGACCGTCCCGTACCAGCCACATCACTGGTCCATCCATTTTGTGCAAGTCGGCGGTCAAATGATCCCATATTGAGTAATTTGATGGAGCAGTAAGCAATTTATGCTATTTGAAGCAAGGCATGTACTAACCTATTCCAACTTCTATCCCTGGTGTGGCTCGGCATAGCCCTTAATCAACTCAACATAGGCAATGTCAGTATCATTGGGCATCCAAAGATATCGTACAGCCATACTGAAACCGAATCGAAAACTTGCCTGTTTACCGTCCCTGTACTCTTACAATCAATTCAACACAGCCTGTTACGCGTGACCCGAAATACCAGGGTAAATCGCCGTGACAAGGTTGGAAAAATTTGACAAACCTTGTATTTGCAGCGCGAATGCACAGATCGATGCAGATGCCGTGAAATGGCCTAAGGGCCTGATCGGGGTGCACACTTCGTGGGAGCGTCCCAGCCAAAAAACACCAGGTGAGGCTGTGCGATTAGGCCTCGTGACACGGTCTGGATTAATTTTTCAGCTTTCTTCGGCATCCACATCAAACTTCTCTCGACGTTGTCTCCTGCCCTTTTGGCCTCTCCCGCTCATCCCGTCCTCTGCCGCCTTTGTTGACAACAGCTGGAAGTAGCACATCAAAGAGTAATTTATCAGATAAATCATCGTTATTGGCATATTAGAGCCCAGTAATCCAAGGCTGCTCAGGTTTTAAAGACATTTACAGATACAATTTTTTGTCACTGTGGGGTACGACGAGCAGAGGGCTGCTGTCATGCACCACAACATTGATCTGGAACCACCAGCCTTACCTCAGACCGGAGTGACCGATGTGACCTAGGACGCGTAAGTGTTTGGGTGTGGGCGGGAGTCTGCACCCCAATTAGGCCCTAAACTTTTTGTTCATTCCCACCAAGTACTTGCGCACAATGGATGGACCAGTGTTGGACCAGTGAGGTGGCTGGTAGTAGTATGGGACAGTCAAGGGACAGTATGTGCTCGTAGCCGCGTTGAGTTTGGCCATGTGTACACGTAAGATACGGCGGCAAGATCAGCCACGTGCCTGATGCTGGCAGACACCGCATCAGCCGAAGACCCGATAAGGCAAGTCCAAAGTGTTGTGCTGCCAGAAAAGTGTTGCGCTGTCAGAAAAGTGTTGCGCTAATCAAAAAGTGTTGCGCGATAATAAATGTGCAAAGTGAATGTCATACATTGAATCCACGATATCTCTGGCATGTCTCGAGCCTTTACATCTGCCAGTGATTTTTTCCCCGGCAAATCATCCACTGCGACCACAAGAGCACAGCAATCAACATGACAATGTGAACCTGGGGTGGCCAGCAAAAGTCCAAGCTTGACCTGAAAGTAGGCAAGATACGCCCATGTCTGGTTGAGGTGTCTGTAACGGATCGGACACTCGCAGTGACTCCGTTCACCTCATCAAACGTACGAGATCTACAATCATTTTGACTTCGTGCAAGGCTGGCACCGCACATACAGGTGCCATACCTATGGGAGCCTTGTAATGATGACCCTACCATCCATTATTTCGCCTCCGAGACAAGCAAAATATGGATGGGAGTTACTACTGCGGATGTTGACATGATTCTTGATGACCCGGAACAAATGTTCTGTATGGAAGTCGACCGGTAAGGTGGAGAGCATGGGAACCCCGCACCTTTATGTAAGCTATTTTGTGACACCGTTATAACTATACAACACACCTTCAAAGAAATATTATAGATGCTAGGAAATGTGCCTATTAACAATGTTAACACTTCCTAGGAAGCAGAATCTTCAAAAAGGACACCAGTCCAAAGTTATAAGCACTTCTTTCCTTTTTTGGGAAATATGTTCCTACAGCACTTTCCATCCATTCGGTGTGATTTCGGTCAATCGGAATGGAGGATTTGGACTGGTTATATAATCGATCACGTGACCGGCCCGGCAATTCCGGTGCCTCATGGAAACCTCATTGTCGTCGCATTTTCTGCCCTCTTCTCCTCTCCCTTCCATCTGCACCATGCCCAAAGTCAGCAAAGGCAAGAAAGCTAGGCAGAACAATCTCTCAAAGGCCACAGAGGCCCTCACTTTGAAGAGATCTCAGACTAATACCCCTATTCCAGAGGGAACACCAGAAGGACATAGGCCAATCACCCAGAATGCGAGCAGGAACATTGCCTGGAGGAGCTTGTCAGGAATTCTATTATCCTGATAATCATCCCCAAATGCCTGGATGGTTCAAGGGTATGGAGCAAATTTAGAAGAGCGGGGTCTGTTTCATACTGGCTTGTTGGCTCAGTGTCCAGGATTCAAATGTGAAGCAGGAGCAACCAACTGTTGTTGCCGTAGAATTCTCTTCAATCAGCCAGACTTTATCAATCAAAAATCTGCACTTCAGGAACTCATCAAAAGTCATGGTCATATTTGTGACTTCTACCCAAAGTATCACTGTGAACTCAACTTTATTGAAATGTACTGGGGTGCGGCAAAATACATATATCGAAAGAGCCCTAGCACCAAGAATATTGATGAAATGGAAGCAAATGTCAAGAGGTGTCTAGATGAAGTCCCTCAATTGTATATTCTTCGGTTTTCCAATAGGGCAGCCCGATTTACATCAGCTTATTATCTTGGATGCACTGGACAGGATTTGGGTTATGTACAAAAGACATACAAAGATGCTACCTTACAATGCACTAGCAGAGATTAAACAGTCTGTAACTATGTAGTTTTCTGTTCTCTATGAATTACATTTTTTGGCATGGATTTATTGAATTTTTGTTCTCGCGGTCACATCACGCTTTGTCACAGCTTACATAACGGTGCGGTGTTCCCACACTCTCCACCTTACTATAGCAAGATGTCAACCACAAACTTGGAAAATTACCGCATTCGATGTGAACGTTGTCATGCTCGTGAGTCTCGTCCCACTTGATTGTCGGATAATGAACCGGAATGTAGGCGAACAAAGTATTAACCAAAAGATTCAATAAGGTATTCCCTGGCACAATCAGTTTCGGATATTTCACTAATATCACTCCTTGCCAGCTACTAGTTCTGGTAACAGTCAGTGGCAGGGCCAAGTCGATTCATGTGCCTCGTTCTCTCTTAATATTTTATTCTAGTAACTGACTTTGGCGATTGCAGCACAAGCATTCCCGCGATGTGCATTTCTGAAAACCCACCATCGTGGATCCCGACTGACTCCCAACTGGTCATTCTCCGGTTTCCACTCTATTCTGCCTGGAAATCAATTCCTCTCAGTATCCGACCACCAAATAAATGTCTGTCACCAGCTTGTTATCATCCCAGATGTGTGAATAATGTTTTTTCTTTGCAGCGAAGCTACCCCAACAATCAGCCGCTTGCAAGCCCCGTGCAGTCGGTTGCATCCGGCTTTGGTCATTTTTGGAACAACACTCCATCTCCTTTTGCTAACCAGTACAGCGAAGTAGGAGGAAGGAACACTGTACGTGAGTTGAATATGTATCCTATGGACTCATTTTGCCGTTTGCCAACATTCAATTCCAAAAGCGCCAGGGAAGTGGATGCCCCCCACGATCTACAATAGCCAGTGCTATCCCCAATCTGGTATGTACCCTGACTCAAACTTGAATTCACGTATGTTCCCCGGAGTTTCACCAAGTACTAGCATTGACGTCTTCATGCAGCGGGATCACAAGCCAACCAGAATCCCGGATTCAATGCCTGGGCGGGAAGAAGCTTTAACGTTCCACGTGAGTTTAATCGACCCATCCTCCGAGTCTCCAGGACCATAGTACTACCCTGACACACCCGGATCCAGTCAGCAATCATCAGTCCTACAATCCAAACCTGTTGCCGAGCTCCCAGCAACTTCCGGTGCCCTATGGCATGAACTTCAATAAACCCCCAGGCACGTCTAATTATCCCACAAATTTTACTGGTGGTGGAGCAGGATCAGTCAACAATCCGAGTCGTGAGTACAACCATGCTGTCTTTTTCTTCCACCAAAATTTCTATCCCACAGAATGGTCGGAGACCGGTCTCCTGGGCCCTGCATTCTACCCACAAACAAGCCCCCGGCAGCAAACACCCCGCCCACCATCAGCGCAATCTAACCCGAGCACGAACAACCTAGGACTGCCCCCAGCATCATCGGCAATGAGTTCAAGTGGAGGTGCGAGAAACTTCGTACAATTTTCTCCTAATTTACCCCACCCCAAAGCACAAAATATTGTCCCCGTGGGTACCCGTCCTCCTGGGTACCAATGGGATCCTCGTGTCAGGGTATATGTGGCTCTAGATGGGTCACATGCTTGGTGTCTGCGCACAAATACCTGGCAGACTCTTCTGGTGGAGGTGCCAGAAACTGTGTACAATCTTCTCCTAACTTATTCCACCCCAAAGCATAACAAGTGGTTCCCGTGGGCACCGGTCCTCCCGGGTACCAATGGGATCCTCGCTGTTGTATATGTGGCCCCAGATGGGTCTTGGTGTCCGCGCACAAATGCCTTTCAGACTTGGTGACCCACTTCCGGATAATTAGGCCACGAAATCGAGTTCGAAGCATGTATGCGCTGTTGTGCAGTTGTACATTAGAAACAGCATCCTATTCAATCAATATATGTATAATCTAATATGTACTTTATCAGTCAAAGCTCAAGTTCTCGTTTCAGTTTCGATCCAAGCCTTTTCTTCTCATGCAATCGGATAAAAAATCAGGGAAAGCTGAGGGGGTGAAAGGATGGCCCTGAGTGGCCACAAAGCACACCCGGAAATCTTGAATCACGTCCAGCTGATATGAATTACTTACTCGTCCAACAGTTGTGATCTTGTCGTTAGTCACAGTCATCAAACCTCGTCCTTGAACATAGTAGCGTGCCTCCAGATACTCACAAGGCTCACCTGCACTGCACCTGACTACATTGCTCCCCTGAGCCAACAACTGCGGCGACACCCACATGCATTGAGATCCGCCTCCTGCGAAGCACCAGCTTCTGAACGCCAGATCTCGGGAAAGCCCTCCTCGATGAGGACAGTCGCGGCATGCATATGTGAGATGGGCGACATACCGTTTAATGGGTGCACAGGGTTTGAGAAGAACTGTGAGCATCAAAATGCGAGTTCACTCGTCCTCCAAGAACACACACAGCCCATTTCGTGCTGAGAGCGGAGTTGTTGGGAACAACGGGAGATAGACTCGGAAAACAGTTACATAAGAGCTGGCCAACTGGCCAGGGAACTCTCTTGGCGCAAATGAAGCCAAGAAACAGCACAGTAGCGCTTGAGTAGCGCTGGCCTATGGTGAGCGGTGACACCATTGACAAGGAGAGACATGGGGGTGAGAGGGAAAGATGAAGGACACTTGAGAGACTGATCAGGATTGGGAGAGGCAGACAGGGACAAGACAAGGATGGGAATACCAGGAGTGCTTAGTCTCAGCTCCAGACTACTTACATAGGCTCCAGAAGTACTAGTAGCGCTGGACCGCCGGAGATTGAAAAAATTGCAGAGAAAATCATTTGACACTTTGGTCTCAAAGTGTGCTTGCTAGTGGCAACTCCCTTCCTTGAGCCCTGCCAGCACATATATTCGGATCTCTCTCAATCTATTGCATTGGGCCCTGCTGTATCCTGCTTATGCTCTGCGATGCATGCACGCGTTATTCACCACATCGCGGCGCCTTGCCACATATGTCCGCAAACTGATTATCCAGTTGCCTGAAGACAAACAAGATCAGCCCATCATGGAATTCATTTGCCGGTTGATTCCCAATGTTGTCCATCTTGTCATCTTGGGAATCAACGTCAGCTGGAAGACGATCTCGCCAGGTGGAACACGATCTCGCCAGGTCTGGGATCTGCTGTCTTTGGCCTGCTATCTCTTCCATCACCAAAAGTGCGGAAACCTCCTGAGGCCCTTAGAATACCATTAGAAGGGCCAAAAGGTTGTGAAAGGGTACCCTAGACTTGAACAGCCCTTATATGTGCCTCAAAAGGGTCATTGGAATTGACAAGGCCTTCCAAGGGCGTTTGAGGATTGAGTGCCTCACAAGCCCTTTTGGCCCTTGCATGGCCGTCTATGGGCTCCGGCTCTGTTGCACTATATATTCCTTAATTCAAACTCAACCATAGAATAAAAATGAAATCCATTGACGAGCAACTACGAAGTACAATTTGATCTAGGTACAAATCTGTTCGAGAAGCGAGACTAGACAATCAGAAATCATTAGTACACAGGGTATGGAAAGAAGTCGAAAACTCACCGAAGCAATACAGCAATGTACAAGAAGAGTATGATACATGACGGTCTGATAGGCATAATCAGTCTATGAGCTGAGTGAGTTGGAGAGAAACATACTGGGCAAAAGGGAGCATCGGAAGGCCTGAGTAATGGTCAGTGGGTAGTAAGAGCAACAAGCAGGGCACGTACATTGATGATAATGTTTATACAGGTTGACTGAGATTCAAACATTGGTTAGTGCAACCACAAGAATTGATAACAACTTACCGAGACTAAGGATGAGAAATAAGTGAGATTGCGTAGCGAGGGAATAGTATAACTTACGCGCAGTGATTGCTTCAAGTTAATGCTAAAAGATGTCAGTCTGCGGAACACGAATTAGCTACTCACTCACTATTTTTACGATGGGGAAACGACGGTGGAGGTGGCACTCACTTCTGTGGCCATGTCACTGGATTCCGTCGTTGTGGCAACTGGGCCAAAGACTTCTCTAGAATTTTTTAAAAAATGTGAGGCGATATTGACTTAACGGCATGTAGTAGTACATACTTTTGTACCTTTCAAGTGTTTCTATCGCCCAAGGATCACTAGGATCAGCCTCGAAGAGCTCGACGATGTTGTCGAAGAACTTCTCATAGTCGAACCGGCCATCTTTCAGCATCCAGTCAGTTGTCGCAAGCATTGTTCATGCCTGAAGAACTTGATTAAAAAGTAGTTGCAAGACTTTTGGATGCACCATATGTTATAACTGATCATTTGTGGTGATATCTTGAATACACCGTGAGAACGGGCATTGCAAGTGGCAGGTACACCTTTGATAAGTCCGCCGATGGAAGATGACGGGGTAATCCAGATATGCCGGAGGACCTGAAGGAAATGAGCTAAAACAATGAGCAGATTAAATCACATACTCACCTGGACAAGCAGGTCCCCATGTAAAAGCCCTTGCTCTATATTTGTAGGGTTGCATGAATTTTTCTCTTAGAAGCACAATGGGTAATCAAATGTGTTGAGGGGTATAATGCCGTTCAAGAGGCCTTTGAGAGTTCTGAAGTGATTAATAGGTTTGCTAAGCCCAATATATGCACATAGATGAGGACTCACTCGTTAGTTTCGATGGATGCAGTCATTCCAGAGCCAGCGGCCTCTGGGGGAGTTGCTGTGGTGGTGGTGTGGCGACAAAACATGAGAGTGAGATGCATATATGCGCCGATATGATGACTCACTGATTAGACGACACAGACTCGGTGCCAGATTTGGGTACTGGCAGTGTAAAGGTTGTTTCGTGGTACTTTCGTTTGGCAGGAGTGAGAGTTGGAGGCGCAGGTGTGTAGGAGCTGGGGGACGGGTTGTTAGGAGGAGCAGCCAGAGCGGGCATTGTGGTGGTCAGGAACAAAGAGTGCGACTGAGATGCGCTTGGATTTTGAAGGTGGAGTCACAATCACATGCAATGTCATAGGTGTACATGGCACGTCAAATTGGCAAAAAATTAATTTGATTATACAATGATTAAAATCAGTATAAAATACTAAGTCATGGACCAAGTCTAGACGATACTAAAGTGCTTAGAGAGATGGGAGTCAACATGTCACGCCTAGGATCGGGATGCCCGTGAGAGAACAGATCTAGCATTAGAGTGGGCTTGAAAGGCCCTTGGTTGGTGTGCCCAAGGCTTGAAGCTGCTTAACAAGGGGACTTGAGGCTTGTTGCCACCTTGGAAGAGACTTGGAAGATGTGTCCAAACCTCGCCAGTAGTTGCTGGGGGTCATGAGGCCTTCCAACGTTTTGACACTTTTGGTGATGTCCTTCTCTCGATCGACTTCATTTACAGGATATTTTGGACACACTGTACTCCGTGATTCACACGCAGTATCCTCTGTTCGGGTGCTCTCGTTGTACGGTCTAAGTATGGATGCAGACACGATACCTGACATGTTTGAAGCTCCAGTTTCACTCGAGACATTGATAGTCATGTCAAGGGGCCCTGGAGTCACTTCCCCCTGCATGTCCTTGCTTGAGCCACAGGCTCTTGCAGATTTCAAATACCCTGGACTTCTGGAATTGTGGATTGACTTGGACAGCCATAACTATTACCAAGGATTGCTTGTCGCCTGCTCTTCGAGCCTCCAGTGTCTTGTTCTCGATATCTACCCATGCCATGCAAGTTCGAGATGAAAATAATACTCGACCTCAGCTGCTGGAAAGGCTGCTGGTGTGCAACAAAGTCTTGCAGAAGTTCTGCAGCAGCTGTCAGGCAGGTCTGAGGCCCAGTGAGAATGCCGTCGAGCCAGATCGAGGGAGAAGGAGGCAGATAGATGCATCAGCCTTCCATCAATTTTGCTCGAGTAGGATCGAGCCAGCGCGAGCTTCATCATATATTTTGCTTGTTGGACTCATTTGAAGCAAAAAAACTTTGGTAAAAAATATCACTTCTGTCAAATACGACGAGGTCATCATAAATGTTTTTGCCATGTGCCCACCTGTGATTTGGTTGATGCTCGTTTCTCTTTCCTTCTCCCATGTCTCCCTCCGACCCAGTTATTGCCAGTGCAACAGCTCTCCCTCGAAGCTTCTTCCTGCATTCTCTGAGCTTCACAAATGCCCCCCTTGCTACATCTGTTCCTCGGTACTCTTTCCAATGGTGACTTGAGTCCCATTCCTCGCACTGGTCTGTAAATGTAAGATCTTCCAGGCTATATTTAAGTGGCTGAAAATGAACTTCGGGATCCGGGCATCCCTTCCTCAATGAAAGAAGCTTCTACCTCAAGCCTTCCCTAGTCCGTAGCTTTCCGGGTTATGCAAGATCAAGCTCAAGCCTGTGGCGGGTGGATCACGATTTCAAGACGCAAGTTGCCCAAACCAAGTTGTCCAAGTGGTCGGTATGTAATCTACCTTGACTTGTTTCTCATTCTAATTGTCTGCATTGCAGGATTGGACCACGGAATTCATGGAATCTGTCAAATGTGCGTGCAGCTGTATCTTGTTGGTATCTGCGCTAATGCCGTGGCTGTGAAACCTTAGCATATCTGTGCTGTAACATGATGGATCGGACATGGGCAAGGTGGATGACCGGGCCCCACTTCCTCGGCATACAATGGAGGGCGGTGTGGAAGGGTAGGACGGACTGCTCGTCGCCATTCCCCCTTTTCATATCCCCATACGTACTTTACGGTACACCGGTCCCCGGACCGTTTATTTGTTTAGTACGTACACATGTCAATAATTACCTTCTCCCACCCAAACCACCATCTACGACGCGACCAGTGACTTGAGTGCCCCACCGTGAGCACGTCGCCAGTGAACCCCATCTTTCTGCTTCACCCGTACTCCCCGTATCCGGACGACCGACCCATCAATTCTGTCCCCCAGCAGAGAACTCGCTACTGCGACAGCGGAGCAGGAGGGGGAGCGCACAGCAAGCGGGTTTAGTGTCATCTTTCAATACATATAATATATCTCCCTCGTTCTCCCTCGAACAACCACAAGTGAAATTAAATATAAATCAATTGGTTTAGGTATGCTCGATTTCACTCGATCTCGCTTGATATTGCTTGATGCAACATCGAGGGAGAACGAGACATGCTCGAAATTAGCGAGGGAAAACGAGGCTCTCTACCTGCCTCTTTCTCCCTCGATCTGGCTCGACAGCATTCTCACTGGGTCTGAGGGTTGGGTCTAAATGAGGATTGGGAAGCACAATATTTTATGGTTGAGTTTCAAAGACATATAATTGGAACATTTGGTTCAGCAGAGGGCACCAAGAAAATATTATAACACTGTACTTTGGTGTCAATCCACTCTACAATGGCATGAACATTACTGACAACTGAGATTTACATCACTGTTGTTGTTGCAGTCAATGCAGTCAGCATTTGGGTGGAAGATTTGGTCTGTAGAGGGCTCTGAGGGGGATCTATCACTGTTTTGCTTTTGAATCCAGCAGCCAGAAAATACTGCTTGGGGTCCCTTTCAAAGCATATCAGCACCTGAGAATATTTATCATGGAGTTTTGGAGCTTTCTGGAAGCCAAGCTTGGCCAAAGGCGGGCACCAAAAGATGCGTTGTTGAATCTCATTTCATACATAGTCACTCGCAAATCATAAAATTTGACATGTAGACATGGGTATATAAGACTCTACTCCCATGTGATTCACAAGATGGGTGGTTTATACAAAATGAAGCAAAAAAACAGAGGCCACCATGCAAGCCGCCATGCAGGTCTATTTGGAAGCTAATGTTGTTCAAGGAGGACCAAAATTTGCCAAAGACACAATGGTCATTGCATCTGAGACTTGCTTACTTGGGAGTGCTGGAATATGGCAGAATGGACCCAAGGTTTGCCCCTAGGAGGCTACAAACATTTGCTGCCAAAAGAGGCAGGCTTCTATATCAGTAATATTACTCAAGGCACCGCAGAGCCTGGGACCTCTTAGGTAGGTTTCGGTACTACAAAAGAACCCCCCTAAGAGGGGGTTTACATAATGAAATCGGTGTCTCCTTAGGTGCCAACAACTCGTATCGATATCGGACATGGTGCATAGTACACAGCTAGACCGGGAAAGTGGCAGTCACAGTTCGGTGTTTGACCCCCAACATCCGAGAAAGGTGAACAGCACTACTCACTGCAACTTCAAGCTGGCTCGCTCTGCTTCTTATTCGCAGGTCCTTTCAGCGTTGTTTCAGCGCCGCAAGCTCACCTGGGAATTAATAGCAAATATCCTAATCAACAGCTCAGGTTTACATATATATATAAATCCAGTTAATGTTGGAGTCAAAAATGTTTCTTCAAGTTGTCAGGGTCATTCCAATGTTGATCACGTCTAGGTCACTTCTAGGTCCACATAAACGAACTAGGTTTCTGCCGCTGGATGCCGTTGTGAGGCTGCACTATGTTTGCCCACCGTTGCGACATAATCCGCGGTGTAGTCCGACCAGCGACCAGGATCATTCCACCGCACCCTGCGATCGTCTACAACCTAGTTTGCATCGTCCGCCGGCCCCAGAGTCTGACTACGACCGTGTCCGATGAGCAATTACACTGTCCGCTGGTGCCAGGATCATTCCGCCACACTCTGCAATCACCTTCGACCAAGTTCGCATCGTCCGCCGACTCCAGAGTCACTCCACCTACAAGAAACACACCACGAACATTCCCGACATGTCGGACGAAGACATATGCAGTCTGCTGGCTATGGTTCTGCACACTATGAAATCAATCCGCAGGTTCATACAATAATTCCACACAGCTGGGAGGGAGAGCGAGAAGAGGGGGACCTGTTCCCGATCGTCAGAAAGATGAAGTATAAATACCGCTCACTGTATCTGGAGAAAGCATCTCCGAACTCCCCTGATTTCTGCTACTGTCCTAGACCAGAGCGGAAAAGTAGGAACCTGCCAATCTATAGAGTTCACTGGTCACCAGGGGCTCTCTTCTTTACTCATCCTCCATTCTGAACAAGAATAATCCCCGGAAGTGTTGTCCTTTAGGCCCTTCACAAAAACTCTTCAGTCCTCTCCAGGTCCTGAGAGGCACTGTCCACCAACAGATTTTATACCGTGAAGCTCCAAAAGAGCCCCAGTACGGCACCAGTTCTTGGTACAGATCCAATCTGACCCCGAATGACTGTGCAGAAACAAATCAATTACCCAGATCCATTCTCCGCTTCAGATCCTGCCAACAATATTAGCATTTCGAAGTGTGCAGACTCTCCGAGGAGCCACAGTGTCCATTCCATTAAAAAAAGAAACCCTTAGAAAACTACACATCCTTGAAGGCTTATGAAGCGAACCCGCATCGCGACGAAGGCTTTTTAACAGCTCCACCTGTAGAACGGAATTCACCGTCTATCCTCCAAGAAGGCCTGAGATTTGTATCAACATATCCGGTGAAGGATACAGGTCTAGAAAAGGGGCGACCTAGTGCTTCCTACCCGAGTGGAGACAATTCCGCTGTGTACCAGTAGTGCGAAACAAATATTATTGGAGAATCTGGACCCCATCGGACAAATCATGACTATTACACTAACCAACTAACTTTAATCCACACAGGAAATTTTACAAGCACAAAACCAAAGCCCTCCATCACAACTGAGAGCTGTAAACTCTATTCCCTCTAGAGGACGAACACTACTCTACTTGCAAATACTACCCTGCATCTAGTAGAACCGCAGTCCACACCACACCGTGTAAGGCGCACAACGAGGCAATGCCGATCGTGGCATTTTTTCACCTTGGTCCTTGCAGTCTGTTTTGACTCCGTATCCCCGGTGTGTGATGTAATCTTTTTAATGTGTTCTATTGGGGAGCTCGAGCGAAACCTGTGGTCTGCTCTTGTGTTTCCTCTCCCAGTCTCAGATCGGGGTTCGGCTCACTGCGTCCGACTGTACAACTTTGGCACCATCATGTCTTTTTGCTTTGCTTTTAGGATGAGCCGACTTTGTCGGCAGACACCTTGCTTGGTGACCAAAAAATGAGGTAAAACATACGATAAATTTTGGGATGTGGGTAGAGACGGGTGGGATGAAACCTGCCAGTGGAAGAAACCTTACAAACAAGGTAACTTGCAGTCATTGAGCGATCTGTTCTGACTAGCAGTCTCATCCAGCAATATATTTGCACCCAGAGCGCAGCATGCATCAGCAAATTGACAAGTTGTCTTTTCACGTCTTTTACCTCTTTTGTAAGAGGAAAAAGTGATCAAAAGACGAAAAAGATGTAAAGTGATTTAGTCTTTTTTACGCTAGGTCCCTTGGCTTGAGAAAGTGCGAAAGTGCGCAAAAGATATGAAAAAAGTGCCATAAAAGATAAGATAGAAGAGCAGAAAAGAGCCTTTTCAAGCACATATCCTGGGGGAAATCACAATATATTGACAGCATACGGCATAAATTGGGACACATATGTATTATCACGGGCATCAGCACAGTAGGCAACAGAATGAGCATAGCTATCCGATAACTTCCAAATGGATCTGTGAATGCAACGTGGGGCTCTTGTCAAGAAAGGGGATCATATTGCAGTTAAAAACATACTAATCGGAGTTGTTTTCAAGGAGCTTGAAGTCGTCATTAGCGCTCAGCATCGACATCGATAGCCATCTCCACAGGCACGTCATCCCAAATTGCGACAGCTTCTCTGGCAGCAGCAATGATCTTGTTCCACTTGCGGACATCGAGCTTGGCAACAATGATGGCGAGGCTGGACGTACTCAGGACAGTTTTCTTGACACTCTCACTGAATTCTACATGGTCTCCCCAGTTGCTCTTGGAGAAATTGCCGAGTGGGGCTGGGGGAATGACTGGCTCACCCGTCTTCCAGTAGTTGAGCACCCGCTTGATCTGACGGGCCAGTGGTCAATCTACTCCTCAAGAAAATGAATCTGGCATACCACTTGAATTGAAAGGACAAGGGCGCCGGTGGGACAAGTGGAACTAATGCAGGCATCAAAGCCTGTAGGACCGAGCAAGTTCTTCAACATGGTTGCGTTGCAGTGGACTGCAAGGACCCATGAGATGACAAAACTTTGGAAGATGCCCTCGGACAGATAGGTTACCACAGAAAGAACATCAGCAGCGAGAGACGCACCTTGGGGTTGACCTCCCCTGTTTCCAGGTCCTCTGCATATTCACAGTAGTAAAAAACCCGGTTCCTATCATTACCCTTCAGATAGAATGCGACAATGTCTGCAATGTCCTCATGACTCGTGATGTTGTCAGCTAGGAAAGCTATCTTGAGGGCCATAATGGCAGTGGCTGCCAATTTGTGGCACCAGCTATCGAGCTTCGATTCAGACTAATAATAGCGAAGTCAGAAAAGGTGTTGAACAGATGTTGTGACGTACCAGCTTCGTGATGACGAGGACATTGATATGATCAGTAGCGACATCCACTTTGTATTCTGGAAAGACACTGTTCCAGAGCTCGATGATGTCCACAGTGGAGGGATTCTCCCATGCATTGAGGGTTCCAGCGTGTTCAATGAGCACTGGCATGAATTCAGCTTTGAATTGGCGATGGAGGGGCTCAGGCAGGTCGGACAGGGTGATATTGGCCTTTTTAATCCTAGGCTCCGTGCACCTGCGTGAGGACAGCTGGACTAGACCGAGAGCATCGGTGTCGATGATGCCAGCAAAGGAAGTAGCCTGCAAAAGAAACAAAACTAAATAAGATAAGATCAGATCAGAAATCAAGGCATACCTGTGCACGAGCTTCCTTTGCCTTATCAGTACTTGACTCAGCCCATGCTCTCTCTTCTCCATCTTGGCATCCGATGGGATACCACCCATAACACTGGAGTCGCTGCCTGGAGGACCCAACGCCACTGGAGTCATAGCCGCTGCGATCGATGGACATTGCCCAACCTGTCGACCTCGAGCGACTAGTGGCATGGAATTCGTGCATGACTGGTTTCCTGCCTCATTCCCAATCAGCTCGGATCCTACCAATCGGGGCCTTCTTTTGCTTCTTGCTGGACTTGGAGCTGGAAGGCCTTCCATAAATCAATAAAAATTCGTGCTGATAGGCTAGAAATACTTGCTCAGCTGGTGCTTTTCGCTTCGCCAGGGCCTCCCTGATAGACGTACGACCCCCCTGCTTGACGCGCTCCTCGTCAACGGCCTGTCAGAGACTGCCTTTTGTGGGTTTCTTGCTTTGTGCAATCTTGGTGGGTTTGGCCTCTTTGTCTTTGGATGTGTCCATGGGCTCGTTGTCCTCATAGTTGTCCTCATTGTCCTTGTCCAGCTCAAACTTGTCACTGCCTCCTGGCCCATCCGAGACCGGATCGATAGTGTCCCCCAGCACAGCTGCAACTGCAGCTTGTCGAGTAAGTGCTGAGAAGATGAGAGAGTGCAAAAAGCTTACACAAATCTTTATCATCGAGCATGGCTGGCTTTTCTTGTCATGGACGCAGGATCTTCTTCAAGTCCACTGTGGGTGGATGATTGGTGTTCTTATCGCAGGCTTCATCCTCCTGGGTAATCCTATTCTCGATGGCAGCAGCATTTACAATACCTTGACACCGCTTCTCTTCTGCCTCCCGCTTCTGATCTTCTTTGGGCACCTTCTCCCTCTGGACCTTGTCTGTCGATCATTTGGGCTTTGCCATGTCTGGAAGCCCCAGATTTTTGCTTGGTTGGGACGAAGGCTCATTGGAAGTTTGGGCATCGCAGCAGCAGTGGCCTTTTTAGCAGCCTTGGCAGAGCCTTTGGGGGGCATGGTGAGAGTGGGGTTAAGGTATGTTTGGATATGGTGTGACTCTGTTACATGCATGCAAAATGTGTGTACTCATGTATATATAGTCCGGGAAGCCTATGACAGATTAACCTGTCATAGTGGCCTTTTGGCTCAGTTGGTAACAATGCTAGCTCATGGGCACGTTATGTAACAGACTCGAATAATATTATTCCAAAGTCAGGACCGGGCAATTGTGCCATCCACATGACTTCTTATCAGCTCAATATACTGGCATCGGTTCTTTGCCGAAGTCCATTCCTCAGTAATGTCTTCACATAGAAAATTCACTTCTGCCTCTTTTGTGTGCCCTGAGTACAGAAAACTCTGCAAATCAGCGGGTGGTCTGACCCAGCATCATGACAAACATGTGTCCCTTCCAACTGTGTGCTGTGGCCCACCTGCGGGTACCCATGGTCATGAGGACGGCCCCTCCGATGCTCCCCCTCCCGCTAACAATGGTGCCTTTGATCCCAATCCCAGTCCACCTCCATCTCCAGGCCCAGAGCCAGCGCAGTCACCTCCTCCACATCCGACTGTGCCTCCTGCTCAGCGTGGGACAACCGTACACAGACATCTGATCTTAGATGGTGCGCTGCAAACAAAAATTATGATATCATGAGAGGCTAATTTATATTCAGGTACTCCCTGCGACATCAATGGACACGACCTTCCACCAGGAGCCCTTCCACCTCCTTGGGACGACCGAGCACCCAATGACTACTCCCCCTTGGAAAGTCGCGCACAATTTGAGTTTGCCGAATTCTTATACACCCAGCAAGAAATGTTGACCAAGGGGGTGGATCGTCTCGCACAACTCCTTACGGCCCTTTATCAGGGAACCGACCCACCATTTGCTGATCACAAGGATCTATATACCACGATTGACTCGATACAGCAGGGTGATATTCCGTGGGAGTCGTTCTCGGTTAAATATACAGGTCCTGTTCCTGAGACCCGCGAAGTTCCTGTCTGGATGACAGAAACTTTCGAAGTCTGGTTTCACTCGCCACTGGCAATCTTTGAGAAGCAGCTTGCAAATCCGGATTTCAAAGATGAAATGGACTGGGCTCCAAAGCGCATCTTCAAGAAAGGGAAGTGTCAGTTCACGGATTTCTTTTCGAGAAATTGGGTTTGGGAACAGGCGGTACTTTGTTAATTTTTTGTAACTAAATACTGGCTCACTTTGGGTAGGATAAAATCACCGCAAACAACCCTGAATCCCATGGCACTATGTTCGTTCCTGGTATATTTGGAAGCGACAAGACTACTGTGTCAGTTGGCATGGGTAATACTGAGTTCTATCCATTCTACGGTGGTATCGGAAACATACACAACTCCACGTGCAGAGCGCATCGCAAGGGCCTATCTGTCATGGCCTTCTTGTCCATTCCCAAAAGTATGTCAAGCTTATTTCGCTTTTACTGTATTAAAGTCATCAACATATTTTTCCCTAGCTACATGGCAGCATGCGGGGAGTAAAGAGTTCCGCAAATTTCGTCGGCAGCTCTTCCATTCGTCCATTCGCCAGATTCTTCAGCCGCTCAAGCCTTATATGAAGCAGCCTCGCATCACACGATGTGCCGACGGCCACTTCAGGCATGCAATTTATGGACTTGGACCGTTGCAGATTATCCAGAACAAGTGCTTCTAACTTGTAGCATTCAGGGATATTGTCCTCGGTACGTCCACTGAGACTCTCAGATGTTGTTTTGACTCAATTATGCCAGGTGTCTCTCACCCGCACATGACCTTGATAGGGCTAGTGCACGTCGATGCACTGAGCACACCGAGGTTCTGTTGGAGGGCTCGACGCTCAAGGAGCTCTGGGATGACTTTGGCATTGTCAGAGATATTGTTGTGCATCTTTTGCGCCAGGTTGTCTTGTTCTGTACTAACCTTCATTCTCAAAGCCCTTCACTACCGATTTCCTGCGCGCTGATATTCACAAATTAATTTTGATGGACCTCTTGCACCAAATCCTCAAAGGAACCTTCAAAGATCATGTTGTCGATTGGGTAGAGATTATATACGAGGTGTGCACGAGAAGGCAGAGGCTGATCGGATATTAGCAGATATAGATCGGCAGTATATATCTCTCCCAGTCTGTTCGCAATACATCACTGAATGTCCGCCGCTAGTATCACCATCACACTGCCATGTCCAGGACTCAAGCAGTTCCCTGTCAGTCGGGGCTTCAAGCAATGGACAGGAAATGATTCCAAGGGCCTCATGAAGGTATCTACCTTGTTATTCTTGCAGCCTGGATATGAGGGTGGTTTTAAATCAATCTCTAGGTCTATTTGCGCCATCGCAGGCCACGTTCCTAGTCAAATGGTGCAGGCCGTTCGCGATCTGAGTGAATTTTGCTACCTCGTACTCCGCTCGGTAATCGATGAGGACACACTTGTCGCTATCAATGCAGCTGTCACTAGTTTTCATGTAAACCATGAAATATTCCAGGATGTTTGGCCCAAGGGATTTTCACTTCCCTGGCAACACTCCATGGTCCACTACTGGCCACTGATCCCATGCTTCTCACCCGTCATTGGGCCTGAGCGATGAATTGATGGCCTTGGTGATGGCTGTGATGGGAACTACTGTTTTTAAAAAAAATGTAGCTGGACATACATGGACATTGAAGGTGAACAACAGTCCTCTTGGCCAATTTTTGTAAAAGACACAGTGCTTTCTGTGTAAAATATGCTGGATTAGTCCGCGCACACAAGATAGGCATGGCATATTGCCTAGAAGGAAAACTGCATATGCATAGTACATGTTGCATAGAGTCAGACCAAGAAACCAAAACCGAACATCTGTCCATCCCACCCAGCCCCCACATTGGCTCGCAATTGCTCATTCAATCTTCCATCTGGTCGCCACCATCCTCTGTGTCCTCTAGGTCAGTTTCTTCCTCCTCACCCAAGTTTCGCCTTCCCTTGTCAGCGCTCTCAGAAGGAAGTCCAGCAAGCTTATCCTCCATCAGAATATTGTACTGAACAAGCACATCATTGCCGTACTTTACCATGAAATCCTTTGCATTCATCCTGTACCAGTCCTTGTGATGTTCAGTGGTGCAGAACTGGGGAAGTGGAAAAGCAACTCCAGTGTTGACATACATGGCCTTCTCGTGAAGGTCCAACTCCTCGTTGTAAAACTGTGGAGTCCAGAAGTCGATGGGAACACCAACGGGAAGAACTCGGGAAAGGGCAGAGGATGTAGGTGGGCTGGCAAGGGTGCGACTTTCTGGTTCCCTGAAAACATTGAGAAAATGGTGAAACATTTTGGAAAATTTGGTATATACCTCTTCTTGGTTGGACTGCGCTCAAGTCTCCTCGCAATCTTCTGATCCTGGTCCCCAAAGAAGGTGGTGACAACTGGATTGCAACCCTCCTTGGTGTGAACGAGGAGCCCTCCATCAGGAAAAACCTACTTTCTGAATCTGGGCCAAATTGCGCAAATTTGGCAAACTAGTACTAAGCAAAGCTAGCCGACACAAATGATGCTAAACAATCCAAATGACAGCTGAATTCTGTCAATCTGAACACATTTGAAAGTGCTGCCATAGAATTTTGCCATCTTTTGAGCAGGTTTGCACATAGTGCTATTCAAGCTTCAATACAAGTATGGAATGAGCTCTACCATGGAGCAACAACTCAGGGATCCAATCTGAACCCTTGCCAGCACCACAATGCCTAATCATTCCCAAAGAGCCTCACTGTGCATCGACTTCCGTCATGTCTACGCCGCCACATTGTCCAGCATCAAACTGTGTCAACATTTGCCACTCAAGGCAAACCTGCTCACAGGGGCATCAAGGAGGGTGCTGGCTGTGGAAGATCAGGGAAGTCTGGTTTCGTCCATGAGGTGAGGTCGCAATAGGCAGAAAGAGTTTGGAGCGAGCAATGTTGAAATGAATTGCTTCTAAGTCCATTTCAAAGTCCGACTCCGACGGGACAAGTCATCAATCCATTGAGTCACAACTATACAGGTGAACCAAACAATCGTCCACATTGGACACGGTTCTGTCGTTGACCCCTACTCTATCCATGGAGTCTTCTGCATTCCCTCGTCTGTCCACCAAGTGACCCTTATTTGCTGCTCTCCTCATGGCCCACCTGTGTCTTTTAGTCATATTCTTGTCTTCCACTTTGCTCATTCCCCTTCTAGTTACTTTCCCTCTCAGGTTTTTCGGACGCTGGCATTGTGACTGGATTCTTTATACACGAGCGCAGTGTAAGCCTTTTTGAGTTCTGTATGTGATCTTTTCTAACCGTCGAGGTCGCGCGGTGCGAGCCACAGCATGACGGGCAGCGTGAGGCCATAGCTGTACATGAGTGTAACAGCGATGGATAGCAGGGGCCACAGTCATTGTATTTTGGTATGCAGAGACCCTGCGCTGGGTGTTCGTCAGCATTGCATTCTCAAGGTACTTCCTGGTCTGCAACATCTACCCCATCCTCTCTGTGTGTCTCCCTCTCTCACCTGCACCCTGCTGATTTCTTTGCCCAGGCCGAGGCAAAGGCAAAGCGTCTCCTCCTCCTCATCATTGCCGCCCTGCACGCCACGCTCACAATCACGTCCCAGGTGCACTGTGAGGTGGGGATTGGTGCCCAGAAGGAGCTGCATGAGGTGTGGTCGTGGTATGAGAAGGTCGCTGTTTTCCATATCTTTTCTGCCGCATCTCACATCCCTGCTTCCCAGGCCTCCGAACACGGCAATGCGGATGCCACCCAGCATCTGCGTGCGCTCTTGCAGGCCACCCCGCAAGCCCTCTCGCACATCGAGCACAACACAATCACGGAGGACAAGCTCTTGCGCAAGTGCATGCAGGTGAAGCAGCGCAGCAACACAATGTTCAAGGCCGCGCCACAGAAGCAGCAGCAGCCCCCGCAGGCGCAGTCGTACCACGTGCCGCCGCTGTCGTACGCTTGCCACGGCCCCCCACCAGAAGTGCAGCCCCAGCCCGATCCACGCAGGTGCCCCGATGGCTGTGCAGTGATGGAGCTCGTGTGCAAGAGCTTGCTCGTGGACGCGGGGCACTACTGGCAGGGCAGCATGGGTGCTGCGGTGTTCGACTACCGCGCAGGGTATGGCAGCCTGCCGCCCATGCATGCAAACGCAAATGGGGTCCCCAACCGTGGGCACATGTTGCCCGTTGTGGAGCACCCATGCGACAACATCCTGCTGCCTGCGCAGCACCCACTGCCAGCGCACGACAACGCCTTGCCCCCCGCACAGCAGTGCCTGTGCAGGCGCACCAGGCGAGTAGGCTGCCGGTGCATGAGGGGGCATGCCGCCGCAGGGGGGCAGGTGCAGTACGTGTTGTCCAACAACGGGCAGGCTAGGGGGGTGGGATGCAGGCATGCCACCTGCATGTCGTGTGAGCACCGGCAATGAAGTCATTGTGAACAGCCCTTATGCAAGCGGCGGTGGGCTGGCGATGTTTGCGGAGATGGGGTTCACAGACGCGACAGGTGGTAGGTAACCGAGCATGAGACAGATCCCGGCAACTGTTACATTCAGTATTACTCTTTGTACTCTATGTAGTCTCAATACTATCCTTTTTTTGCTGTTTTATGTGTATTGTGATGTGAATTGAGCAACAGGATCAGCACAAACCCTTCCCAAATTGCATACGGATTGATCCAAATTTTGCCAAATCATGGATGCACAATCGGGTTTGGCAGGAAACCTAAATTTAGCATTTGTGTTATTTGGGTCAAATTTTGGCTGAATTTTGTTGGATTTGTCGAATCTGACCAAATTGTCATAGATTCGGGAAAGAGATTTTTCCTGATGTCTCTTCTTCCTTGCATCACCCCCCGTGGGGCGCTCGTCATTGGAATGAGCGGCCTCCACCTTGACCAGTCAAAGAATCGGCTTTCGGTAGCACATTGACTTGACTTCCTTGTAACACCTGTCACAAAGCTGTTGGAGTTGCATAATTAATCAAGGATATAAGTCGAAAAACATATGGCCTACCCGTGCACAACGCTTCTCTGCATTCAATTTCCCTAGAGCCTTTCCAAGACTCCCGGGCGAGTTAAACTCCTTCCGACTGTTTGTCTTGATCGTGAACACAAAGTTATTGTACATCTCCGCAAGGAGGTGATAATCGCCGGCAACGGTGGTTGAATCCCCGAGTGCGGTGTACCTGTACCACGAGACAAGGAAGCTGAAGGTGGACACAGTGAGATGTCGGTGCAGCTGATTGTATGTGAAGTGGGTGGGACCAAAGACATCTGGATGAAATGTTTTGAGCCCCACACAGGTGACAGGGCCAAAAACGAAGGTGATGTGCTCAGCTGGAATCATCGCAATATCTTTGGCAATCTGGCCGTACACACCAGGCTTGTCCAAACCCTCCCCCTTCGCAAGCACCTTCATGTCTTTGATGAGCCGTTCTGCATGTTTGACTGCGTCTCAGTTCGGTTTCTTGACTTCAGAAATAATTGCCCTCATATGTGCTTCCATGTCATCGACATTGTCAAATCGCATATCGTAGTGGTCAATGTAGTCGTCTGCCGGTTCCAGGACCGCATCAGCAGTCAACAGACTGCAGGCCATGTGAATGTGGCGCTGAAATGCACGCTAAAAATGGTCGGCTCAAGTCCAGTGCACGGAAAAATAGTACACACACCTGAGTGGTCTTTGCCTCGTCTGTAACATCATCCGGAGCAATTCCATGAGGATTCCTCCGAGGTCCACCACCACCACTATCGTTCTCAGGAACATCATTATTTTCCGCCCCACCTGCTGCACCGCCCCCGCTACCACCAGCACTGGGAGCCTGCCCAGATGAAGCTGAAGCAGCTGGCTGTTTCCCATGTGCTGTTTTGCTGCGATGTTTCTTTGTCTTTGACGTGGGGGTACCCGCATTGCTAGACTTGGTCTTTCTGGCCGAATCACCCATGGTTATAGTGTGGGAGGTTGAAATAGTAGAAGATGATGAGATGTTTGTTGAATACAAGTCTCCAGGTCCAGGTGTAACTCGAAGCAAGGAAGTACGAGCACAAAGAACTTCACATGCAATATAATTATGGAACCTGGGCCGGTGCATCGTGGCTGCAGATTGTTAACCTGATCTGGCTCAGGGATCAAATGCCACACCGAAGGCATGGTGACTGTCTCTGGCACACCTGTCAGATGCTGCGCATATGTGTGTTGGATGCCACTAGCACGCCGTTATGGCAAGTGCCATTTAGTTTTCTGCCTGTGTAAGCACTCCTGGTATTCCCATCCTTGTCTTGTCCCTGTCTGTCTCTCCTAACCCTGATCAGTCTCTCAAGTGTCCTTCATCTTTCCCTCTCACCCCCATGTCTCTCCTCGTCAATGGTGTCACCGCTCACCGTAGGCCAGCGCTACTCAAGTGCTACTGTGTTGTTTCTTGGCTTCATTTGCACCAAGAGAGTTCCCTGGCCAGTTGGCCGGCTCTTATGTGACTGCTTTCCGAGTCTATCTCCTGTTGTTCCCAATGACTCCGCTCTCGGCACGAAATGGGCTGTGTGTGTTCTTGGAGGACGAGTGAACTTGCATTTTGATGCTCATGAGTTCTTCTCAAGCCCTGTGCACCCATTAAACGATATGTCACCCATCTCACATATGCACAACGCAACCATCCTTGTTGAGCATGTGGCTGGAGGGCTTTCCCAAGATCTGGCCATCAGAAGCTGGTGCTTCACAGGAGGCGGATGTCAATGTGCATGGGTGTCACCTGCAGTTGTTGGCTCAGGGGAGCGATGCAGTCAGGTGCAGCACAGGTGAGCCACGTGAGTTTCTGGAGACACGCTACTACATTCAAGGACGAGGTTTGATGACTGTGACTAACAACAAGATCACAACTGTTGGACGAGTAAGTAATTCATATCAGCTGGACGCAATTCAAGATTTCCGGGTGTGCTTTGGGGCCGCTCAGGCCTCCTTTCACCCCCTCAGCTTTCCCTGATTTTTTATCCGATTGCATGAGAAGAAAAGCCTCGGATCGAAACTGAAACGAGAACTTGAGCTTTGACTGATAAAGTACATATTAAATTATACATATATCATAGAATAGGATGCTGTTTCTAATGTACAACTGCACAACAGCGCATACATGCTTCGAACTCGATTTTGTAGCCTAATTATCCGGAAGTGGGTTGCCTAGTCCGCAAGGCATTTGTGCACGGACACCAAGACCCATCTGGGGCCACATATACAACAGCGAGGATCCCATTGTTACCTGGGAGGACTGGTACCCACTTGTTATGCTTTGGGGTGGAATAAGTTAGGAGAAGATTGTACACAGTTTCTCGTACCTCCACCAGAAGAGTCTGCCAGGTATTTGTGCGTGGACACCAAGCATGTGACCCATCCAGAGCCACATATACCCCGACGCGAGGATCCCATTGCTACCCAGGAGGACGGGTACCCACGGGGACAATATTTTGTGCTTTGGGGTGGGGTAAATTAGGAGAAAATTGTACGAAGTTTCTCGCACCTCCACTTGAACTCATTGCTGATGACGCTGGGGGCAGTCCTAGGTCATCCGTGCTCAGGTTAGATTGCGCTGGCGGTGGGCATGGTGTTTGCTGCCGGGAGCTCGTTTGTGGGTAGAATGCAGGGCCCGGGACACTGGTCTGTGACCATTCTGTGGGATAGAAATTTTGGTGGAAGAAAAAGACAGCATCGTTGTACTCACGACTTGGATTGGTGACTGATCCTGCTCCACCACCAGCAAAATTTGTGGGATAATTGGACGTGCCTGGGGGTTTGTTGAAGTTCATGCCATAGGGCACCGGAAGTTGCTGGGAACTCGGCAACAGGTTTGGATTGTAGGACTGATGATTGATGACTGGATCTGGTGTGTCAGGGTAGTACTATGGTCCTGGAGACTCGGAGGATGGGTCGATTAAACTCACGTGGAACGTTTAAGCCTCTTCCTGCCCAGGCATTGAATCCGGGATTTTGGTTGGCTTGTGATCCCACTGCATAAAGACGTCAACACTAGTACTTGATGAAACTCTGGGGAACATACATGAATTCAAGTTTGAGTCAGGGTACGTACCAGATTGGGGATAGGACTGGCTATTGTAGATCGTGGGGGGCATCCACTTCCCTGGCGCTTTTGGAATTGAATGTTGGCAAACGGCAAAATGAGTCCATAGGATACATATTCAACTCACGCACAGTGTTCCTTCCTACTTCTTTGCTGTACTGTTTAGCAAAAGGAGATGGAGTGTCGTTCCAGAAATGACCAAAGCTGGATGCAATTGACTCTGCAGGGCTTGCAATCAGTTGATTGTTTGGGTAACTTCGCTGCAAAGAAAAAACTTCATTCACACATCTGGGATGATAACAAGGCTGGTGACTGATGTTTATCTGGTGGTCAGATACTGAGCCGAGAGGGATTGATTTCAGAAACGCACATTGCGGAAATCCTTGCGCTGCAATCGCCAAAGTCAGTTACTAGAATAAAATGTTGAGAGAGAATGAGACACACGACTCACGTTGGGATGACTCGGATTGACTCGACCTTGCAACTGGCTGTTACCAGACCCAGTAGCTGGCAACGAATAATATTAGATGAATATCCGAACTGAATGTGCCAGAGAATACCTTCTTCAATTTTTTGGTCAATACTTTGATCTCCTACATTCCAACGATTAATTAATTGACAATCAACTTCGATGAAACTTATGGTCACAGCGACGTTGAAAACAAAGTCGATAATTCTCCAAGTTCACTTTTGACCACTTCTCATCACTATATATTCGGTCCTTTGTAGTCCAGAACATTTGTTCTGGGTCCTTGAGATTCATGTCAACAACCGCAGTAACTCCCATCCATATTTTGCTTGTCTCGGAGGCGACATAATGGATGGCAGGGTCATCCTGACAAGGCTCCCATGGGTACGGCCCCTGTATGTGCAGTGTCAGCTTGCGCGAAGTCAAAATAATAGTAGATCTCGTACGTTTGATGTGGTGAACGGAGTCACCACGAGTTTCCAATCCTTTAGAGTTACTACGGCAGCAGATTTGGATTTGGATTTGATCGGATTTAGAGCTGGTCCTGTTATGTAAATCACGGCTGAATCAGCCATCAGGGAAAACAACAAACCTCTGGACACCGTTGACACAACATCGTCGCTCATCGGCGGCGACAACGAGCTCTTTCAACTTGCTTCCAACGAGCCAATGCTCACATTTGAATGACCGGGTTTCTTCAAAACGATGTATTTAGTAGTTGCAACACTTTTGCTCAGCTAGTCTGCTGCAACAAGGTCACCGAATTCAAGCGCGGATGAGGCGGGAAGGGGCGGGGACAGCGGGACAACGCCGACGAAACGATGAGCTGGCACTCCGGTAGACCAGTCCAGACGTGGGTGACTGATGGAAGTCACTGTCAGTCACCCTCAAATCCAAATCCGATCAAATCCAGCCAAAATCCAAATCCAAATCTGCTGCCGTAGTAACTCTTACAGACACCTCAATGACCAAACATGGGTGTATCTTGCCTACTTTCGGGTCAAGCTTGGACTTTTGCTGACCACCCCAGGTTCGGGTTGTCGTGTTGATTGCTGCGCTCTTATGGTCCAGTGGATGATTTGTCTGGGAAAAAATCGCTGGTGGATGTGAATGATCGAGACATGTTAAAGATATTGCAGATTCAAGGGAGCTCCCAGAGAATAGCCGTGTTTAATATAGGTTTGGGAAGAAATCCATCAATCTGCCATGAGATCTCAAGGGAGTCAGATAACACAGTTTACCCACAGACCACTGTCCTCCCATCTACTGCCGCAAAGCAGCGCAGAAGTCCTTGCCATGATGAGAACATGAGGCCTAGTACATCGGGCTTTTAACATTTTACTTGCCGGCGCTTGTACGAGCTCGTACGGGCATCAAAAGTCCCACAAGCCACAAGCCCGCAAGCTATGTCCTCTTACCAACAAGTTGGATGATTTTTTTTTTTTTCAGTGGGTGCATTGGCATCTACATTAGGAAAATCTGAAATGCTATGAAGTACCAGTGGCAGCTTTCTTGGTCTTTGATTGTCTATGATGGTCTTTGAAGTTGCCCCTGATGTTTATGATGGTCTATGTTGGTCTATAGTGGGCTGCAGATCTGACCTCCAGCCGACCTCCAGTCTATGTTGGTCTTTCAGTTATGTATTTAATAAGTTGAATTCTAGACTTTTCTGAGTGGTATCGGTCTGATTCGGATGGTGACCGCTCATGCTCTGACAGCCCGTCTGGTGTCAGAAGCTCCATGGGATGCTGGGATGCATATGGCCATGATGGCTGAATGACCGGCTCTGGAGTGACGAGTCAGTTCTGGGCCCTGGCCAATTGAAAAACTGCCCACCTTGAGGCTTGCAGGCTACGGCAACTTGCAGGTTTGAACATTTATTGAGGGACATGGTATTAACTTGAGAGTTGTTATGGTTTGGCTGGTGAACCTAAGCCTGAGTTGTAACCAGACCAAAACCAGACTGTTGTACTTAACACAAGTCCCTGAGGCCAATCAAGACCAGCCCTAAACGATGTTACGCGATACACCACGTCGTTGCCTGTCATCGCGTATGCGGCTGGCAGCACGTGAGTGTAAAAAAGTGGTTCGTTTTGATAGAACCACAACAATGTCAAACACCTTTCTTCCTTTCCCCCCCTTTCCCCCACTTTGTCTTGCACTTATCCCCCTTTCCCTGCCCGTATCTCCTTCACCCGCCATCCCACCCATGCTGCACGCACCTACAGTATATTCCTAGTCACTTTCCCTTTGACTTCGGCTCTTGATCACCCGTTCCTTCGTCACGATCAAGGTCCGCGACGTCCGTCGTTGCTGTTCTTGGCTGCCATCACCTGTACATCTTCCCAACAAACACCTCACTGTCTCGTCCACACCACCGTCATCCAGTCCCCACACTGTTTGCCTATGTTCCACGCCGGCGATTGTCGGCCGTATCCCACATGACCTGTCTGTCTTCCCTAGCCGCTGTCCCGGTTATCCCCTCTCTTCCGCTGTCTTCCGCTGTCCCAAGTCACTCAGCACTGTCAAGATACCTCAATTCTTGTACATGCTCTCAATTCTCTCTCGTGGCTCAATTCCACTCCAAGCTATCCTCATCGTCAAGCCCCCAAGACCTCAAGAGACCTCACGAATTCAATCCTCCAAGTTCTTGAAACTACTTCAAAGTTCAATTTTCAAGATCGCAAACCCTATTCTGTGTTATACTTGGCTTGCTGTGCTGTTTTTCAAGCTTTTCACAGTGTCTTTCCAAGTCCCCGCAATATTATTCAAGTCCTCGTAATATTGTCTATTCACGTGAGTACGATCTTTGGGTTGTCCAGTTATTTTGCTGTATGTACCTGCTGTCGTCGTGTACTTTGGAATTTATTCAGTTATTCTTCTCCGATTTACTGCCAATGAATAAGTGGAAAGCTGGGAACTATACGATCTATGTTGTCTATGCTGTCACTGGAACTATATAGACACGGTGCAGTTCCTAGTGTCTATGGTGGTCTATGAAGCAAGACCCCCCCCCCCCCCCCCTCCCACTTGTTTATCATAGACATGGCTCATCTATGGTCACTATCACTGCTTTCTTGGTCTTTCTGGGTCTATGTAGCAACTTCAGATTTTCCTGATGTAGTTATCATTTCTGCACACTGGTTGAACATTTCAAGTTTTTCGGTGAAAAAATTGGTGAAAAATATTTTGAATTTTACAGAAATTTTTCACTGAAAAAGTAGGTGAAAAACTTAAAACATTTTCATCACTTTTTTGACTCAGAATCAAAGTGAAAAATGTGAAACAAAATTCATAGTTTCTTTGAAAAGATTTTCACCAGTAATTCATACACATTTGCAGGCGAAAATTGTGGTGAAAAATTTAAAACTTAAAGTTTTAAACTTAAAGTTTTAAATTTTTCACCACAATTTTCGCCTGCAAAAAAGATGATAAAATGTGTGAAAAATGTTTGATAAAACTGATGTAAAATTGGAAAAGCAAATTGCAAGTTTCTAAACATTTTTCAAAATCTTTATTTCACATTTTTCACTGACAAACATGGTGAAAAATTTATATTATTTCTTACCAAGTTTTCAGTATAAATCATTTATTGAACATTTCAAGTTTTTCAGTGCAAATATCTGTGAAGAATGTTTTGAATTTTTCAAACTTTTCTCACCAAAAACTTGTGTGAAAAATTTGAAACTTTTGAGGTGAAAAATTTGAAACAAAATCTTTTAAATTTTCCACACAGTTTTTTGGTGAAGAATTTCAAGTTTTTCAGTGCAAATATTTGTAAAAAATGTTTTGACTTTTTCAAACTTTTTTGACCATAAACCTACGTGAAAATTTTGAAAATTTTATATATACTTCAGGGTGAAAATTTGAAATGTTTTGAATGTTCTGTGTACTTTGTTGACAGTGCTGGTGGAGTGATGGTCATGGCTGGGGCCCAACTCTGCTGTATGATGATGATGCCTGCCCACTCTGCAGCCTCTGGGAGTAAGTTCATGAGGTAGGATAGCTTGTAGGTGGATTTCAGTCCTCTGCATTCATTTCTGGTCTAACTGGGCCTATGCCACTCACTGTTCTCACACAGATTTAAAATTCGAGGCTAAAAGCAAGGAAAATGGCTGTTTCAATAAGTACTTGTCAACAGCCAGTCCTTTCCTTGGCAGATTTTGGGTCTGAGACACATTTTAGGTGCATTTCAGTCCCCTGCATTCATTTCTGCTCCAACTGGGCCTATGCCACCCACTGTTCACACACAGATTTAAAATCCAAGGCTAAAATCAGAGAAAATGACTGTTTTAATCAGTACTTCATTCATGGCCAGTCCATTCTTGGGTGGATTTTGGTTCTGAGGTGCATTTTAGGTGCATGTCAGCCCCCTGCATTCATTTCTGGTTCAACTGTGCCCATGCCACTCACTGTTCTCATATGGATTTAAAATCTGAGCCTGAAATCAGGGAAAATGGCTGTTTCAGTGAGTACTTGGTCTGCAGCCAGTCCTTTCCTTAGCGGATTTTGGGTCTGAGCTGCATTTTGGGTGCATTTCAGTACCCTGCATTTATTTCTGGTCCAACTGAGCCCATGCCACTCACTGTTCTCACACAGATTTAAAATCCGAGGCTAAAATCAGAGAAAATGGCTGTTTTAATCAGTACTTGGTCTGCAGCCAGTCCATTCTTGGGCGAATTTTGGTTCTGAGGTGCATTTTAGGTGTAGGTTAGGCTCCTGCATTCATTTCTGGTCCAAGTTGTGCCCATGCCACTCACCGTCCTGACACAGATTTAAAATCTGCACCTGAAATCAAGGAAAATGGCTGTTTAAATGAGTACTTAGTCTGCAGCCAGTCCATTGTTGGGTGGATTTTGGTTCTGAGGTGCATTTTAGGTGGATTTCAGTCCCTTGCATTCATTTATGGTCCAACTGAGCCCATTCTATGCAATGTGTCCATTCCTGGACAGACTTTGGGTCTGAGGCACATTTTAGGTGCATTTAAGTCCCCTGCATTCATTTCTGGTCCAACTGACCCCATGCCACCTAGTGTTCTCACGCGGATTTAAAATCCGAGCCTAAAATCAGAAAAAAGGGATGTTTTAATTGGTACTTGGTCCACAGCTAGTCCATTCCTGGGCAGATTTTCGATCTGTGCATTTCAGTCTCCTGCATTAACTTCTGGTCCAACTGGGCCATGCCACTCACCTTACTCTGGGCAGTGGTGGTGCTACCCACCACCTATGCAACATTCAAAGAAGGAAAAGATCTGTCAAAACTGTGGAGGAACTTTTGGCCCTCTGTAGGTAGTCCTGGCTACTATGGCCCCAGATGCAAAGGTTGTGGGATCAGTCCCCAACTTGTCAAAGTCCGTGGCAAATGGGCCAGTGGACATGGACGTAGACAGGCAGGGCCAGAAAAGAAGGCCTTTCACCTGCTACAACTATGGCAAGACAGGCCACATGTACCGGGAGTGCCCCGAGCCTCCCAAGAAAAAACCTTAATTTACATGCATTATGCACAAAGATCAACATGGAGGACTATTGATCAGAGGTCTTCAAGGCACTCGGTGCAACATTGCGTGAGAGGGATTTTTATTTAAAGGGGCCTGCACTTAAGGCCAAGGCAGTGGGGCCGGTGAACAAGAAGGGACGATACACAGTGGTTTGGGAGATATGTGTTGCCCCAGAGGAGGAGGATATTCATGCAGAAGCCAGGTCATCACCATGCAAGGACATACACAATTTTCTTCTAAAGTGCTATGGATTTAAATCAGGGGGCAACTTTGGCAAAAACAGCGATTTATGAGAGTCATTAATTTCTGCTGCAGCAATGGGAAATGATTTGTGATGTGAGGGTCATTCTGGGTGTGTATCAACCTTAGTGAGCTCCCAGACCATCCAAAACACAAATCCAACTGGGTGCGGTGCTAAGGATTTAAAATCTGGGGGGAAATTTGGCAAAAACAGCCATCTGGGATTGTTATTAATTCCTGCTGCAGCAATGTTGAGATGGATTTGTGATGTGAGGGTCATTCTGGGTGTGTATCAACCTTATCAGTCCCAGACTATCGAAAGACAAATCCAACTGAGTGCGGTGCTACGGATTTAAAACTGGGGGGAAATTTGTCAAAAACAGCCATTGAGAGTTATTAATTCCTGCCACAGCAATGTTGAGATGGATTTGTGATGTGAGGGCCATTCTGGGTGTGTATCAACCTTCTGAGCTCCCAGACTATCCAAAAGACAAATCCAACTGGGTGCGGTGCTAAGGATTTAAAATCCGGGGGGAAATTTGGCAAAAACAGCCATTTCAGAGGGTTATTAATTTCTGCCACAGCAGTGTTGAGATGGATTTGTGATGTGAGGGCCATTCTGGGTGTGCATCAACCTTATCGAGCTCCCAGACTATCCGAAAGACAAATCCAGCTGGGGCGGTGCTAAGGACTTAAATCCAGGGGGAAATTTGGCAAAAACAGCTATCTGGATCGTTATTAATTTCTGCCGCAGCAATGTATTTCTGATGTGAGGGCCATTCTGGATGTATATCGACCTCATTGGGCTCCCAGACATCCAAAACAAATCCAACTGAGCACAGTCTACGCACTGGTTGAAGATTTCAGTTTTTGGTGAAAAAATAGTGAAAATGTTTTGAATTTACAGCAATTTTCAGTGAAAACCAAGTGAAAAACTTGTAACTCTTCATGAATTTTGAACTCAAACTTTTCGCACTTTTTCAGAAATTTTCACAAGTCAAAAGTACCAAAATGTTCAAGTTTTCACCTACTTTTGGCGAAATACTGTAAATTCAAACATTTTCACCAAAATTTTCAGTGCAAACTGAATGTTCACGTGAGGATTTAAAATCCTTGGGAAATTTGGCAAAAACAGCCATTTCAGAGTGTTATTAATTTCTGCCACAGCAGTGTTGAGATGGATTTGTGATGTGAGGGCCATTCTGGGTGTGTATCAACCTTCTCGAGCTCCCAGACTATCCAAACGACAAATCCAACTGAGTGCGGTGCTACGGATTTAAAATCCTGGGGGAACTTTGTCAAAAACAGCCAGTTACGAGAGTCATTAATTCCTGCCGCAGCAATGTTGAGATGGATTTGTGATGTGAGGGCCATTCTGGGTGTGTATCAACCTTATCAAGCTCCCAGACTATCAGAAAGACAAATCCAACTGGGTGCGGTGCTAAGGATTAAAATCTGGGGGGGAATTTGGCAAAAACAGCCATTTCAGAGTGTTATTAATTTCTGCCACAGCAGTGTTGAGATGGATTTGTGACGTGAGGGCCATTCTGGGTGTGTATCAACCTTATCAAGCTCCCAGACTATCCGAAAGACAAATCCAGCTGGGGGCGGTGCTAAGGACTTAAATCCAGGGGGAAATTTGGCAAAAACAGCCATCTGGGATCGTTATTAATTTCTGCCGCAGCAATGTTGAGATGAATTTCTGATGTGAGGGCCATTCCACTGGTTGAACATTTCAAAAATTTCACCTTCTTTTTCAGTGAAAAATGTCGTTTATTTTTCACACATTTTTCACTGAAAAAGCAGGTGAAATTTTCAAAACATTTTCATCACTTTCTTATTTTATTTCGAATTTTCACCTTGAATTGAGAAAGTGCTGAAAAAGTTTTAAAATTTTCACCTTCTTTTTCAGTGAAAAATGTCTGAAAAATAAACAACATTTTTCACTGAAAAAGAAGGTGAAAAAATTGAAATGCTCAACCAGTGTTCTGGATGTATATCAACCTGGTTGAACATTTCAAGTTTTGCACTGAAAATTTTGGTGAAAAATGTTTTGAATTTTACAGTAATTTTTGCCAAAAAAGTAGGTGAAAAACTTGAAACATTTTGGTGACCTTTTTGAACCAGTCACTGGTTGAACATTTCAAAATTTTCACCTTCTTTTCAGTGAAAAATGTCGTTTATTTTTCACACATTTTTCACTGAAAAAGCAGGTGAAAATTTCAAAACATTTTCATCACTTTCTTATTTTATTTCGAATTTTTCACCTTGAATCGAGAAAGTGCTGAAAAAGTTTTAAAAATTTCACCTTCTTTTTCAGTGAAAATGTCTGAAAAATAAACAACATTTTTCACTGAAAAAGAAGGTGAAAAAATTGAAATGCTCAACCAGTGAGTGCCAATATAAACTGAGGGTACTGATGTTCTGATATTCTGATATTTTAATGTTCCAATATAATTCACAAACACTTTAAGTGACGGATGAACGTTGAACACTTGGTTGGATTAGTAGATTGATCCATAGAAGGATTCACTTTCGATAAATCAAGCATTCAAATCGAATTATAATGTGCGAGATTTTCGATGATGGTGGTAAGTGGTAACTCGGGTGGTGTATTTGCAAAGAAAAATTAAATTGTCTTTCCGTCCGCATACGGATCGGACCTCGTGCAGCACATGCCCCAGTCTCCTACCGGTTACGGGGTTCACAATCTCAGTAGTAGCGCACACTGATTCAAACTCCGACTCCACTCAAGTCGCCAATTGCCTCCAATTGTTTTTCCTTCCACTTCCGCTCGCCAACTCAGCACTTCGTCCGCAAATGTAGTACCGTGTCTCCACGTATTCTAGAAACTACAATCTGGGCGCTCTCCGCGCATTATGTACATGAACTAAGATATGCAGTTGAAAGATAAAGACGTGAGCCAAGTATGTCGTGGATGATATTGATAAGTTGAGATGCATCGAAAGCAATATGTGTAGCAACGAAGAGCGAGGACGACGAGGAGATATGATGCGTGCCGAAAAGTGGGCTAGTATAGTGGTGGAGAATATGCGATGCGAGTGTTCTGAATCCCAAGCGCCCAACCCAAGAAGAAAATAAAAGAAAAAGTGATGTGAGATGAACCAGCGGCAGGCGCTAGCCGTAGTAGTGCGAGCCGCCCGTGCCCGTCCCCTGCTGCAGCGGCACGTAGGGGCTCGAATAGCCCGCCGCTAAGTTGGCATATCCCGCGCCGGGGCTTGCGTACGCAGCGGGACTGGCGTACCCAGCATTAGGGCTCACGTAGCCAACCGCAGAGTTGGCATACGCCGCCGCCAGATTTGCATAGCTCGCGCTGGGGCTGGTATACCCCGCCGGCGCGGGGCTGCCCCACTGCTGCTGCGGCGTTCCGCCTGCGAAGTACGACATGGGCGTCTGCGGGCGGCTCGGCGGCAGCGGCTGCGCGTACGGCGAGCCCTGCTGCGACGGGTACGGCAAGCTCAGCGGCGCGACGTACGGAGACGAGTACGCAGCGAGCTGCGCGGCTGCCGCCGCGTACGGGCTGTTGTACGGTGTCTGCATCGGGAGCGTCCCCGCGTACGGCGAGTATGGCGACGCGCCGCCGCTGCCGCCCATGACCGCCGCCTCGGGCGTGAGGTACCCCATCGCGGTGAGCATGCTCTTGATCGGCACGACCGCGCCGCCGCCGCGCTGCCCATCCCAGTCCGAGCCGTCGTCGTCGTCGTCGTCCTCTGAGTCGGAGGAGTCCGAGTGCTCCGGCACGTGGATGTACTTGACGTCCTCGTCAAGGTGCACAAGCGGACCCATCCATGGCGAGTGGTGCGCGGAGCTTGTCGAGGATGGCTTGCGCGGCGTCGAGCGCGTGGAGAGGCGCCGCTCGAGGCTGCAGGGAGGCGTGTTAATTACGTGTGGCGTGATGCAGAGAGCAAGAACAAGGCAAACGCAACGTACCCGTGCCATGTCGTGTCGTCATCACCCTTCCTACTCCCCTTGTTGTCCCTGTCTTGTCCTTCTCGTCCAGGAGCACGATCAAAATCTTCTCCTTCTCGCCCTCTTCTGCAGCAGACGACGACGACTTCTCTCTGCGGTGCTTCCGTGTACTCGAGCCACTGCTACTGGCGCTCGTACTCGTCCCGCTGCTGTCCGACGCCGTGCGCCCCGGAAGCTGCACCTTGTGCGCCTTCCCCCCCGCACTTGCATTCGCGTCTGCGCCACAAACGATCATCTACTCAGCACACATCCACAACGATAATGGCACGAAGCTTACCGTCTTCCGCCACCTCCCCCACGTCAAACGCCACACCGTCGCGCAGCGGCGAGCCGCGCGTGGGCTTGCTCCTCGCCGCGGCAGCTTGAAGCTCGTTCACTGATCCTGCGCAGCCAAGAACGTCAGTCAGTCGGTCTACCTCATCATGACATACACACCACTGCTCGACGACCTGTGGCAGCACGTCAGTATGCGCATCGTGGAAGGGAGGATAAGCAACGGTAAGGGAGGGAAGAGGAGGGGGTGGGGGTAGGTTGGATAACGGCAAGATCGGGCGATAGGCGCCGTGCGGATACACGAAAAGGTAAAGCATATCTAATCACGCGGGCGGTCACGACGTGCGCGCGCCACGCGTCTGCTCGAACGAGTCGCAACGCGACCCTTTACCATGAACGCAACGCACCGCAGCTCTTTACGAGAAATCACGCCGCGGCCGTTCGGGCATTCAAACGATACCACGACGGAAAGGAAAGGAAATGAGGGAAAGCAAGAAAGAAACGGACACGCACATGGACATCCTATCCCCAGGGTTCATCACGCGCAGCGGGACTGTCAAGAGAAAGATGCATCAGTGGGGCGTCTGGGCTGAGAAGTGGCAAAAGGAATGATAATAATCGTCGAAGGACAAGAACGACCGCGTCCCGCCATGGTTGTCACATACCACGTACGATGAAGGGACGATGGGACATGTATGGATGCACGGCCACGCAGCAGCCTCGTGTCCAATGACACAACCACTGCCTCCTAACGCTAGTCGAGAGCAACAGCATCCTTCCCTCGCTTCATTCTCTCAAATGTCCCACTCATCAGGACCGCGCGGATGCCCAGCGCCACACGCCACACATGGTCGTCGGAGCATCTGCGCCTAGCAGGACGCGCACCTCCGTCCAGCTCGAACGGGCGCTGCACTACGTGCTCTCGGGGCGCCACCGCGCGCGCTCGATGCGTCACACTCTCGCCTACCGCCACGGACGTTCTCCCACACCGCATATCAGCGTCCGCCAACAATCCCCGCCAGACACACCGCGTGTACCTGCACCCGCACGCCGCGTAGACCGACCTCCTCCCCTGCGCCACGCTCCCATTGGTGCACTCGCCAGATGCGCCGCACTTGCACTCGCGCTCTCACCGACCACCCACGTTCACCCGCGCCGAGATCCGAGTCACCACACCCGGTGAATCGATATCCGCCTCTGTATTGCGCTGTCCGTCCCTCGTCCCTCTGCACCACGACACGCACTCTGGACTCTGCTCGGGCACGCGCGCTCTGGCTTCCTGCTCGAATTCCTGCACCACGCCACACAAGACGGGTTCCACCCACTCAGAGCATTTCGCAAAAAGCGCACGACACATTCCGCAAAAGGAAACCAGAAGGAAAAAAAAAATGGAAAAAAAACGTACCCCGGTTCCCGACGGGTACCCCACGCACCATGCCGAGCAACGGAAGGCTCGCGACGCTGTCGAGGCTCGCTCTGTGCGTGCCGAGTACGGGGCGTGGAGGGAGGAGGGGGCTGGGGCAGGGGATTAGTAAAGAAACAGTGAAGAAATGAGAGAGAGAGGGGGGGGGGGTTGAGCAGCGGGGTCGTGAAGGAGGGCGGGGAAAGGACGGACGGAGACGAGTGGCCGAAAACAAGATGCGAGAACTCACCCATCCTCGTCATCATACGCCTGCTGCTCCGCTTCCTTCTCCTTGTGCGCGCTCGCGCTGGCGAGGACGGCGCGAGGCGCGGGAGGGCCTGTGGATCGGTCGGGGCGCGGACTGTCGGAGGAGAAGGGTCAGGAATGGACAGTGAGGGAAAGATTAGAGGAGGGGTAGGAGAGGAAGGGAAGGAAGGAAGAAGAGGGGAAGGTGTAAGCCGCCCACTAAGTGGGGTGGAAGTCAGAGGATGCGGGAGGAATATGTGGGTCAGCCGCTCGACGCTAAATGGCAGTCGACGATGGGGAAGGGTGAGTGGCAGCCATTGACGGGAAGGGTTACTGGCAAGCACGACGAGAATGGCGCGCGGGGAAAGAGGGAGACGGGCCGCAAGCGCGCGAAGGGGGAGGGACGCCCGGAGACAATGGGGTGAGAGGGGGACGGTGCAGGGATCGGGTGGGAACGAGATGCAGGTAAGAAGGGAAATGGGAGAGTGCGGATAAAAGGCCCACGGGGTGTTAGCCACCCACATCTGCCCGCCGACCATCTCCTTTGGCGACGACATTGTGTGTGGATATCGGCTAACGCGCCGTCCCCCGCCGTTTTCCTGCCAAACAAGAAGACATACCGAGCTGCGGCACTCCCTTCCCGTTCGCTTCAGTGTCTGGTTCGTAGTGCGATGAGGGCCGGAGCACGCGGCTGTGAGTGGGTCAGAAGGTCCAATTTGGCGGGCGGGGAGTTTAAGAGGAAACCCACCTGGCGCGCTTCCACTCGCCATCAAGCGTCTCGCGCACGCGGCGGAACTCGGCGTCGAGGAAGCCCGCGCGGCGTGCGAGGCCCTTGAGGCGCGTTGTTTTCTGGGTTGTGGGTTAGTATGGGTATCCGGGGGAGGCGAGTATCAAGGGAAGGGAACGGGAAGGAGCGGTATGCAGAGGGGACAATGAGAACAGGGAACGGAGGGAAGGGAACGGGGCGACGGATGCGGATCATGCGGTGAGTGGCATGCCTGCGGGAACGGGAAGGGGCGGGGACGATGGGAAGAGGGGAACACACCGTCTTGCCACGCCAGGTCATATAGTAGTCGACGACCTTGCGCCCCGCGTCGCCCGCCGTGCTGCGCGACAGCGCAAATACCACCGGCGGGAGCGTCTTCTCACTCTTCTCTCTCTCCTTCTCCTTCTCCCTTTCCCTCTCCCTCTCCTTGCCCTTCCCCTCGGACCCCTTCGCGTTGCCGTCCTTGCCCGCCTGCTCCCTAGCACCCCCCACAGTTCAATCAACACACAGCGCAGAGGTGGGAAGAGACGCACCGTACGAAGCGGCGGCAGAAACGGTGCGCGTCGCGCCCGGTGATGACGTCAAACAGCGTCCCGTCCGACCTGCCCTTGGCGAACGTGCGCAGAAAGTCTGGCCCGTATGCGGGGCGCTGGTGCGTCGCGAGCTGGCGCAGCGTCTCCGGCGCGAGGCGCACCTCCTTGTCCCGCACGTTCACGCTCTCCTCCTCCGTCACCCCTGTCTTCTCCCCGCGCTTCTCCTTCGACTCTTTGTGCCTCTCCCTCGACATTGTGGGCAGCGAAAATCAGACGGGTGTGTCCAGTATAGGGCGGACGACCAAAGAACAAGAGAAAGTAGAAAGCAGTGGCCACAGAACAAAGCTATTGTATCCCGTCGATCATGATGTCGTCGCAGTCGCCGTAAGGAACAAAGACAAACCAGGTACACCTGGCGGAGTCTGAACAGGCCGGCTCGGGATTTGGACACCCCGGCTGGGCTCAGGCTGCCTCTTGCGACTTGCGACACTGTGAATTGTACAGCAGGCTGAGACACCTGTGCCGATTCAGCTTGGGGCGCAGCGAGACGTGTGTCAGTGGGTCCGAGATCTCTACCTCCCTGATCCGAATTCAGCGAATCCGCAGTACGTCAGGTTGACCGCTGGCTTGTTCGGAAGTTCCCTGTCACTGTGTCAGCTCCTAGAGACAGGCAGACTCAGATAGACGCCCACAGGGGAGGAACTTGAGGGAGAGGATGCAGCACATCGTGTTTGTACATATCATATATCAGTGACTATGGCGTCGGGCAGGCGAATGCCAGAAGGATCTTCATCTAGACACCTTGGACACCCCAAGCCAACGACTCGGATCGATATCGGACGTGGTGTACGGTACACAGCTAGACCGGGAAAGTGGCAGTCGCAGTTCGGCGTTTGACCCCCAACGTCCGAGAAAGGTGAACAGCACTACTTACTGCAACTTCAAGCTGGCTCGCTTTGCTTCTCATTCGCAGGTCCTTTCGGCGTTGTTTCGGCGCCGCAAGCTCACCCGGGAATCAATACCAAATATCCTAATCAACAGCTCAGGTTTACATATATATATAAATCCAGTTAATGTTGGAGTCCAAAATGTTTCTTCAAGTTGTCTGGGTCATTCCGATATTGATCACCTCTAGGTCACTTCTAGGTCCACATAAACGAACTAGGTTTCTGCCGCCGGACGCCGTGTAAGGCGCACAGCGAGGCAATGCCGATCGTGGCATTTTTCACCTTGGTCCTTGCAGTCTGTTTCGACTCCGTATCCCCGGTGTGCGATGTAATCTTTTAACGTGTTCTATCGGGGAGCTCGAGCGAAACCTGCGGTCCGCTCTTGCATTTCCTCTCCCAGTCTCAGATCGGGGTTCGGCTCACCGCGTCCGACTGTACGACTTTGGCACCATCATGTCTTTTTGCTTTGCTTTGCCTACACTAGGATGAGCCGACTTCGTCGGCGGACACCTTTGCTTGGCGACCAAAAAATGACGTAAAACGTACGATAAATTTCGGGATGCGGGTAGAGACTGGGATGAAACCTGCCGGTGGAAGAAACCTTACAAACAAGGTAACTTGCAGTCATCGAGCGATCCGTTCTGACTAGCAGTCTCATCCAGCAATATATTTGCACCCGGAGCAGCGCGCCCCATAAACTTCAACTTGGGGACTGCACGTCCAGTCGGATACGGCGCGGATGTTCATTGTCGTGGTGAATTAGCGGCATCACTCACTCTTAGGTTCAGACTTACAATGACAGTCGGATGTGGTGCACGGAACACCTTGAGACGGGGTAAGCCTGCAGCCGATAGAATCTCACCTCGTGGACCGGGGCTCAATTCCCGGCGTCCGAATAGAGAACTTCGTGAATAAAAGGACGTGGTGTACGCAACACCGCGAGGCAACCTGTATGGTGGCTTTTCTATTTGTTCAACTCGCAGTCCGGGGGTCGGCCCTCCCCGCTTTCAACTTCTTGTGCGCACTTAGTTTTTCCCTCGTGTCACTTTTATTTTATTCTCAATGACCCGAGTCACTTCTGGTTGTGTTCCTCGTGAATTCGAAATCGGCAGTCGATAGATAAGCCAGAGTAATCGCAGAAGGTACACAATATACTCGCCTCGCTTTCGAATCGAAACGCACCTGCAGGTCTGGTGCGTCTGTATAGATTTAGGCGCTACGGGAATGTCTTTTCGGGGCTTTCAGGATTTCGATGTATACCCTCACCAGCCAGCCGTCACTACGGATCTCGCGGAGAAGCAAAAAATCTGGTGGCGCCCAATTATTCGGATGGGAGGATTCGAACCCCGGTCTGCGAGCTGCGATTCGCGGTATAAATCAGAGAAATGGTCCGTACACCACATCCGATACCGTGTAGCCAGTGAAGATCAACTCACAGGCTGGGGATCAAAGAGGAGGGTTGAGTAGATGGGGACCGATTCCGCTTGACTTGCGGTCGCGGTTTGAACATGTGATTTTATTATTTCCTGTTGCGAATCGCCAGTTGCAGCCGAATCCCGCGTTCATGATATTGGTTCAGTTGTCTGAGACCGTTATTCCGGTAGGTCTACCAGCGGCTTATCCATAACTTGATTCGCTCCTGGCCAGAATGTAAGTCAAAAGAATCTCAAGACCAACTAGGATTCAACCGTTTCGTCACTCACATTAGGTTCCGTGTCTATTTATTACGGGTTCCCCCAGGACTCCGGATCTCAGGCCGACATGTGTCAACGCATGTACGATCCATCGAGCATATCTTCTTTTTGATGCTGGCGCTGCTACGGTTCGAAACATTTCATGTCAAATCATGGCAATTCTCCCACATGCAACGCGCGATACTGCTTCTGGGGCTGTTCGACCAAAGCCTAAGGGACCGAGTTGGATACTCTGACTCGAGCTGTCAAGTCCATACTTGCGTCAGCAAATGTAAAGCCTTCGAATTCCTTCCTACCCCCTCCCGCCAATTATACGATTTTTGCAGCACCTAGCAACAAAAATCCTTCGCCAGGCAATCGAGGCATTGCTTAATCAGATTGTGGGCGCAGCACTGCAGTTTGTTCAACACGTGGCTAATATCAGTCATTGTCGTGTATTACTGTTACACTGCACAGTAGATACAACTAGCCAGGCCTAGCCTCACAAAAAATCAATCGGGGTATGCATGTCCGGTCAGGCACAGCGCATATCTCATCCTCCACATGAAACGACCCTTGCGATTGTTTAGTTCTGTAACCAAAGCGCCGAAAGAACGCGATTTTATGTAATGACATGACTATACCTCGCTCCCGGCGGTGGCTGACGCCATTGGCATGCGGAAATGGAAGACGTATGGCATGCACATATCATGAGCTTTAGCTCCATTGTCGACAATCTCGCATCGCGTTTGTCGTGAGATTCATGAATTTTAAGCGTGGGCTTCACAGCAGTGGGAGTCAGATTGAAATGCTTCGGAAGAAATTCGTAGTCGTCTCATGGATGCCACGATTCACAATAGTCATCCTTGGGCACTGATGTTTGGAATGACGAGATGAATGACTCGGCGCGTGCGGACGAATCATCGTGCGTAGAAAGCGATACATTGATTTTACTTGATACATTGTGAGGATAAGACATGTAGAGAGTATTACTATGCAGCAGACACAACTTTCTGTAGTCCCAGTTGAGTCAAAACAGCGTCTAATAGATCGTAATAGTTGACAAATATTCCACAAGGTGCAGCGTACTCGACGGTAGGCGCATTTGCCGCAAGGCTGCCAGGCAAGCGCAGCCAGGCCGCGGGCAGCCCAAGTTCTCTGGCCGGCTCTAGATCGCACAGAAGGCCATTTGACACGAGACACCGGTGCGCGCGCGGAACACCGTGCGCGTCGTAGTACGCCAGCGGCCCGTGAAACGCGGCCAGATCCGGCTTGTAGGCATGGCCTGCGTCCCAAGTGAATATTTGCGCCAGGTAGGGTGCGAGCGCGGCAAACGCGGCGGATCGGCGGGCCGTGTCTTCGTCCACGTCGAGGATCCCGACGAGTGCAGGGATCCACGGGTGCAATGTTTGGAGACACCACACGGCCCCGTCGAGTAGAGGCCAATTGGTGGACGAGGCAGCAAAAACTGCGGACTCGCCGACCGAGAGGGAGAGGCCGAGGCGTAGGGCCATGTCGGCGTAGGAGTCGGCCCACCTAAGGAGACGCCTATTTCATTACGTAAACCCCCTCTTAGGGGGGTTCTTTTGTAGTACCGAAACCTACCTAAGAGGTCCCAGGCTCCGCGGTGCCTTGAGTAATATTACTAATATAGAAGCCTTCTGCTTTTGGCGGCAAATGTTCGTAGCCTCCTAGGGGGTCCATTCTGCCATATTCCAGCACTCCCAAACAAGCAAGTCTCAGATGCAATGACCATTATGTCTTTGGTAAATTTTGGTCCTCCTTGAACACCATTAGCTTCCAAATAGACCTGCATGGTGGCTTGCATGGTGGCCTCCGCTTTTTGCTTCATTTTGTATAAACCACCCATTTTGTGCATCACATGGGAGTAGAGTCTTATATACCCATGTCTACATGTTAAATTTTATGATTTGCCAGTGACTATGTGTGAAATGAGATTCAACAGCGCCTCTTTTTGTGCCCACCTTTGGCCAAGCTTGGCTTCCAGAAAGCTCCAAAAACTCCATGATAAATATTCTCAAGTGCTGATATGCTCTGAAAGGGACCCCAAGCAGTATTTTCTGGCTGCTGGATTCAAAAACAAAACAGTGATAGATCCCCCTCGGAGCCCTCTACAGACCAAATCTTCCACCCAAATGCTGACTGCATTGACTGCAACAACAACAGTGATGTAAATCTCAGTTGTCAGTAATGTTCATGACATCGTAGAGTGGATTGACACCAAAGTACAGTGTTGTAATATTTTCTCGGTGCCCTCTGCTGAACCAAATGTTCCAATTATACGTCTTTGAAACTCAACTGTAAAATATTGTGCTCCCCAATCCTCATTTAGACCCAACCCTCAGACCTGTCTGACAGCTGCTGCAGAACTTCTGCAAGACTTTGTTGCACACCAGGAGCCTTTCGGAGGGCTCCAGTTCTGAGGATGTTCAAGCATCAGAGCTAACAAGCTTTTTTAAAAGTTCAAGAGAAAAAAATGGGAACTTCTCCCACATCAGAGTTTAATACACTCACCAGTTTGAGGTTCAAACTCTGTCAGAAAGTATCTGGGATATAATTGCACTCTATGAGATGGACTTTGCTATTTATAGGTTCTCATAATTGCCTTTCAGCTCTATATTTTAATTTGTTGTACATTTAATGGTACAGTTTGTGTTCGATTTTTTAATTGTGTGTGTATGAGAGCCTGAAGGAGGGCTCCATTATTTCTGGATTTGAGTGTTGTGAACTTCTTTCACTGGATTTGGGGGGATCAAACCATCAAATCTAGTTGTATTAATATACCCACACAGTCTACATGCATTGGTAGGAATAATTAGACCTTCATGAGTACCATATGTCAAATTTCGATGTTTCTAGGTTCTAATTGACCTTGTAGCACAGTCAATAAACATGAACTGCCATTGAAATACATTTCAGAGGGGCCCTGTAGCCTTATTGAATAACCAAGAGTAGTTGGGATTTCTGTAGGCAAGTTGATGCAGATATTAAAGTCAAGTATATAGGATTCAACACTAGAACTTGGTTGAATTTGGCACTCTTTTGTGCACCCGAGAATATTTTTTTCAGAGGGCAGATACAAGAGTTCTATCAACTCATATAGGAGGGGGCTGCTTCCAGCTGCTGTTTGATATCCTCATATCGAAATTATATGAAGTATCAAGCTCACAATATATGTTTTACATTGTGACGATGTTTATTCGTGATCTGATTGGCTGATCAATATGTGTCATCAACATTTGTCAACCCTCCCTCGGTCTCTTTTGGTGGCATCTCTACCAAAGAGATCCACTAGAGTACTGGATTTACCAGGAGGAACTGTCTGTTTCAAATTACTACAGTTGTTACTGGCTACATTGTGGTTTCCTGGGTCTCCAAATACAGTATCCTGACCTGGAAGGAGGCCTACACAACTTCAGGTGCCCACCAAAATTGCGAACACTTTGATGAGAAAACCTATCTATAACTTGGAATTATATCCCTTGATGTCCTACAAAGATCGAAATCACTCTCATCATATAATTTGACATCTCTAGTGCCCAACAAGGTGAGGCAAGGTGGATGACAGTAAAGTGCATGGCCTTGCAGCCCTCCGAAAGACTTCTGGTGTGCAACAAAGTCTTGCAGAAGTTCTGCAGCAGCTGTCAGGCAGGTCTGAGGGTTGGGTCTAAATGAGGATTGGGGAGCACAATATTTTACAGTTGAGTTTCAAAGACATATAATTGGAACATTTGGTTCAGCAGAGGGCACCGAGAAAATATTACAACACTGTACTTTGGTGTCAATCCACTCTACGATGTCATGAACATTACTGACAACTGAGATTTACATCACTGTTGTTGTTGCAGTCAATGCAGTCAGCATTTGGGTGGAAGATTTGGTCTGTAGAGGGCTCCGAGGGGATCTATCACTGTTTTGTTTTTGAATCCAGCAGCCAGAAAATACTGCTTGGGGTCCCTTTCAGAGCATATCAGCACTTGAGAATATTTATCATGGAGTTTTTGGAGCTTTCTGGAAGCCAAGCTTGGCCAAAGGTGGGCACCAAAAGAGGCGCTGTTGAATCTCATTTCACACATAGTCACTGGCAAATCATAAAATTTAACATGTAGACATGGGTATATAAGACTCTACTCCCATGTGATGCACAAAATGGGTGGTTTATACAAAATGAAGCAAAAAACGGAGGCCACCATGCAAGCCACCATGCAGGTCTATTTGGAAGCTAATGGTGTTCAAGGAGGACCAAAATTTACCAAAGACATAATGGTCATTGCATCTGAGACTTGCTTGTTTGGGAGTGCTGGAATATGGCAGAATGGACCCCCCTAGGAGGCTACGAACATTTGCCGCCAAAAGCAGAAGGCTTCTATATTAGTAATATTACTCAAGGCACCGCGGAGCCTGGGACCTCTTAGGTAGGTTTCGGTACTACAAAAGAACCCCCTAAGAGGGGGTTTACGTAATGAAATAGGTGTCTCCTTAGGTGAGTCGGCCAAGATCTGCGAGTACGGTGCACTCGGAGTACGCCGCTTCACCTCGACTTCGCTCTCAAAGTAAAATGACAAAGCTTCCCACCTGTTGAATCGGTATGGAGACTGCGCAAGAAGAGGCTTAAGCGCGTCGAAGATTCCGGATTCATTGTCCTACCGATGAATTAATTCGGGGGAGAATAATCTGGATACATGATACACGCACGATGAGAGCCCCATAGACGTCGAAATACAGGACTTGAAGGGCATGGGGTTCAAACGATGGAGGCGGGGGTAACACCTTACTCTCCGACATCGCGGGCAGATAGCCATTGTCCCAACCGTCACTATCGTCCCCATCATCATAATCCTCTTCCATCTCCTCCAGCAACTCCAGATCTTCGACCGTCCACACCGTTGGCATCAATATTCGGTCGGGAGTGAGGGGACGATCTATCTCGGTTGACAAATCAATTAGGAGTGGATTGCTCAAATCAGAAATGTTGGGTTGGAGCGGCAGGTGTAGACTCGAGAGGGATGACTAAGACCCAGAATGAGTTGAATAAAAAAATCCGGATAGAGGCCTACCTGTTCAATATTCCAAACTATCGCTCTCTCTGTTGATGGTCGTGAAAACCGTGCTCGGACTCTGGATGAAAATGAGTGACTGACAATCAGCGTCCGGAAAAATCTCACCGTTTGATAGCCTTCACATCTTCAAAGCACTGACTAGCCGGCAGGAGGTTCTTCAGAGATTCGATATCGTAGCAAACGTGTGCACTGATGGTTGATGGAGCAACAAATTGCCCTGGAATTGGTTGAATGTAGGTGCTCTTGGCGCTAAAAGTAGTCCACCGCGAGCCCACGTCATCACCAAAACCGTCTGCTTCCTTCTTGGCATGCAGAAACTGTGGACGACGCTCAATCATCCTCCTGATTTGTTCGGCTGAGTCGCTGTCGCACATCGAAGAGAAGTAAAGTGCAATATCATCAGGCAAGGTATGTGGAGTCCCGACAACGTCGACAGAGGCCGGAGTGAATGAAAAAAAGTTGGCAGTGTCGATGACACATTCCTCGAAAGGCCACTTGAATCCAGGCTGCACAGAGCTCCGGGGGCCAACGGTACTAGGTGCAATCGGCAGGTAGAATTCGGGCAAAGGATGAGACAAAGATTGAACCAAGTACGCTATCCAGGGTTTTTTGGCGCCAGTGACTAGTTTCCATAATTCGGAACCTTCACGCTCCAAAACGACTGCCAAGTAGCCGTCACAAGCAACTTCTTTAGCAGCTGCAGATGCGAATGCGGACTGAAAATAAGCAACAGAGTCTTCCGCTGAAGGCGTGACTATTGCCCACGCGTAGCATTCGTGCTCGTCCTCCATGCCTGAATGAAAGGGGAAACATACTTTGTGGGTCCAAAGAACAGAGAATTAACCCGGGCGGTCATCTGAGTCATCGATCCGATATGGCATCATCAATTAATATCGATCAATTGAGTCGCGCACAGTTGCGTACATCAGTAATATAACATTTTACTTGTGACTTTTTAGACTTTTTCGCTTGTGAGAAAAAAATAAGAGTGCCACACTGGTTGAACACTGGTTGAGCATTTCAATTTTTTCACCTTCTTTTTCAGTGAAAAATGTTGTTTATTTTTCAGACATTTTTCACTGAAAAAGAAGGTGAAAATTTTAAAACTTTTTCAGCACTTTCTCAATTCAAGGTGAAAAATTCGAAATAAAATAAGAAAGTGATGAAAATGTTTTGAAAATTTCACCTGCTTTTTCAGTGAAAAATGTGTGAAAAATAAACGACATTTTTCACTGAAAAAGAAGGTGAAAATTTTGAAATGTTCAACCAGTGTGGAGACCTTGTGTCTAGAATCGCACAATTTTGACTATTTACATCTATAAGCCCTTGTTCCACTTGAATGTCAAGTCTATAAACCGGATTAACTGATTCTCAAAAGCTTCCAAGCTTGATTTACATAACAAGTCTATCGACTTAGTCAATCGTCTGAGGACCTAATACTTGGGTCAACTCACTGACTCTTGCACAATTCACATAGTACTGGAACTATTGTTTTGGAGTTAGTTTAGTAGTGGTTAGTTGGGTGTCTTTATAGTGCCTTGCTACACCTGCTAGATTCACACTATCGCATACCGCCAGGCAGCACTACTGTATCACCACACTGTATTTCTAACAATTGTCTGAAAGTTAGAAGCTTCGATAGCAGTCACCGGCAAGCGCAGGGCAACCCACTCAGTGATACAGAATACAGAACTCCGTAATCGAGGGGACTACCTCGGAATTTTGTCTGAATGTTGTCACCGCATCAATGCGACGAGAGCACGCCAGTCTTGTTTGTAGAAACTAGACACGATGTATCTCAGTCAGTGTGCGTAACAAAGACTATATATAAATATATGGCTACCTAGACACGATGTATCTAGGTAATATATAAGCATCCAGACAGATGAGCAGCAACGAAGACTTTACCTCAGTCAGTGTGCGTAGCAAAGACTGAGGACAAAGGATTCGCCGCGTGCCCATATACCTCGACGCGGCCATGTGATGCTGATCGCACTGGACTTCCGGGTGGAAATCCAACATTGTTCGCTCACAAGATGAGCGACGCAAGAGGGAGGCCATCTGGCGTTCAGTAGTGCAGGAGTTTTGAGGCAATAAACAAACAAACTGGGAGTCCGTCGTCTCCAGCAGAGGCTCTTCGGTGCACATCCAGCTGCAGCGTGATCCGCTGGATCGCAGCAATGCGTACAGAGATTTTGGCCCGCTGGAATTGTGAAACTAACAGAACAACCGGCGGAAAGTCGAAGGTTACATTGTCCGCAGACAACGTGAAAAGTCCGGGTGAAGAGAGCGAGCAAGTCCCCGCCGTCTTTGCGCATCAGGATACGAACAGATGCAGTCGCAGAACTTATTCTATGGCGAGACAAGAAGATGGGAAGCGCGAGGAAATGCCACCAATGACACAACAAGGCCACAGCATATAGCGTGTCGAAGGAGGAAGTGACATTCTCAAGAATGTCGGCTAGGATCTCGCCAGGGAGGTCAAGCAGGTTAGCCATGTCGTGATAAGAACTATATTTGATAGCAATCTTCAGAAGAGAGGCTCACTGAAGTTGAAGCCAAGTTCATATTAACTACGGCTACTCCACGATACCGGATTTACTAATGGCGATCTTACCCGTCGGAGCACCTGTCGATGGGCTGCCGAGCTGTTCGATCTTTTTAACGACGTTCATCCCCTCGACGACCTCGCCAAACACGACGTGCTTGCCGTCCAGCTAAAAGCGCAGTGTCAACATATATTAACCTGGGCAGAGACGACCAGAACCCACCCATGAGGTCACGACCGTCGTGATGAAGAACTGGCGCGACAAGAGGTCAGAGAAGAAGGTGCAAAAGGACGAGACAAACCTGCGACCCGTTAGTGTTAGGGCCAGCATTTGCCATGCTGAGGAGACCCGGACGCGTGTGCTTGTGGATGAAATTTTCATCTACGATGGATAAGCGAGCTTTTCAGGCGGGAGACGCAAGGACACACCCTTAAATTTTTCGCCGTAGATACTCTTTCCACCTGAGCAGCATGAGAGAGTCTGTATGATTTCGATGAGATGAACGTACCCGTTCCGTTATGGTTGGTAAAGTCTCCCCCCTGGAGCATGAACTAGACAGAGCGTGAGGAGCAAGTGTACAGGAGACTCGAAACACTTACGTCGGGAATAACTCGGTGGAAACTGCTCCCGGCGTATCCGAAGCCATGCTGTCCGGTCGCCAGCTCGCGGAAATTTTGTGCTGTCCGAGGAGTGTCGTCATCATAAAGCTTGAAGACTATCCGTCCACTCGGCTTGGCGTTTATGTGGATGTCAAACTGCGCTTCGTCAGGTGTGCTCTTCGTGAACAACTGTCGCGCCTTACAAAGACGTTAGGTTTTCTAGCAAACAAAAAGATCTAGAATCAACGAGATGCATGTGGCAACGTATGTGCATACGATGTGGAGCCTGCCGCTGTGCTTGGTGCGGCGGCCAGGGAAGAGGATGTGAATCTGCGGATAGCGCGAGCAACGGACATGGGAGGTGGAAAGATGGAGGGAAAAAATGACGTCCGAAACACGTGACCCGACACTGTCACACGCACCGCCACCTTCGGAAACAAAGTCCGATGACCCCGTCGCCCAAGTATATGGACCCCGCCGCTCGCCTCCCCCGCAAACTTGCCGCCATCCTCATCCAGCTCCGCACGGGCCATACCATCCTCAACAAGCATCTCCACCGCATCAACAGAGCTGACTCCCCCATCTGTCCCTGCTGCAACCAGGACGACGAAACCATCCCCCACTACCTCCTTCATTGCCCAGCTAACGCGAACGCCCGGCTGGAGCTCCTCAGGCAAGGGGGGCGCGACACACGAATCATTGAAAAGCTAATCTCAACGCCAAGCTGCTCCCCCCTCTGTTCCGCTTCATCGCACGCACAGGCCGCTTCCGTACATAGACCAAAAAGCACGCCAAAACACGGATTTCCTTCTCTTCCGTTCTCCCTTTCCTCAGTACCTACATCCTCTGAGACTTGATAAATACATTTTTTATGACTATCAGGATATGAAATTTGTTTGAGGCAAGAGCACCCCAGGGGGAGGCAAAAACTGGGTGTTCCGTGGTGTTCCATTGACTGGTGGAACACTGTAGGTAAGTAGATGAATATCACGCTGTTAAACTGTTAAACTACCTCAAATAACGAACCCATTTAATTGAAACTCCTCGGTATTAACACCTAATAGAGAATCTAGAAGTCTACTTATAAACATCCCGGAAGATCTCTCCGAGTCCGTTGTAAAACTGCAGCTTCCTCGCCGGTGCTGTTATTCAAAGCCTTGAAATCGACCCCGCACTCTGCTTCTCCTCCAATTCGGCATCTCTAGTGGCCATCAAGCTCACCCACTTCCGTTCATACATTGCCTCCCGACGCTTCCACTCCGTGTCGCTCCATTCAGGTAATAGCGTCTGATATTTAGTCGCAACAGCCACAATGGCGTCCTTGAGACCCTGTGCGTAGCGCTGTTCGTCTGCCCGAGGATATGGTATTGTACAAGCGACGAGGCCTCCTTACCCTCGCGCTCGAGCCCCGCCTCACGGACGCTCTTCACCTTCGCGAGGCGTTCTCGCTCGCCCTGCAGCCGCGCCTCAATTGTGTCCGGGATCGCCAGCTGACCCGAGAAGACGAGGGTGAGCCAGGTGCTCGCGACGTCCGCGAGCGTGAACGGTGTATACGACATCACAGTGCCGATAAAGGCCAGGGTAGGTGCGTGTGCGTATAGGATGTGCTGGTACAGCGCTGGAATGCGCGCAGGAACCGTGTGTGTGGAAGTAAGTGGCGTCAGTTTCTGAAGTGCGGTTGAGGGCGAGGGCGGCTGGAGGACACGAACAAATGGCGCGGCGGCGGCACTGTACCCAGTTCCAAGAACCACGGTGTCGATGTCGGTCAGCGTCGATCCATCATGAAACTGTAGGTCAAGTTTCCTTTCAGAATTTACGGTGTAACGCGTTATAGGTGGGACGTCGATGACCCGGGAATCCGGAAGGAAGGCGAATCGCCGCAATCCCTGTCGTCGGATGGACCGATACACTGGTGCTCCAGCGACAGTGACTAGTTGGCAGACGATGTCGTTCGCACTATTGGCATTACCTACCACAACTACGCGCTGCTCATATACAGTTAGATAAGAAGATCAAAAGCAGCGGGCAACGTAACTTGCCTTTCCTTTGTATCCGTCGGGGCCATACCATATTTGCGCATGAGTTGCCAGTCCTGCAGCTCGCGCCTCTGCTAAGCCAGGCGTGGATTCCGGCCATGATGGGTGGTCGTACCACGCCGTAGCAACAACCACCGCGTCCCATATTTCTACACTTACCTCGCCGTCCTTTCCCTTCCGCCAATCCCGCGTGGTCACGCTCCAACCGCGTGCACCTGGTAGCTCATCCACGGAAAGGACCTCCGTAGACAATCGAATCTGCCCGCTCGCGATGTAAGGGGATGCGAATCGACGCAAATATGCGTGGGTCTCCGCAAGAGTCGGGTACGGATGCACTTTCGAATCCGGCGCAGGGAATGGATGGTGCGAAAAGGAGAGGTATTCCGAGAGAACGTTGCCCACGAGGCCGGGATAGGCCGGAGAGGGCCAAAATGGGCGGTTACGCGGAGGGGTGGATTTGGGGACATCTTCAAGATACCTGGGAATCGATTCAGAAATATATTGAGCCAATTGCCGTGTGGAAGCTCACCAGACTCCGCCGACGTCATCTCGTCTCTCCGCTAACACCACCTCGTCGAATTGTCCACTATCGATGAGGTTTCGCAAAGAAACCAATCCGCAAGGACCGCCCCCGACGACGAGGATGCGCCGGGGATTTGGCGAAAGCACAAAAGTCATTGCACTCGAGTTTTTTCAAACGCTCAAAATAGAAATGACTCTGAGCTGGCCACGTCAAAGCCTGGGAGCCTAGGTCTCGTTTTGAGACACGCTTCGTATGGCGCGGTTGTGAACCCACAATGGTTTTTTTTTCTGTTTCTGGGGCAGCAAGATGACCCAGGAAGTTCTCAGGGTACCAAAGATATCGATGTTCGCCTCGGATTCACGTTTTGCCAGGGTTTAGGATAAGTATAAGAGGCAAATAGAACCCCGGGAAGATCCACAAAGATTGAACCAGCGAAGTTGATAGTCCAGAAGTAGTGTCAATCAGCGGCGACAACTTGAATGCAGGCTATCGAAGTGGATCGAAGGTAGTGTAAAACTTGAAATGGAGGATTTGGAGTCCCAGTACGCCTCAAATTTGGACAGAATTTGGGCTATTGGCAGTAAGTACTGGAAACTGAGGCGGCAGATCGACTTGACCAATTGTCGAAAAGGGAGTCCGGCGGTGAGGTTGGCCTCCGTCAACGCATCTGTTGGATGACTTGGAGAGATGGAACAGATAGCTGTGGCTGTGAAACTCACGGGATCAGACGCGAACAAACCTACGGCATAACAAGTACAAGCACAGTACATATTATCAGCCATTTTTTTTTTTTTGACTAGTTTTAGCTTCCGCCTGTGATTTACTGCAAAATTTCTCTGTCACTCTGCTAGCAGCAATTTCGGAGCGCCAATATAAGAATCAATATCCTGCAAACTATCGACTCATATGTTTTTGTTAAAGGTAGGTTCTCCTAAACGTGCCCGAAGTCGCTCTCCGTATCTGTCAATGCAATTAATTGAAGTTCTCTGAAAACAATAAGACAACGCACATCATAATCCATAACACAGGCAAGAAGAAAAACACCGAAACACACGCGTACGTGACCCCGCTGAATTGGAAGCCGATTTGGTCGCCTGCGAGCAATGAGTCGTGCTTTCAAAGTTGGAAGGGGATACATAAGTACCATATCGGATAGACCAGAATCCAACGGTGAAAGACATTTCTGTTCATGCAGATTGTTCAGCAAAGGCGGGCAACGTCACAGGATCGATGAGGACCTTGACGAGCGAAATTCAACAATTGAACTACTTCGGCTGATTGGGGTTATAGCAATCCACACAATCTGTATCACAGGTTAGTGGAGTGTTTTCAACCGTGGCAAGGCGAGCTTTACAAGCTACAATGGGCGTTGTAATCATCTGAACACTAAAACCTTCACCGATTCAATCAGAAATCTTCCACTGAAGTGAGTCTAAGAGCATAAACTTACACGTGACAGCCATTCCAACCGTGGCTCCAATGTATGAGTGTTTGAGTTCATGATTCTCAATAGAGAACCCAAACATCAGGAGTCCTGCAGGTAGAAGAAAGATTGCAGGCCACATGCCGTGCAATCCGGAGTCTACGCCTCAGGACGGGTTAGATCGGCGTAGAATAAACAAGCACACCTCATCTCCGGCCGAACGCGCCCCTCCTTTTTCCTTGAACGTTCCATGAGCTTGTCCTACCGTAGATAAGCAATCAAGCCGGACGGTAAGACAACATGACATACGATAACCGGTCCTGAAACTACTTCACCCAGAACACCACCAATAGTGGTGCTTACACTGAGAGCGACGCCCGTTCGTGCTGATGCCCACTTGTAAAATGTCCTGAACAGCGCTGATACCGTCTGTGCGGGCATCACGCTGAATGAGCCCAGAGATCAGCGAACTTCGTTTATTAAAGACACCTATGACTTGCCTGCCCAGCGTAAATGCAACGGCTGATGTCCCAGTGGATAAGCAAGTTGCACTTCGCGAGTGTGGAACGACTTACCAGCATACCAAGCAACCACGACGACGGGGAGATATTTCAACCTGCACAACCTTGTTAGCATATCCTTCGCGATCCCGATATCGTAAAATACATCTGAAATGGTCGGGCGAAGTCCATTAATTTCAATTTCCTCTCAACGGCCCTTGTACCCGTGATCCGCAACCGGTGGTATCTTCCTGTCGATGCGACATGGGGAAGGCCACGAACATAGAGGGTTTCCGGCATGCCGAGTACGATTAGGACCCAGCAGACCGAGGTCAAAATCGATGGCAGTATCAGAGTCCACCGCCATCCGACATCTTGCGCAATAAATCCACCTGGCAATGAGGCGACGTGGGGCTATTATAAGTTGTGAGTCTCATGAAAGCCAACACAAGAGAAGAATCACCCCATTGATGAGCGCGACCGTGACAAGACCTAGCATCTTCCCTCGTTCATGCAGACAGAAAACATCCGAGATGATAGCAAATGTCACGACATTTCCTGACGCGACGCCAGGCCGACGAAGAACCTCCCTACGAGAAGGGTCCTGTACGATTTGGCGAATGCACTCCCGAAACCAGCAGCAATTGCAATCGCTTGTGAGAATATGAGCACTGGGCGGCGTCCGTATACGTTACTTATTGGCGCCCAGACAAAACTTCCGATACCGGCAGCGGCGATGGAGATCGTGCCTTCCATGACGAGAAATGAATATTCAACATGGAAGAACCAACCGGTAAGAGTACAATACCTATGTAAGACGCTTGAATGGCAGTTACACCCAGCGCCAGTCCAATTTGGGCGTATGCAGGGTTTGAGCTAGCCAGTGCAAAAGTTCCCTGGTTCATGGGATGAGCCTGAGGCATGAAAAATATCAGGAGAAAAACGACACATACGAAAAACGCGACGATGGATGCAATGAACACTATGATGTACTTCTGCCCTCGACTCCAATTGAGCGGCTGTTATCGAGAGAGTTGGATGAGGGTTACGAAAATAAAATGTGGTGCGTGCGCACATCCTCTGGGTCGTCCGATGGTTGAGGAATTAGCGGAAGACCCTTGTGGTCGAGTTTTACCTCGGACGTCGACTCGCTGTAGTATGTTTCCTTCGCCTCGATGCTGCTCTTTTCGGGGACATCCATGGCGTACTGTGAGGAAAGAGCGCTGTGGGTGCTGAGACACAAGTCGACATCACCGGTAATTCAAGAAGCTGGGCGATAACTTAGTGGCGTGTGAATCTTTTTCCCCATTGGAGGTATTTTGGTTCGCACGACCCTCCACATGACTTGTGCCTGTGCAGGTTGGTGCCTTCCCTTGTGAACTGTTTTTCGGGCCGAACCTCGATGAAGTTAGGCGGACTCAGGACGTTGGAACCTACCTGATTCGGTCGCCCCATCCCCGCGTCTCTCTCTCATTCAGATGAAGGGGAAAATCATCCTCGAAGAGGCGTTCAACCTCCCCAAACTCGCGGAAGATGAAGCGAAGCTGTACGCGTCCGTCGAAGGCGCGGTTCTTCTAGGGAAAGCGCTGGCCGACATCGAAGGGCGTATCGCGGCGATGGACGAGGTCAGTTCCGAAGCTAATTAACAAAGGAATCGTCATTCAGCAAGATCGTGTTATAGGCGGGGGTAGAGATGCAAGTGCTGTCTTTGACGTCACCCGGCTGCCAGGGCGTCTCTGATCCCGTCGAGGCGCACAAAATGGCGGTGGAAAGCAACAAGTACGTTTGAGCCGCATAGGCATTTGGTCTTCTGAAAAGTTCAAATAAAGCTACATCGCGGAGAAAGTCAAGGCAAACCCGTTCCGTTTTGCGGCGTTCGCAGCCGTGTCTATGCACGACCCGAAACAGGCCGCGGAGGAGCTGTCTCGCGCAGTCATCGAACTCGGCTGTGTTGGCGTCATGCTCAACGATTTCCAAAGCAGCGGGCCAGACGGCAATGTCATTGAGCGCACATTCCTTCCTTCTGATCCGTAAGTTGAACAGAAAATCACCAGACTATGCTATTCTACGACAATCCCTCCTACGACGTGCGTTCAACCATGCAGTAGGAATGGCGGAGGCCGTCATTTACCTCGTTTCTAGATTTTCTGGGCTGCTGTTGAGGAACTCGACTGTCTGGCCTATATGCACCCGAGACTGGCTTCGAAACTGGTGTGGAATGAGCTATACCGCGATCGTAAATGCCTGCAGGCGTCCGCGTGGGGGTTTGCCAACCAACTGTCCATCCACATTCTGGGCATCGCGACGTCCGGTGTCTTTGACCGATTCCCTGGTGTGCAGCTGGCGTTCGGACATATGGGCGAGCACGTTAGCCAGCATGAGTTCTGTCAGCGAGTCTCGCCCATGACTCACCTCGTGTGGATAGATCCCGTTTGATCTGTGGCGCCTCGACCATAAACTTGATCGTACGTGTTTACGCGACTGGAAGCTGAGTATTCGACGAAGCCTCACTCACAGGCGATCGCTTCCCGGACATGCGGATGGCGAAGAACAAGACCATACGTGATTACTTCGCGACTAATATGCATATTACTAGTGAGTACTTCGAGGACGCAATTTTATGATTCAAAATCTGATATCCCATGTCAGCTAGCGGAAATTTCTCCACCCGTTCTCTGCAAGGCGCCATCGCGGAGCTCTCTGCCTCCCGGATCATGTTCTCAATCGATTACCCGTACGAGGACGGGCTGATGGAGGGGAGCACCTGGTTCGACAAGCTTCCACTGTTAGTCCCTCCGCACCATCTTTGTCTTGGCCGATAAATAACTCAATGGCATGCATAGATCTCAGCCCGACCTCCTTGCCATTGGCCGCGAGAATGCGCTGCGGCTTCTCAAGCTGGATCGGCCGCCGCATAACTTGAAGCCTGGAATGACCTTGAAGGAGCTGGAGATAGGTGGATTGAGTGAGTGGCGACTTTGTCTTTGGTTGGAATTTACTGAATTTACTTGGTGCATGAAGAGGGCCTCATTTATCCGGACGATGCGACGCATCTTAGGACGAAGACTAGAGGTTGACACGGAACTGAGTTTAGTCTGACGATCTCATGAACGACGATACTGTGAATGCAATCCGCTCGTGCCAAGCAAACACGTTAGCTCACAAAAAATGTGAGCCACAAACAACTGGGCGCATTGGAGTAAGGCTCCAATCATTTAGTTTTCGTGTACACATCTGGGTACACTACACGGAAAGGGTATGTAAACATTTACAAACGTTTAAAACCGTTTATACACGGTATTTTTTTGGGAATATCAAAGTACGGGTTTTACGCTACAAATGCCATGCCACTAGCCTCTACCGCAGTCCAAAGTCGCGCGCTTGATAAATCCAGCCTTGATCCACATCTTCGTCAACATAGCCTCCTTGATGGCGTGCGCTTTCAACGATCCGCGAGCTTCATGGCACAAGTGCCGGGATCGTGAGAAGAGTCGTTCCACGGAGACACTTGTTCCCGGGATGGCGAGAAAGTCGCGCACCGCGTTTCTTGGATGAGAGCGAGATGGGTTGTGTCAGGTTTCTCTCCATTGGTGCCGTCGAGAAGGCGATTCGATGCCTTGCGAGAGCGGGATGCCGCTGAGCCCAGGGTCTGATCATGAGCCATAGTGGTGGGAGGAAATCAAAATTTCTGACGCGTCAGGTCACTGACTGTCACATTTTATAACCAGGGCACAGGGTATGCAGATGTTGAGCTGTTGAATAGTTGGTTCCGAGAGCGCCCGAGTAAAAGTGAGATTGTGAAGAGCAGAAAGGACGAGCACCGCCACCAAATCGGCCTTCAATTTGAACGCCACACCAGTTCCACGACTCAGGGTATTTTTGAATCGTATAAACCATGTATAAACGGTTGTCTTACCGTGTACTCCCCCGGCCACATTAAACGGAAACAGAAACAGTTATTACCGTGTATAAACGTTTGCACACGGAAACGGTTGGAGCCTTACATTGGAGCATCTTATATGCATGGCCAGTGAGTCAGTGACACGCCATGGCAAAATTCTAGGGATATGTAATTAAAATTTCCAGGACCTGGCCACCAATTACCTGGGTCCAGGCGGCCGACTTGAAGCTCGAGTTGGAGAAGCTTGGATCGTGCTTTTTTGTTTTATTTCTACTCGGCACGTGAAAAGGCGGCTTGTTCCGAACCCCAAAGAGTGATCCCTAACGGTATTTCTCGTTTTCTCCGAATCCGCGTCGATACGTCGGCCTTGCCAACTCCGCCTCAGTACATATCATTCATTCATGACCCATTCACTGCGTTCTGCCGAATTGTCTACATCTGACGAGGACCGGTCCACCAAGCAGAGGTAGCACACCTTGCCTACCTTTGCCTACATGTAGACACAGGTAAGGCTGGTTCGGCAAGGGCTGCATACCGACCCCTGATTGGACGGTAATTAAACCGATGACGCAACATATCTTCTCTGGTGCCAGCCAGGCCCCCGGAAACTACCATGTAACCCTGTCCGAGATAGAGTAAAACTGTAGCCCAAAATGACCCCCAGCCTAGTCCGCGATATAGAGTAAAAGAGCCTGAAAACCGGGGAACCTTGTCCGCCATAGAGTAAATTGTGAGGAGCGCGGAACTTTTTTTGGTGTGTATGTGCCTGGAGCCATGGAATGGTGCAGATTTGGTACAAACATCTGTGTTGAACGCCGCTGATCAGAGATTTGAATTGATTTAACACGCCAGAACAGACCAATTCCCAGTCAATCAGGCCAAAAATTTGAGCTGGGAGAAAAAATCACAATTTTACCTCCTAAAACCTTGTCCGAGATAGAGTAAAAGATGGTCCAGACGGCCAAATTTCATAAGGTAAAACTGCCCAGATTTTGGGCTCAACCTGGACAAGGTTACATGGTAGTTTCCGGGGGCCTTGCCAGCCCAGCTCGTGGTAAAGCGTAGCCGAAGAGAAGACCTCGAAATGCTCGGAAGTCCGGACTGTGCTGCTCCGCAGAACGCAAATATTAATGCTATGCACAGGGGTGCTGTACACTGGGTTCGCCGCGGCCGCTTCACTGTTCCACAATTATCCTCCTGCGTCGACGTCCCTTTGGATTATGTCGAGTCTTGCCCCGCAGCCTGCACGCACATCGTCCTTCGTCAACGTCCCTTGGATTATATTGACACATAGCCACTGAGTCACATCAGCGTCTCACTCATTTGTTTTTCTGCGATGGCGGTTGCTAGACCCCTATACGTGTTGCCATGATCTCGAAACCTCTGTTCTCTTCTCGCTGCTTCATACGCTTTTGGGCCCTCTTTCCCACTTCTCAAGTGATTCCTCCCGGAGTCTCCACGATTTAAGCACTCTCCACTGCCTCGTTCCCGCTTATTAACGACCGTGGGTTGCTTACCACTTCAGCACCACGCAATGTGTGAATGCCGTACTGCTTACCGCTCGGTGCTTACTGCACCAGCGGCGACAAGCTCGCGTGGGTAAGTACTGCGGCGCAACTTGGTCGGAGGTTGCGCAATTAACGAACGGGCTCGGACGTTCCGACGCGGAGTGTTCTTATAATTAGCTATTTCGCCTTTCGGAATTATTTCATGTGGAGTCATCAGCAAAACCTGGTCACACTACAGAGTACTACGTAGTCAGCTGTAGTCAGCCATAGCAGTCATAGAGCCTGTAGTGTAGGGTTATATGTCTGTAGTGCTGCATAGTGTCTTGGGCCTTCTACATAGTGATCTGTATTGGGACGGCCACACTACATAGCACTCCATAGTACTCTGTAGTAGAAGGTGGAAAAATCCCAAAATAAATTTAACACCATTACAGACTTTACTTCAATTCATTAACCCGACTTTACTTTACTTTGAAAGCCTTGAATTAATTGTACTATTGGAAGCGAGGAAACTACAAGACATGCTAATGTACTTATATTGCAACAGGTGGGATTCGAACTCGTGCTGTCTTCAAAATACATAAAATAAAACAAGTGCGTTACAACCAACTAGACTATATAGACATAACTAAAGTCTTCACATGTACGCCTAAGATAAGGCTGGACACTTTGACAAAAGGATCCCTTGCTCACGCTTGGGTGTGTGTCCAGTGGGGTGTAGGAAGATTTGCAATGCCAAACAATGATTGTTCAATGTACAATGTTGTGCAAGAGCCAGTAAGCATGTGTATAGTGGGGGTGAGGAAGGTTTGACTCAACCAGGTTTGCATTGCCAAACCAACATCTGGAAACCTGTTTCTGAGTGATAGATCAGCGGCTTGGTGATAGATCGCCCGTCTTCTTGATAGCTCCCGATAGAGACCCCGTGTTCTCCATAGAGCCTCATAGAGGCTCGGTGTCTCCTGCGCATCCCACTTGCTTCCTAGACACTGCTCATCTATCTTGGGCTATGGGGCTCCCCTCAGGCCCACGCGCATCAACCGGCGGCACCTCTCAGAGACTTCGAGGGAAACCCGCGACTCAGGCACCACTGTTGGCGCTACGTCGGACTTCTCAGACCTTATTACGCAGCGATTGCAGGCGAGCGGAAATAGCAATATAATTATATTGAAAAGCTATTTAGGCAAGCAGTCGCGGTATCCTAATTTATACATACAAAATGCGTGTCCGTCAGAGTGTGAATTAAGTAAAAAGGCCTTGTCTTGGTCCCATTTCTGGGGGATGAGCATGACATTGCGAACGATGCGGTCGGCTGTGATAATTTCTGCGTATGGTGCCTGTTGACATGTGGACCTGCTCAAGTGATAGTAGCCGTCCAAGGGGTCCGGGTTTCGCAGCGGTGTGAACCATTCGATGTACGCCAAGGGTGTCGTGCTGGCCTTGACTGGATAATGATCGGGCAGTTTGAAAAGCGCCTTGACCTGCGCCACTCGCAGACCTTCTACCGTGGTTCCTGCCGTCAGGGTGTTTGCTTCCCCTGTACGGATGAGGGCAAAGTCCAGATGTGCAGGTTCAGGGGTAATACGCTGCACGGCAGATCCGAGTATAGGTGCAGTAGCACGAACAACGTTGCTGGAATGGCGGGCACCAACCTCGGGAATTGTTGGGAGTTTGAAGGCGATGCGGCCCCATGTCCCGAAGACGTCGAACGCCCGAGGTATGAAAGTCGATCCGAAAGAAGCACGGAGGAATGTCGATAACGCAGGAATGAAGCGAGAGGCATTGTGACCTTCGGGAGAAATAATGTGAGACGCAGCAACAGCCCGGGTCGCAGGAGGTGGGACTTTGGCCATGGAATAGGTATGCGAGATGGTGAGAGTATCGGTGGGTGGGGCGAGTGGAACGGACGAAGAAGAAGCCGAAGTGGAAGGTTGTGGAGGTGGTATGGGTGTGGCGGGCGGAGGGGCGGCCGGACGTGCCCAGTCCAGATAAGCACTAAAGCGATCCACAGCTTCCTGGCGCTCGAGCCACACTGTCATCTGGTTGAGATAGTCCTTGCGATTGCTGGCCCGGTACGCGTTCTTGGCATAGTCTATATGCAGCCGCTCTGGAGACTCGGTATTAAAGCCATCGGCCAAGCCAAAGAGCCGGATGAGATACTCGTAGTGATCGAGAGAGTGAACTTTAGGTATGTTAAAGTTCTCCCTGCGTCCTCCCAGTTCGATGAATATCTGTTTATTAGCATGGAAGGTGTCAAGAGCGGTGCGCATGCCGAGAAGCGTGTCGGAGGTGTGTGACTGGAGTGATGCGAAGTACGCAAAGTCAATGAGACTTCTGACAGCCGTCACCATCTGGGGATGCGCTCCGGCGGTGACGACGCCTAGAAAGACCTTCTCCATCTCTTTATGTTCTGTGCCCGTCCACTGGGACACCATCGAGATCCCGTTCTTGAAGTGGTGTATGCCATAATGGTCGGGCATAGCCCGAAACCGCTTGTCGACCTCCAGCTTTCCGATGATCTCCGTGCACCATTTAACTAGGTGGTCCTTGAACACGCCCTTGTGGAGCTGGTGCAGAAGATCGGGAGTAAAAGACTGGAATATATCGGCGTGGGGCAGATTGGCCCAGAACGGGGGATAGACAGCGCGGATGCCGTGCTCCTCGAAGGCCGTGTCTTTTGCTCCCTCCTGTTGGCGCTGCATGAAAAACAATGTTTCTCGTACATCTCGAAATGGATGCTCTTGGTGATCCCCACGCTCGTCCGGCTTGACAGTGCAGATTGGGCAGCGGTTTTCTTTGCAGCAGGAGATCAAACACTGCTCTGGGTAGTCGGCGACATACGCCGCGAAGATGGGCCAAACGTTCCGGCGCATGCTATCGGCACAGACCATTTGCTTCCCGGTGGTCCCGGCCTTGATCACGGACTCCATGATGACGGCCATGCATTCGTGAAAGAGCCGATATTTGGCCAGTGAGCGCGTACTCTTGTCGAAACAGGCGAATTTGGGAATCGGTAGGTACCCGATTAAAATGGTCGCGTGCGCGGAAACTTGACGACGTGTTTCTTTGCCAATATTTCCAATGGTCAAGTAGATCGGCCATGCCGAATTGTCGCCCCGGAAATTTGATAGCATTGTCTTGTCGGAGGACAGAATCAACGGCGCGATGGTAGAACCAGGAGGAAGGCGCTTCTGATCAAGAAGTCGCGTAAGCATCATCTCTGCTTTCACACCAACGACAACTGACTTGAATTTCTGACCACCAGCCTGCGGTCCACATTTCATTTATGATTTGTGTGTTCCCCTTCTCGTCTGCGTACAAAGTCTCTGCTGCATAGCGCATGACGTGTTGAAACGCCGGATTGCCGATGAGCTCTTCGACACATTCGACTGGATCTCGAAACCATAACTCGTTGTGCTCGCTCCTCATCGTTGCACCGGTAGGATCCTTGTCAAGATCGGGGAGATCCCCTTGCGTTTCAAGACTTTTACAGTGCCATTTGGCGCCGCCCGGAAGGTTGTCAATCTTGTCGAAGAATTGATTCTTATTCCCGTAGGATGGACTGGCTCTCTCGTTAATCTAGATGTCGCTGTGAGCTCAAGGTAAATCCCGGAATTGTGTAAATTGACATACGATCGGTAGCTTCAAGAATTCATCGGTCACTGTGTGCCCTACATGCTTGATCAACCACTTCGCAAGCTGCCACTCGTCGTCATCTGCAAACGGGCCCAATACCACACCACCCTTCAAAATCTCCTCGTCGTGGATTAACTCGAACGTGGTCTTCGTGCTCCCATATGTTGCACCAGCAGCTGCCTCTTTTACATCCTTGTGCTTTGCACGCCACTCAGGGCGCTTCGTTTCACCCTCCCGGTGCGTAACTGGTTCAGGAAGAGCCGCGTCCTGGTCCCCGTCCTGGTCCCCGTGGTCTATGTCGACTTCACCCACAGGAATTTCAGGCTCGGCTGACGGTGTATCGACTTGCATAGCATCGGGGTCCGCCATGCCAGTAGTTGCAGGTAACGGACTAGTAGCACACCTTTTTCGGGAGCGCCAGGGTCTCGAAGTAAGGTTTTTCAAGGCAGATCCGTATTGAGCTTCTAACTTGGTTTTGCAGGGCGCATATTGCACCTGGTGTCGGCGCAGGACACTGGAATCCACGAAGGTCCGTTGACAAAAGTTGCAGGAGGGCATGGATAATTATGCTCAATGGATAGCGGCAATGGGTGCTGTATAGTATTTCCAATCGGTTGTCACTGATTCACGACCATGTGTATTCCGCGTGATCCCTTTTTTTTTCAAAGTCCGCAGCCACTTTTCTACCTCCATGGCGTCTTTTGCCGCCAACCAGCCCCCCCGCGCCCGTGGACGCGGTCTGCGTGCTGGCCAGGTGACTCCTGGCCTTGTGGCTCTCCGTAAGCTGAGCGCCCTTTTGAGCAGTGCTTATCTGACTTTTATCCACAGAGGCCAAGCAGGCCAAAAATTCCGCAAGCGCGCAAAAGCGTATGGCGACCATGGCACGGAATCAGCAAGCAAGAACAGCGCTCCCACTGCCAGCCACGCCTGTGCCTGCCTCACATCCAAACGGCAGTAACTCTTCATTGTCGACTCCGCAATCGTCGACACCACTTCATCCTCTTCACTTTCCAGCAGCTTCGACACCCAGCACCCCACGGCACGTCCTGCATCCCCTCCCTCTTCCACAGCCAGTCGTTGTGCAGCCATCACCACTGTCTCTTGGCCCACCACCTTCACGGCTTGCCTTTACACCGGCAGCTCCCACCCTGCGCGGTCCTCTAACCGCTGTGAACAACGACCACCCCCAAGAGTACCCGAATTTCGAGCACGGATTTTCGGAGCCCCAAACAAACTTCTCGCCACAAGACTTCAACAACTTCCTCGTCCGATTGAATCCATCGCAGCTGATGCAACTCATGGATGGCGCAACAGGCAAGTGCTCCTGTACTGTTCCCAATTTGTAGTCCGCTCATTCCGCTTTCTCAAGGAGTCCCTGATTCGGTGTTTCCGGACGGCGACTCGGAGCACGCGCCCAATGGCAGCCGACTCTTCCTTCCCAGCCACAACAATGATGATGATGGTGTCGACGCCGACAACGGTATGTTTCAAGATCCTCTTTCACGTACATAGGCTTGACGTTGGATAGATCGTACTGTGGAACCTCCGTGGAACGCCCCTCAGCAAGTGGACCCCGAGCCTGGTCCTGAGGAGGAGGTAAACCCCCACGTCAATGCTCAGACGTCGCTCCGGGTAACTTCCGCTTTGAGTAGTATGTATTTTCGTCTCATTATAGATTTCATAGGTCACCATGCAAGATGTGCAGCTGCCAAGGAACAAGCGTCGGCGGGAATCGCAGGTATGGCCGAGCTCTGATACATGACCTATCTCATACCTTTCCTCCCACAGAATGACGACGATGATGAGCACGACGGCCGACAGCCAAAGCGTCGGAAGAAGGCCCAGAACCGCCCGCAGAACTCTCGCAGCATCAAGGATGTCGCAGAGGAAAGTCAGCGTATTCTCACCCGGGCCTTCGTTCACCTCAAGGTAGAAATGGCCTTGGACCTGCCTTGGCCACTCACAGAGACTGCGGCCGGCGAGGACTCTGACGCTGCATCAGAAATCGATCTCATGGTGCTAGACGCTTGGGCTGCGGGATGCGTGGACATTTTGGGTCTGGTCCGTGGCTCCACTGACGTCTTTCCCGAGCCGACCACGGCCGAAAGGAACTTGGTATGTAACTTCTCACTACATCCTTCACTCCCTTGACGACTTCATACAGATCCGTGCCCGTATCAGCCAGTTCCGAGGCGTAATAAAGCAGACGGTGGGACTACTCATCGCGGTGAATTACGGATTTCTCGACGTCCAATCTCTCGCCGAGCCGACAGCCGAGAACATTGAAAAGGCTATTGAGCACAACCGCGATCTCGTTGACACGCTTCTTGGGAAGTCGGTTGTCACAGGCTCCTTCCTCTACAAGGTCTGTTGCGTTTCCTCTTCTCAAATCCAATGTCTAACTTAATTTCTTCTTACAGGACCCGTCAAATAAATCGCTGGCGGATTCGATATGCCGAAACCCGATTTTCCAGCGCCTCCTCAATGCCGTCTTCTTCGGCAGAGGTCAAAATAATCGCAGCCGCTACTTCGCAGGCCTCGAAGAGCTTCCAATGGTTACGCTAGCCCTGTTAATGTGTGCGGTGAGGCCATTTCTGTCTCTGCTCTCTAATTATAGTTCTGATCTATTTCCAGGTCATGGCCGGTATCGACGAGTGGAAAACTGGTCGTTGTGTCGGTGTCAAATTTGAATTCAGTCCCTATGCTGGCAAGTATGACGAGTGCCTGGTCTACCTGGAGGATTGGGACAAGTACTGCATGGATCAGCCCGGGGACAACTTGACAACCGCGCTTCTATGTGAGATGCTCAGCCACGCACGGTATGCAATTTCTGTCGGTATAAATCATCTGCGCTGACATTCCTTTCTGTTAGTAACACATCCGTTGTGCCGGTGGTGGTCGAGCAGGTGGAGCAGAAGGAGGACACTCGCGCACTCGCCCTGAGCGCCTTCTCAGCTAACCAGCCAGCCCAACCAGCGTAGTCAATATATCAGCGCCGAATGAATTGTTTTTAATGCATTTATTAAATTATTTCCTGCCAGTATCGAACGCACAGCCTAAACAGGTACTGTCTTTTGTAGCAGGCCGTGTCTACTGAGAAGCACGTGCTCTATGGGGCTCTATGGAGCTCTACAGCTCTACGGCTCTACGGCGTCTACCGCTCTATCGGCATCTATGATAGAGGGTACATAGCTATGGCTCTACGACCTCTATCTAGTGCCATGTAGCTTAGGGGGTGTTTCCAGATGAAAGCCAAAAAGTTGAAACGGTGTTGTGTTTGTGGTCACGTGATTTTGGTGTGTCGAATGCCAGTTTCATTCGACGCAGCAAAGTCACGTGATTACTGTATAGTACTACATGGCCTCAGGCTTGACACTGTGTAGCACTACAGGATTACCAAAGCACTATATAGCTCTACATAGCTTTGATGGAATACTATGTAGTACTACAGGTTGACCCAATTACTATGTAGTACTACAGGTCCACCCAATTACTATGTAGTGCTATAGAGTACTACAGGCCACTACAGAAACAAGCGTGCTACTACAAACTACTACAAACACTACCGGCAAAATCAGGGTTTGCTGATGGTGTCGGAAAAACCGCAAAGTGCATTATGAATTTTTCCTGGAAAGGCCTTATAAGGACATGATAAGGTCTTATAAGAATCTTAAAAGTGATTCCCAACACTTTTGGGCCCTTTTCAGGTGAAAGTCGCCTATTTGGCCTTTTCAGGTCTGATAAGAACCTTATAAGGCGACTTTCAGGTTATAGCCTATTTATTTATTTTCCGACATTATTAGGGGCCCATGATTCTCCTGTTAATTACCTGTTGTCAGGACAAAACTGTGGCTACCTGCGGCCTGCCCACATCATGACCGTGTAGGCTCGGTGGTCGTGAGGGTGACCTCATCGATGCAGTGTGGAGAACATATGATTCGACGGTTTCCACACGCGTCATTGCATTTTCCCTGGGATTTCGCAGAAAGAAAGGAAGAAATCCAAAAAAGAAAAAAAAAAAAATGAGGAAGGGTCCTCGACAATCTCATCTACTTCTTTTTTACAAGCTCGTAGAGGCTGATATTTTGAACCGATTTTTTTTGTTCAATGAGTGAGATCAAGGGGTGGATTACCAAAAGGGGACGATTACTCTTTCTCTCCTGCCACCATGGACAAGCGCGGCGACCGCCCACCGCGACAGGCGCGACCACAGCCCTCGTCGCAGTCGCCAGCGCCGCCGTCGTATCCCGAGCAGAGAGCACTCCCATTTCTCCCCAATGAGGGATCGCGTGGCAATGTCTCCTTCAGAAATACAGAGCAGGGCGACCGCCAGGCTCCCCTAGATAGCCCAAGGTCGCGAACGGGTTTCCTCTCGGCTTACCAGAGCCAATCGTCACCTGCGATGGACCCAGAGGCGGCCGACTACGACTCGCGGGTATTGCGGAAGAAGAGCCTCGTGCGTCCTGACCGCGAGAAGATCGAGCCAGGGCATCGCCAGTGGCACTACCGCAGCACCGTCGCCCAGCTCGAGGAGGAGGGCCAGGGCCGTGTGGGCATCATGCCGTCCAGTGGGTGTCGTTTTCTGCGCCGCCTATGCGGATGGGACTGAGCGTTCTACAGCTACCGGTAATTATCCTCAGCGAGAGACGCTACGACGCGGCAGGTCGCTGCTCGCCCGCGAGGAGGATGTCCACGAGTCTGGGCTCGCGCTGTTCAAGCGTGGGGCCACCCTGCGCCGCAAGCGCTCCTCTGCAGCTGCCCCGCTCAACCCCCCTCCGCCCGAGGCCAGCACCAAACGCAGCGGCGGGTGCCTCGGCGACTACGCCCCCGGGCCCAAGGGCCCCTGGATGCTCTACTGCTATGTCATGACGTTCCTCGTGCCCACGCCCATGATGCGTGCCTGCGGCTTGCGCACGCCCGAGCAGCAGCGCGCGTGGCGCGAGAAGATGGGCCTCATCAGCATCGTGCTCGGCCTCATGGCCGGCGTCGGCTTCATCACCTTCGGCTTCACGCAGGCCGTCTGCGGAAAGCCCCCGAACCGCTTCCACGGCGGCGCGGTCGGCGACGCCAACATCGGCAAGGGCTCCGTCGTCATCAACGGCTACGACTACGACTTTGGCACGTTCCACCACCCACAGGCCGGCTCGACATTCGACGGCACAACCAACCCGCTCTTCGTCGGCGGCTGGAACCTCGCCGGGAACGACGCGAGCTTTATGTTCCAGAAGGTCAATCAAAACTGCCTGGGTCTCATCTCGCGCCCGAACACTTCATCGATCACCGGCAGCGGCGAGTTGATGGACTGGTACCTTCCCTGCAACGTGTACAGCCAGTACGGCACCACCAGCCCGAACGTCACAGCTTATACTTCAAACACCAATTGCCACGTCACTGTCAAGGGCCAGCTCAACACCATCGCGCCGCAGGGCCAGGTCTATTATACCTGGGATGACGTCCGGAGTACTGGGCGCAACCTCGCCGTTTTCGAGAGGTGCGTGTGCTACTTTTCACCTATGTCTTTGAGTCTCAACACATATTCGCAGCTCGGTTCTCGACCTCGAGCTTCTCGCATGGCTCGACCCGACGCAGATCACATATCCCTCCATCTTCAACGAGATGAAAGCCAGCAAGAGCCCGTACAGCAACATCGACCTCACGATGCTGCTCATGCGCACCAATCAGATGAAAATCGGGCACTGTCTACAGGACATGATCACCGTCGGGTTTATCGACACCAATTCGATCGGCTGCGTCGCCTCCCAAGTTCTCCTCTACCTCTCGCTCATCTTCATCGTCGGCGTTGTCGCCATCCGCTTCGGCATGGCCGTGATGTTCGCCTGGTTCTTCTCGTGGAAACTGGGCAACTTCCCCAAGGAGACGTACGAGCAGCGGATGCAGCGTTCCGCGGAGATCGAGGCGTGGTCGAACGACATCTACCGCCCCGCGCCGAGCGGGTACCGCCCGAACGTGAGCAAGGGCGGGTTGCGCCACGGCAAGGGCGAGAAGCGCAAGACCTTCCTGCCGAGCACCTCGCGCTTCACGCCCGCGGAGGTCCTCTCGAAGGGCGGACGGCCGACGACGGCGTACGGGATGCTCGACTCGTCGTCGAACTCGAACTACAAGCGCTCGACGGTGTACGCGGGCTCGATCGCGGCGGGGAGTAAGAAGGGCGGGGCGACGCCGCCAGAGACGTCCGACCGCCGCAGCCGGAGTATCATGTCGTGGGGCGAGGGCGGCGGTGCGCCCGCGCGGGGCACATTCGCGGACAACCCGTGCCCGTTCCCGCTGGAGAACGTCGTGCCGCAGCCATCGCCGGACTACGAGCCGTTCAACTTCCCGCTCGCGCACACGATCTGCCTCGTGACAGCGTACTCGGAGAGTGTCGAGGGGCTGCGCACGACGCTCGACTCGCTCGCGACGACGGACTACCCGAACTCGCACAAGCTGATACTGGTCATCGCGGACGGGATGGTGAAGGGCGCGGGGAATGAGCGCACGACGCCGGAGATCTGCATCGGGATGATGAAGGAGTTCGTCGTCCCGCCGGCGGAGGTGGAGGCGCACTCGTACGTCGCGATCGCGGACGGGCACAAACGGCACAACATGGCGCGCGTGTACGCGGGGTACTACGCGTACGACGACGCGACGACGGAGCGCTCGAAGCAGCAGCGCGTGCCGATGGTGCTCGTCGCCAAGTGCGGGAACCCGTTCGAGGCGGGCGACGCGAAGCCGGGCAACCGCGGGAAGCGCGACAGCCAGATCGTGCTCATGGCGTTCTTGCAGAAGGTCATGTTCGACGAGCGCATGACGACGTTCGAGTTCGAATTCTTCAATTCGCTGTGGCGCGTGACGGGCGTGAGCCCCGACCGGTACGAGCTCGTGCTGTGTGTCGATGCGGACACGAAGGTCTTCCCCGACTCGCTGACGCGCATGGTGTCGTGCATGGTGCACGATGAGGATATCATGGGCTTGTGTGGGGAGACTAAGATCGCGAACAAGGCGGAGACGTTCGTCACCATGATGCAGGGTGCGTGTCTGCCCTGTCCTCCTGTTCTTTAGTGCTGACCGCTTTCTCAGTCTTTGAGTACTACATCTCTCATCATATGACAAAGGCGTTTGAGTCGATGTTCGGCGGTGTGACCTGTTTGCCGGGTGCTTCAGTATGTATCGCATCAAGGCACCCAAGGGCGACTCGGCTTCTGGGTGCCCATCCTCGCGAACCCGGACATCGTCGAGCACTACTCGGAGAACGTCGTCGACACGCTACACAAGAAGAACCTGCTCCTACTCGGCGAGGATCGGTACCTCACCACGCTGATGCTCAAGACCTTCCCCAAACGCAAGAACATGTTCTGTCCGCAGGCCGTCTGCAAGACCGTCGTGCCCGACACGTTCCGTGTTCTGCTGTCCCAGCGTCGGCGATGGATCAACTCGACGATCCACAACCTAGCGGAGCTCATCCTCGTGCGTGACCTGTGCGGGACGTTCTGTTTCTCGATGCAGTTCGTCGTGGGCATGGAGCTCGCGGGGACGCTCGTGCTGCCTGCGGCCATCACCTTCACTCTTTACCTCATCATCGCGTCCATCATCCCGCACCACACGAACACCACCGTCCCGCTCGTCCTGCTCGCGTTCGTGCTCGGGCTGCCGCTCGTGCTCATCATCATCACGAGCCGCAAGATCGCGTACGTCGGGTGGATGCTCATCTACCTGCTGTCGCTCCCGATCTGGAACGGCATCCTGCCGGCGTATGCGTTCTGGCACTTTGACGACTTCTCGTGGGGCGAGACGCGCAAGGTCGCGGGTGACAAGACGGACACGGGCGACAAGGATGGCGAGTTTGACTCGACGCATATCGTCATGAAGCGGTGGGCCGAGTTCGAGCGCGAACGGAGGTGGAAGAGCGGGACGCAGTCGCGCGACTCGGTATATCATGATCCCAAGTGAGTTCTGCCTTTGTCTTGTTTATGAACGCCTGTTAACATGAGCTGCAGGACGGACAGCAACCGCCACTCACTGACGTCCAACTCTGATACCTTCCACCCTCCGTCCGGTGGATTCGACTCGTCGACGGTAGAATCGACCAACTACAATGCGGCCCCACGGCAGCGGCACGACAGTAACACGCTCCTGATGCTCCCCACGCCGCTCGCCGTGTCGCAGAACACTACCAACAGCGGCGGCAGCAACACCACCAACAGCGGCAGCAGCAACCCTATGTCGTCCACGTCCTCCGTTACCGTGGCGCGCTCTAGCGACGAGGGCTACGATCCCAATGCGTCCGCGCACCGCCTCATCCCCAGCCCGCAGAGCGGCGACATGTACAGCGATTCCTACGACTCGCCGCCACCGCCGCCCCCAGCGCGGTATGACTCGCCCTCGCGCCCGCCACGGGAGAGCCCCGGCGCCAACTACCGCGGCGGCAGCGTCCCTGGTCCTTTTGAGTCGCTGCAGTCCGCGACGGGGCCGTCCAATCCGTTCAGAGGGATGAGCACGAGCCCGGCGACGTACGACGAGCCCGAGGAGGAACTGTTCGTGCCGCTGGCGCAGCACCGCCCCCCAGGGCGCGGCGTGCGGCTGACGGACAGTGGGCCCGTCCCCGGGCCCGAGGGCGGCGTGCGGCGGGTGGCGAGGCCCAGCGCACGTCGGCCTACGTCGCAGGCGCCTGTTGGCGCGGGAGGACAGGGCCCACAGCAGCCACAACAGGTGCAGAATAGGTATTCGCGGAATTCGATAGGCTTCAATCTACCGCCCGGTGCAGCGCCACCGCAATGGTAATTGGTTTGTGAGGGGGAGATAGGGCGCTCGGACTATATAATTCACCCTTTTTTGGTCTTTTCTCTTTTTTTCTCTCTTTACACACTAGTGGACTAACTTCATGATACCTTTCACTTCACTCTATGATTTGCTTATACCTACATTGTAATGAAGCGCACTCATGAATACCTTCGGATGAAACCTACAAGTTGGCTCCCGTCGGGCTTCATAAAGCATAGGCGTCACGGCCCCTCGACTGTCAGCTGCTTCGTCTCACACTCGTACAAAGTTGGTGACGACGCGCGTCAGTACCATCGATCACAATGGTAGACTCGAACCAGTAGCGATTCTTTGGTACACCAGAATAGATCGAACGACTGTTTTCGAGATCTCGTGCCGTAGGTACTGGCTTGAGTCTACTTGAATGGTTGCGAGTCAAGATGAGGACGAACGGATAGACCAAGCATTTTCAAGAACCGACCCCGGCCCGGCGGTTTTCGGCACCCGTGGTGCGATGTCGACTACTCTTTTATCAAGCATATCTCGCTATAGATTACACTGATGCATGCCGACGAAAAATAGTACAGGATTTGGAGACAGGTACTATACATAGACAATGGTGGAAAGGATTGGTGAGGAGTTGTGGTAGGAATATCGGAGTGCAGGTCGATGTCGTGGATCGAAAGGAGGCGGACCACCGCCACCTGTCACTCCTCTGTCACAAGAAGACGCAGCAGCACCGCGCTGCTGATGCTCCCGTATCTTTATTATTCTCGGTGATTCAGTCAACGCCGGATCCACGTTTTGTAGCCACCTCCGGGAAAAAAAGATAAGCGCTCCTCGGCATGTTTATTGCACAGCACGCGGGACGCCTTGTCATACTTCCGTCCATCGTAATCCCCCTGTACGAGCCCATGAGCGCGGAAAGCGGCCCACGCAACTAGTCTCGTTAGTTGGTGGACATTTCCAGTCGGTGTGGCATGCAGAATGAGCAAATATTTGACGGGAAATTTCTTAAAATACCAAAAAGAACTTGTTTGACGTCCGTCGGTCTCCATGCGGTTGCTAAATTCGCCCGACAGGTAGCCAGGCGTTTTGGAATTACCGCCGCCATACAGAACGTCCATGGCTGATCGCATGACCTGCCAATCACCTCGCCCAGGAGGCGGATGGCCATCCCGTGGGATGGGCGCTTCGAATTTCCGCATCCGCACCTGGTCCGTCACGTTGCCGAAACATTCAAGTTTGCGAGGCGCATCGGTGTCTGAACGGGTGACCAATGAGAAGAGATCAGGGCGGGCCCGAAGCTCCCTCAAAAACGCCGCCGTAAACTCGTCAGGCTCAGTTCGAATAGCGCCGAAGATGTAGGCCCTCGTTTCCATCTCAAGCCATGTTAGATATCCCATCCTCTGGGGAGGGACCGGGATGGGCATCGTGCCTCCAATCTTCATCGAACCGACCATGCCTGTTATAATGACGCCGCAGAGGCTCAGATGCTTTCTTGTTGCGATAGAGTTCCAGGAAGGATCATGCTTATCGGTGCAAAATGATGGCGCCGGCGCTTCCACAACAAATGCGCTGAACGTGAGGAAGGTGTGCAGCTCGTCGAAATTGCAGCAAAGGCGTACATAGCGGTTCTCCGTGTCCTTCTCGGGCGTATCTGCGGACAGCAACATCTGGAAGGAGAACATTCAAGTTGGACAGAGTATGCGACATGTATGGAATTTTCCACTGACCCACCACGCTTCATTGGAGGCAGGTTTATTCTGTGAATTGTTATAAATCCAGCCACCCAAGATCTTGAAGCGATTTTCTGGAATGATTAAGAAACAAGCCGGGTGCTGCGACAAACAAAGTGGCTCACCAAGACTACCCGTATTGGCACTGGCAAATTTGCCGTTCGGATTATCGACAATTGCAATGGCCTCAGTCAACGAATCCTTCCACCACAACAAGCCGATTTGAAGACGTCCCGAAAGGAGTTGCATGACTCTCAGGATATCCTCAGGGCCAAAATCGTCATCCATGACAAAGTCCTTGAACGAGACTTTATCGAGTGATTTGGCGAACAGATAAGGATCATGAAATATGACCCGGCGACCGTATTGCAACCATGCGGTGCTTAATATGATTTGAGTCCTTTTTGCTTGAGCTGTATCGGGTAAGGGACCCTGGCCCGTGTGTCGACGATAATCAGCCCAAAATTTATCAGGGTCAATGAACATTTCAAAGACTCGAAGATATCCTTCCCGCTCACTTTGACCAAATCAATCGAAGAAAGAACACTAGTTGACCAGTTAAATACGCACTGTCTTAGTTTCAAATCTATCACATCGTCTTCTTCTTTGACTGGAACCCGCTCCTTCGGTTTTGAGTCAAGGATAAACGCAGAAAAGATGGAATCTGGCTGTAAGGGCCCTCGATCTTGACCATGAAGGGGCGTAGACTGGAACTCTTTGATCCAATCCTTCGCACGATGCTCTTGGAGATGAAGCGCCATGGCTCGAGCCTCCAAGGCGTCTCTGAGCTCCAACCCGTCTATCATCTGTTTGGCGAGCACCTTGATCCGAATTTTATGACCATCATCCACTACCCAGACCAACCGACATTAGCGTTGAGTGAATTGAGAACGAGAAAGTGGTGGGCGCACCTTTCAGAAAGAATCGCGTGTGGTGGATCTCACGTCCCATTCTTTCTTCCCGAATAGCATTCACATACTTCTTGACCAGGCGGGCTTTCTCGAGAATGATAGGGACGGAGGTATAGGCCAAAACTTCGTCTTTCGTCGGAAGAAGAGAGCCAGCGAGGGTCTCGTCGACGATAAGTTGAGCCTCCTTGTACTTCTTTGTCATAGTTAGGTACTGCTCATGGTGGACACGGCAACGTTCTACAGGACGTCCATGAGTAGGAGTCTCGGGGCAGCGAGTCATCTCATCGTCCAGGAGAGTCGAGCACTGGGCAGCGGGAGTATGAGGGTTGGATTTGGATCCTTTGCGATGCCTTTTGGAAGGCATGGTGGAGGTTACTGTCGCCTGGCTGGAAGCCGGTCTAACTCCCGAATCTCAGAGCTAATATTATCATCATCCAGATCCAGACAAAAGTTCCCGCGAAGGTTTAAAAGGCTAAGAAGAGCGTCGAAATGTGCGAAAGGGTTAAGGGCAATGCAGCACGACCTCAGGAGTGCCTGCGAAATTTGTATCGATTTTCAGTCTTTCCTTTGAATCATCCGATTGCCAGAACGAGTCGCGTGGTGTTCCTTGTGAAGTTGTCCGGTTGATAAGTCAAAGCTGGCCCAGACATGATAGTCATCCACTGGGTTTGCAGTGGTTGCGAACGCCGCCGACCATGTGCGGCAGTGCCCGTCATTCCAGCCAGGGGATTCACGAATCGAGTAGTCCCTCTATACAGAAGCTGTAATTCAACTTGTTCCTCGTTTGTTGAACAAATCACTAGGCGAAGCAAGGTGAAGGAGTTGTCGAGTTGCTCGGCATTGTCCGACATTTCGAACCCCGTGAAACAACTGCACTGCCACTCTACTACTCATCTTTCTCCTTCGCAACTGACTTTGCCAGTGCGGACCACGCGCAGCGTCGAGATTTTGAATCTCAAGTAGAATTTGATTCGCATAAGTAAAATGCTTCCTTCATGTCATTCATGTTCATGCACTCTTTCATTACTGCTCTTCTGGTACTTATTCCAAGCAGAGCAACATGCGGCGCGTGTTGCTCTCCCGCCTCGGCAGCTAGCCGTCATATGGAAAGGAAGAGTTGCAGCGATGCCAGCTAGCAAGGCTCTGGGCCACAACCGCGGAACGTGCGTCTCGAAAGAATACATCTTATCCTACTTACATCCTTATGACTCGCCCCAGCTTCTCGGATTCGATACACGGTCCCCGACAGCGAAGGGTGGGAAGTGGCTTCACTATGAATTTGACGACATCGGTGAGGGTGTCGCCCCATGAATCCAAGTTGCATGAAGGTTAACTGACGACCCAGCCGCGGAAATTGTTTTCTTCATGTTCGAAACGACAGTCCACTTCTTGCTATAGAGGGAGAACAGATAACACGCCGGATGGTGTTCAGTACTTTGGCACCGTGGGGCGGCCACTTTCCCGACGCCTTCGAATGGCACAGTGAATCCGCGAGCCCAAGAAAAGCGCAACCTCTGGGTGCGTGGTGTTGTTTATTGTCTCTCAGAGACAGTTTAATTTCTTATTTTTAATTAGACAAACAGCACTGGTGGAGCTGTGGTTCCTTGGATGGTCACTATTACTGCGGAAAATGCATCCTATGACGGTAGAACCTTACTCATTTCTGCCGTGGATGCAACGGGGGCAGTCAGGAACCTCGTGGCTGTGGACTTCATTGCGCCGACGAACCTTCCTGGCTTGTTCTCCATAAATGTCACAATTTCCATGCAAGATAGCCCTGACGATGTCACTGCTGTCACCTATCTTGTGCCGGGTTGAGCGTACAAAGTCGGGTCTGGACCAAACCGTGAGTATCGATCTTACAACCGACTTTACATGCTGATCTTAGTCCGTATAGCGCCGACGGTTCCTCCAGCAAATATGTACATGAGCGTCTCTTGGCGCAGCGTAGATTAGGATTTGTATGTGATTCAATCAGTGTCATAGATCTTGGCTCTTCGTGCCTATGTGATTTAGACCGTTCAGATTTATCTTATCGGAGGTTGTGTTTTGATGGCGACAAATTCTTGACACCTAGGTGTGTATATCTGGATAGTTGTCTGTGGACCTCGCATCCTGAGGTCCAGAGACCATCAATCTGAGCAGCAGCGTTCCAAAGGTTGGCAAATGCCTATGATTCTGTAATAGTAAATTCCCAACAACTGCTGGCATAATTTAGAGTCCCAACAAATGCTGGTGTAAGGCCGGTTTCGACGCTGTCATCGCTCGGTGCTCCAACGTTGTCAGATGACAATCTATATAGTTCCGTGAAATCAGATTCCCAACAACTGTTGGCGTAAGCTGGCTTCGATATCGTCATCGCTCAACTGCAGAACAAATCAAGAATTGATATTTTGCAACATGCCCCGAGGGGACCACTGACCGAGTTTTTCGGCGGCACACGAAGCTCAATATTGCGGCTTTCACAATACTCCTTCAAAGTAGCAAGTCGTGGGCTATTCGAGGATCCGAGCCAAGTGAAAATCTTCAAGACCGGGAAAGTGTCAAGCTGTTCGATAAAATGCTCTATAGAAGCCGGGGGACCTAAAGGTACTCGAGGATGCCTGTTTGATGCTGAATTAGGAGGGTCCCATGGAGCACCCTGGATAGCCAGAGCTTTAATAGTCCGAGGAATGGCATCGAGGAGCTCGTTCGATGGGAAGGTGGCGATTTCGAAGCGCTCGAGGCGGGTGCAAAGACTGAGAACATCGGGATCTCTGGGACCCCATTGCACAGCGAGTGAACGCAGATGGTCACCATGCACCCGCAAGATCTCGCGTAAATCCACTTGCTCGGCGGATTTAGTCTGATAGAATATTTGAAGATGATTCGGTTCGTCCTTGAGGAGAGACGCAACGCAAGCGCTGGCATCAAGCACCCGTGACGAGTTTAATTTGACAGAGAGCAGTCCTAGTCCTCTCGGAAGATCGAATAGAGGTAGTTGTAGCACATTATTGGATGTGATCTCGAGCATGCGGAGTGTGGGAATGACGGCGATGAACTCCAGGATGCATGGCCATGCTGGCATACCCATCATGGGTATTGGACCGGAAAAATCTGAATCAATGATCAGAGACGTGATACGGGGCCCAGATTCCCGGAACTGAGCCAACTCTGCGTCGTTGAATACACAGGAGGTGCCTGTGATATCCAACTCGCGCAAGTTTGGCAGGTTCATGAGAAGGGCAGCAAGGTCGTGCGCTGTGCTGGAGGGAAAAGGCCGTAAAATGATGCTAAGGACGTTTTCGCGTAGCCAGCGGGCCTTTTCTGTGTCTGCCGTGATGGCTGCTGCGAAAGAGACCATTCGATTGATACGGGACGGGAATCGTACAATTTCTGGGATAGGGCGTAGGTAGAAGATGATCCCTGGAGCGGGAATGCTGACCCGTCGGAAAAGGAGACGCTGAGAATGTGCTGACCAATGCTTGCAAACCAAGCTGCACGATGCCAATGTAGCCAGATTGGGGGGGTCAGTGGTATGAAATGCTAATGGGAGAGCCAATTGATCCAAAATTTCGAGCGCAAGTTCGGGGTAGCGTTCAAGCATGGCCCCTTTGCGTCCACTTGTCGATAGTGGTGGTGGTTGAGAGACAAGACTAAAGTGTGTGATTCCTGTGACTCTGAGATGCATCTGGCTTGGCGCTTTCACGGGCTTTTATTCAGTTGAGTCACGAGGTAGCAGATCCCTGGATCGGATACACTGATCCGAAACCCCCTCCCAATCGGGAATTGTGTGATGTCAGCATCACAAACGACCCAACCTTACTTTGTGCAGCCTTGCGCCTTGTTCTACGTCCCTCACCAGGTTCACAGACTCCCATACCATCCATTGTGTATGTGGATCTTTTGGGTACACTACTCTCAGATATGATATCTCCTCTTTCATATAAAACCTCTTGGCTTTGCTCAAATCCTTCGAGGAGAGCTCAAGTGCATTGATTCTTGTGAATGCATTCTAGTGTAACTACATTCGGTATCATGTTAAATCTCTGTTGCCAGTCATATATACACAAAGGTTTCGGGCGGTGGGCTCGTGTGCTATGTCTGGAGGTCATCTTGGAAAAACGTGAAAAAAAACGTGAAAAAAAAAAAAACAAGTTGAAGATTCGAACTCAGGTCCATAACATGGATAATTCTATTCAGAAACCCCGGTTGCAGGCAGAACCCCCCCCCCCCCCCCCCGACCAAAAATAGATTCTATACAGAAACCCAGGTTTCCCCCGGATGTGCTCCCCAGGACCTGCCTAATTTGGATCACTGGATTTTTCTAATGGCAGCGGAACAATTTAGAGTTTGAATAACTTCGAACCAACAGAGCACAAAATGTTGTTTGCATAGCACCGGATCGCTTCGAGTTCTGGCATCTACCCTTTTTGGCGCAGTGCGGCGGCGGAGCGACGGGGCACGGCTTGGGCACGGTGCTGCTGTTGATTGACTCTGACGCTCTAGTGCTTGTAATATCCTGGCAGAATTTAAAGGCCTCAGACAGGCCTAATTGGATTGAGAGTACAATGGTCCAGCTGGAGATCGACGAGTCAGAGTCCTGCCGAGAACTTGGCTGCCTCAGCTTCACCTGGCTCACAATTTCCTCACGCAAATCACCCCCACACTGTTGGATATTTGGAGTGATTCACTAGATTCACACACCGTTGGATTCGCTCAACTGATCTTGTGTTCAGACAACCGACTGTTGATGTGAAGAAAACCGCTATGCCGGGGCCATGCCGGTCGGCACAGGCAATGAGCAGCAGCCAAGTGATGCACCCTCAGAAAACAGTCAACTTGAAGACGTGTAATGAGACCATTTTCGACTGCATAGACAACTTACGATCTGGCAGTGGTGAACATGTTTCCTTTCGGCCGGAGGCCCGGATCACAGAGAAACCCCAGAAAGTTCAATAAGTTGAGGGCTTCCGAATAAGGAGGGGGTTTCTGCCTGCAACCGGGGTTTCTGAATAGAATTATCCCCATAACATGGTGTACGTCGACTGCGAACATAACCGCTACACTACACTAGACATATGGAGCTACAGTCGTTTGCATGCTAAACTGCAATCGGAAGCCCTTGTGGTCCTTCAATGCATCTGCTAAATCAGAACCCAGCAATGGGTCCTGAATGTGATTTTGATTATATCATTGACTATAAAATTGCCTGACATGTAGAAAATTAATAGCACGTGTAATTATTACCAAGTAGATGATTTGCCCATATTCTGCAATATCAATCTCAGTATACATGACAAAAAACACGATGGACAACTTCCCGCATCATTCCCAATTTGGGCGAGCGATCAGTCTGAGCATCTCGTTATGGATAGTATATTCATTCTTTACTTGTTCTACTTAAGTTCAAGAACTAGCTAAGAAATAACATATCAGAGACATGAGGTACTCAGAATAATTGGAATAGGATGAAAATGTAGGTATTCAGAGATGTACACGAGTGAGTGAGGTGGGGGCAGCGGAGAGCACAACGCGGGGGCAGCAGACAACGGCGGAAAGGGCAGTAGGGCAGCGACAAGAGCAGCAAAGATGGCGAGGAGTTGGCGCGGCATGGCAGGGGCAGGGAATAGTTGCGGCGGTGCCTGTGAGGTGTTGGTGGCAGCGAGCTCGGGCAGCATGGAAGGGCAGAAATTAGCGGCGAGGCTGTGGGGCCGTGGGCGGTGAGTTAAACAAGGGAGGCATCAGACCGGAGAGGCTATGGATGATGCTGTCACAATTGATGGCTTCAACGGCACACGGGAACTTCTGGGAGGCGTGCCACCATGGCATGTGTGTGCTGGGTTGGGCTACCTGGGTAAGAAGCGGTACAGATGCCGTCCCAGCCAGCGCCGTGGGCGGCGTAGACGTTGGGTGGGCAGCGGTGAGCGAGGTGCGGGCGGCGGCGAAGAGGACATGGGGAGGGCAGAGAGGGCGGAAAACACAGCGCAGACATGACGACAGCGCAGGTGGCTTCGAGGGAGGTGCAGAGGCAGACAAGGGAGGCAGACAAGAGGCGGAGGTGTCACTAGACAACGTAATGATGATGTCAGTCACGTGATGACGGCACACGGGAATTGCCGGGAGGTGCACCGCCATGGCTAGTGCCGGGTCTGGAAGGTATTTAATGGTCTTTTATACAGACCACGCAGTGGTCCTCTGGTATGGTATGTAGGGACCATATAATACATTAAATACCGGGCGCTGCAGGCCCGAAAATTTCCGGTATTTAAATGTATAATACGTGTATTTTATATGGTATTGAATGTATCCTTGTATTTAATGCGCCTCACCAAGCCGACACATCCCATTCAGCGTCCTCTTCCACCCACACCGTGTTCAATTCCTTGGCAGGCTTCTTAGCAGCCACGACGACTGGTTCATGAGGCTGTCCCTGATCTGGAGCAAAGCATTGGGTAAGCTTCAACGTGCTCAGATCGATGTATGCCTCAATCTCCAAGGAGGGGATGTTAGTGCGATGGGTGACGAGTGGAGGGGCGGCAAAATCGGCATCATCCTCGCCGTCCTGCATCGCCTCGAAGTCCGTGATACCATACGGATCTGGGTGATTGAAAAGAGCTTCCTCGTCGATGGGCCCCTCTGCAACTGTATCTGCATTGAGTAGATCACGCAGGGTTGGAATCCCCGAAATGATAGGGTCGGAAGGTTTGCGAGTGGACGAGGGAAGCTCCAACTGGACTTTCGAGCAGTGCTTCGGAACCTCTGGGTCACCATACCCATAGCACCAGTACTGGTTGAGTTGGGTGCAACGGACAAGGTTTTCCGCGCCGAGATTGTTCCGTTTGGCCGTGCTCATGGCCGTGAGTTTTGAGGCGGTCCGTTCATCGCACATTTCACTAGGAACAACGCTGAAGAGCTTTATTCCAAGACGCTGAACAATTGTGAATTAAAACCACACGATGTGAAGAATTGAACTTACAGCCAGCACGTAAGCATTGCTGTCTTTTGACACTGCCTTCCACCAATGAAGGTGCAGGGACTGATCAGTGCAGGGGAGGTCAAAGGGCGCCTCCCGATACATGTACGCTTGCCAAGCCTTCAGTTATCCGACATCTAACATTGAACTAGACCCACCTGTGATCTGTTTGACCAGAATAGCACCTTCATTCGCGTCTCCCTTCTGTTCGCGTTTCTGCTCGTTTTGAAGCAT